>VKOC01000002.1:46819985-46836747 GCA_009364415.1 Spea multiplicata | reverse complement strand
TTAATATGTCAAGAACGCACGGTCAGCTCTTTTTGAAAGTTCCCAGGTATGGTTATCGAGCCTTCCGACTGCGTTTCTCCTTATACAGTGGCTTGTTCTCCTTCACCTGCAATTCTTGGATGAGACGCATAAGCCTATGAAAGCGTAGTACATATTTAAGACAGAAAATAAATAACGTTTATCCTTTTCAAAATCACCTTACATCGTTCCTTTCTCTAAATTACAAAAAAAAAAAAAGCTAGACAGCTGAAATAGAGACGTCGGCTTACAAACAGTGAACGATACCACTGTTTGAACCTCTATTAATCAGCTGTTGGAGTCGTGTAAACGTGTACTTGTTTTGACATATATATTGTAATGAGAGAATGCTACCTAGAATCATCAATTCACATCACCCGGCTCTGTCTAGATAACGTTCAGAACCTGCATTATTAATCAGGAACTAGAAACTGCGTGGCTGGGAATCAGTCCGGCTACCATCGAATATTAAAAATCGTTAGGGCTTTCTATAAATGAAACTAAGTGGTAGCAATAAAATATGAAACTTTCATATAAAAGCACATCATTACTTATGCCCTCTTGAAGGTATAAATTTTATCCCGATTATACTACCTTTAAGACGAGTGTTTTAAAAACATTATATTAAGAATTCCATTTTTAACCTTTTATTTGAATGAATTAAATTAACAGCATCTAGTTTATTACTGTCGGTTTTCCCCACTACACTTTGTTATTTTTTGGAACTTAGTCCGTTTCAAGTCCCCTTGTCTCCTTTCATGTATTTCTTCTGTAGCTGTCACTGAAGACAAAGCATCATCGTTTGGGCTTCAGCTGTTCAAGTGTTTTTTGGGGGGAAACAAGCTGATCTTGTGTATTCCAGATTTTAAAGTTATTTTGCAAGAATGTAATTCGTGTTCTTTCAAATATACCTTCTGAAAATCGGAAAAGAATTCCCTAATTTAAAGATGATCCAATTGGTTACAGGACAGCAGCCAATCATATTAATTTCAATTCAGGGGATGAGATATTACTATAAGTATATCAGTAACCTAACTTCATTAAGAAGTAGGTTAATCTAGAAAATGAGTACATATAAATATTAAGGTAAATGTACAATTATTTATTACTGGGTTTCTTGGATAAAGTTTTATTTTGGGTAGGGCCAGTGAAATCTCTCTCTCCTCTCTCTCCTCTCTCTCCTCTCTTTCCTGTCTCTCCCCTCTCTCTTCTCTCTCTCTCTCTCTCTCTCTCTCTTCTCTCTCTCTCTCTCTCTCTCTCTCTCTCTCTCTCTCTCTCTCTCATCCATTACTAAACCCAGAAGATCAGATCTGAACTAATAGCTGGCTTTCCAAACCTAAAAAATTCAAGAAAGCTCTTTATTCAGTAAACTATGAGCTGCGGGTGAGATATAAGGCACTTTATAATGCAGTGATATCTGGAAGACATAATAGTAAATAAAATTCCGTGTATGGCAAAAGGACAATATTATCAGATTATTTGGTGAGCTTTGATGGTACCCTGAAATTAACATTCATAAGACAATATTAGGCTTACTTTGCCCTTAAGTGATAGCTAAGAATAGTTAAAAAAAAACACTTTAATTTTTTTATTAAGTTAAAGAATTTGATTATTTATCTCCAATGAGAAATATGTTAGAAGTAAAAGGCCATGTGCAAAAGGACTTGAACAAGTTGGCCATAAAGCCATTTACAGTTACTATTTGGTTGTAACGACTCAACCACATGGACTAAAATGGTGAGTTGATTGACAACGAATAACATAGCTGCCTAAAGCCCCAAATTTGTGAGGACAGTCCAATCGACCACCTTATGTCCTGGCTCTCACCAAATGTCCTATGTCCTATTAGAGAAGCTTTTATGTCAGATATGTCAGAGTTGCCAAAGTATTGTCCATGTATAAGCATGCCACAAAGTTAAGTTAAATTGAACAATAATTAACATTTAAAACAAATCTATAATGTTAAAATAGAGTAGTATGTTAGATCAGGACTGTTTATATTTATTTTAACTCTGATATGCATGAGCAGAGTAACGAGTACTAAGACTTAACTCCCTTTAATCAACCAAAGCCATTGTGTTCTACACTAATGAAATGTAATGAGTACAGTATACCACAGGTCATCAGCCAACAAGTTTATTTCATTCCAGACGTATACGCTTGTTCTACACTCCGGATAAGGTTACCACTAATTGTAGGTCATACAAAACAATTAAATTAATTTGCTAAGCAACAAAATACACACCAAGGATTTAATTACCATAAATGCATGACACAAGTCCATTAGTGCCTGGTACAACACATTTGTTTTACATTAAATTATAATTATTTGTCCCCAAGGTTTACCTAAAGTCTTTTAATTAATTGACAAATGCAACCGCAAAGGTCACATTACAGGACATGTATCCTGGCAAAATATGGATAATGTATCATTCTGTATTTGAAAGTTGTTGTTCTTTTCTTTACCCGTTTTAAAAAAAAGGACAATGCTTTTAAAAAAAAACACTCATTTGTTGTTGGCCACTCACATCATCAAATATAATGTTGTTGACCGCAACTCACCCTGTGTTGAGTCTGATCAACCTTTGGCCCCAGTGGTTAAAGAGTTCACCATTTTGCTTTATTGTCCAAACCCATCACACGCTCCAGTGTGGCAGCTCTTGTTTTTGTCTATTTTCTCTCAATTAAAGACTTTGCTGAGTTAGATAATGTATAATAACACTTTTATATAACTATAAAAGGATCTTAGAGTTGAAAATAAAATACACATCAAGGATGGATGATATGACCAAAAGTATGTGTACACCTGTGGAGGTGTTTAGACCTAGGAATCGATGGCAAAAGCATAACATTACAAATTACAAAATCAAAAACAACAATCAAATAAAATAGTGTTGACATCGTGTGATGGGTTTTCTAATAGGGGAAATGTTGGCGAGTGAAAACTCTGTTGTAATTCCACATTGTCTCATTTTTAGGCTGAATAATATGCCTAGACTCTGTTCTCTAGATATTAATTCAGCTGAATGTTGCTTCAAAGTATGAACATCATCAGTGCCGGCCCAAGACAAAATGCCGCCTGGGGCGAAGTTTAAAATGCCGCCCCCCATTATCTACCCTTCATCCTCCTCTGTCCTGCCGCCCCCCATTATCTACCCTTTCTATCCCTCCCTATTAATCTACCCTTACTCTACCCCCCCTTGTACTTACCTTTCAGCAGTCTGCGGCGAGTCTCCCTGTTCGGTCTCAGTGCTTTGTAATGCTTGAGCGCCGGAAATGACGGTCATCTTCCAGCGGCTCAGCATTACAAGCCGGCACTGAGACCGAACAGGGAGACTCGCGCCAGAGGAGAGAGGGGCGCCGAGCGGGTACTGACAGCTTGGTAAGCGAAAACCAATCGGCACCCCTCTCTCTCTCTTCTCGGCTTTAAAAAAAAAAAAAGGGCACTTTGCTGCCCCTGCAAAAGTGCCGCCTGGAGCAGTTGCCCCACTCGGCTCCATTGTCTGGCCGGCCCTGAACATCATGGATACCATATGTGCCCAATTTTGAGAATAAGAAGCATCTTTTATATATCTTGTTTCCATCCTCCCACCTCCTGTAAAAAAAATAATAATTTAGTGTTTGAATTTATGTTCAGAGAAGCCTTATGTACCTTCCATACATGCTTAGAGTCCTGCACCTGTACCAATTCTGCAGGAAGATCATTCCACTTGAATAAAAACGTCTTGGTGAAGAAATACTTTTTTTTAATGACTTCTTATCCAAGCACTTTCCACTTCTTATATAGACGTATGACTTTGTTGTAAATTACAAGTACAAAACTATTAAAATGCTATGTTACATGAGAAATGGGTTATTGGTAGTAGATAGCCTGGTGTTTTGTATTATGATACATTTGTATAAAGTTGGTCATGGGGACCAGGGTTTCAGGAGCAAAACACGGACAATTCAGTGAAACTGTATACGACGACTTTGCTTCAAGTCTCCCAAGCTCATGTGCTGAAGTGTGTGCTGGACTCCCTTCCATGTCATTATAACTTAATGAATAGCTGCTGATCTTTCTTGTTGCTGTTCACCTAATTCCCCTGCTTTCAAGAGCAGATGAGAGTAGAGGAGATCAAAGGTAGCATGTGGCATATATCACAGCTACCAACAACCCTCAACGTTCTTGGCAACCCCAACAAGAGGATTCATGTCCTGACTGCTAGCTCTGTCTATGCATACATCCCCGAAGTCAAACTTCTTGAAAAAGTAGGAAGACTTTATAGGAGCCATGCCCTTATTTACGTGTAACACCCATGTAACAAGACGGGTATTGAGCAGAGGGTAACATAAGCTCTCTGATGCTTAGTGTGGAACATTTAAAAGGTGGTAAGTGCATGTTCCACGCTCATTCATGCTCTTTAAAGCACGCTTCTTGTATTGAAAGACTTTTGACTAAAGTTAAGTAAAAATGCCCATGAATATTGGTTAGCATTTTTAATCCAGGATCGAAATTCCTTGCCCGGTGCCCACATTCGCTCACATTCTCACTCACTCTTTCACACTCTCATTCACTCTCTCTCACGCTCTCTAAATGTTACCCTACCTTCCGCTTCTGCTTCCACTTCCACATCTCCTTGTCTACATCTTCTACATCGCCACATCTTCTCTATTTCATCTTTTATCTTTCTTCTATCTTTGTCCACATGTCCGTGTTCATAACCTGGAGCGAACTTCCTAGGCTTCCTAGATGGAACTGCGACTTTAAGGAAATAAAGTCTGAAATCACCTTTTATCTAGAAGTATTTGTGTGAAACAGTACAAAAGATCATTTCAATTTTCCTCTATTTAGCAGAACAATGCAGGCATCTAATTGAAGTATTCGCTGGCCGTTCATTGAAGAAAAAAAAGAAAACAGTACAGGTGTCTGGTTGTATCGAAATAATCATCATCAAGGCATTTCATTATTTATTGTCTGTGGAGTAGTTGCGTTTTTGAGTCTTTTCCAAGATAAGATGTGCTTAGGATTCTCAGGGAGAAATAAACATGTGGCATTTTGAAGTTTCTGCTCCATTTGTGTCTAGGTGTGCAGTCACGGTAGCATGCGATACAACTCATTTTCTGTCTGGCGCATTTGTGTATGAAGTCATTGTTCTCAACGCATTCATTCGTTTGGAAACACACCAACGTTATTAGAGTATTATGCAAAACAGACATTGAAACTGTTTTATGAGTGGTGTAAAACTGAGGCACGGTTTAAATAAAGAAATAGAATTCATATCAAGGAAAAATGTTGCTGTATTGCGCATAATGCAGTCACAAATTTATAGAATTTAGACAAGCGCAGACAATTTCTAGGGATTTATGTGCCACAGAGTTTGCGGCATTATGCCATAAGATATTCTAACTTTTTAAAGTAAAAAAAAAACAACCTTTCCTCATTCACTTTTATTTAAATATTTAAAAAGTCATACCATTGTTGATAATGTCCTATGGTATTGTAGACAGCCTATGATATCATAGGAATGACAAAAGAACTCAGCAGAAGAAAGGCAGTTACGTTACATTCGGTCTATAGGGCTCTAGGGCGCTATTACAATAGGAGAGAATATAAAATGACCGATAACAATACATTTCACAAAATTTAGACATACCGGTAAAAAAGGAGCATGCTTACAGTTCCAAAGTAAGTCAAAAAATAAATTCCTGCAAGTGTCTGACTTTATTCTAAGGGGGTCAGATTCAACCACAGAATAAAAATGCTTATCGGGGAATATGCCAATGAGAAGTAGCAAGCTTGCTGAATTTTAATTTTAATAGCCTATTATACGTACTGTTAGTGTCATGGTAAATATTAAATGAGTGGTATGATGGATCAGTTGAATTTAAAGAGGCATAAAGAGGGATACCCACCTGGCTGCCTATGTGGCTAATACGGTAAGGGTGGCACTGGTTTTTAGTAAGCTGAAAGGGGGCCAATGCAAAGACATTTGGTGCAGAGTGAGCGCATTTGTAACAGTGGGAGACGCTGGGAGGGAAAGAGACAAGACTATTACACCAACAGGGACTGTTATGAGATTGCATTCGAAATACATAGACATTAATATGTATTTGGTCCTCTATTTGCAGCTGTAACAGCTTCCACTCTTCTGGGAAGGCTTTTCACAAGATTGTGGAGAGTTTCTTTGGGAATTGTTGCCCATTCATCCAGTAGAGCATCTGTGAGGTCAGGCGCTGATGATGGACGAGAAGGCTTGGCTCCCAATCTCTGTTCCAGTTCATCCCAAAGTGTTCTATGGGGTTGAGGTGACGGCTATGCACTGGGCAGTCAAGTTCTTCCACACCAAACTCATCCAACCATGTCTTTATGGACCTTGCTTTAACAAAAAATATTAATTACGTTTAAAAAAACAACTTAAAGTTACTGGGATCCCTGCATTTCACTGGAGAGCAATGATGGTATAGAGCCAGATACATTGTTTTGGGGCAGATTTTTATCATTGAATAAAAAAATGGTAGGATTAGGTTTTTTTTCAGGGGGATCCAGAACCTAACCTTGGAAGGGCCAATCACACTAACACATATTCAGACACACATATCTAGACATAACACATACATCCAGACATGCACGCTAACAACCACACAGAAACACTCACACCAACACAACTAGGCATTTAACACTAACACACACCCAGACACTCACACCAACACAAGACATTCAACACTGACAAATACTTAGACACTCACACAAACATAGCCCTAACCCGAAGACACATCTTCACATACTAACATATCCGGACACACACACATACTAACATATCCAGACACACACACATACTAACATACCCAGACACACACTTTGACTTAAATACATTTAAAGTTCATTCAATTAAGCATATGTAATCAAGTTTAAAGATTAAAATAAACATATATATAAGAGAAACACAAATTATGCGCATTCCATACTAAGTCTGCTGCTTTCACAGATCACAGTTTCCATTAGTTAAAATGGCTTGTGACCTGAAAACATGTCTTCAAAATAATGACATTAAAAGAGGTAGTTTTTAATGAATTAGTTGAGCCAGAAACGGTGACAGTACACATATTACTGTGACAATAAGAATAGCCTATCACTAATCTTTTACCCATTTCCAGTGAAACTCGTAAATGCTATTAGTCAATTATCATGTACTGTGATTCTATTATTCACATTTCTACAAAAAAACATGTATTTCAACACTGGAAGAAGCAAATTAATTCCCCAGACCTGCTTATCCACTCCATATCCACTTATCTCGTAGCAGTCAATAAAACCTGTCTTTCTGAGCTGCTTCTCTAATTGGCTTATAAACTTTAATTTTGACTGCAGAAAAGAACTGATTGGCCCGTCTTGTCTGTTTAGTTATTCCCGGAATGCCTGTAAATGAACAACAAAAATCCTATTGAGGGAATCATAAGAAAACGAAAAGCTGCCCCTTAAGGGCAGTGACTTAAGAATAAGGCTTGTTGCCGTATCTCAAACTGGAGCTTCAGACTAGTGATCAGCCTAGAGGCCATCTAGATTGCACCGTAGGCCACATGGTCGCTCACGCACTTGGAGGAGACAGTGATGACCTTCTTCTGGGAGGTGTAGAGAGAGGTGCCTTATGGCAAAGACGCTGCATCTCAATGAGAGAGAGGAGAGGCTGGACATGGAACTGGTGCAGATACACTTAGGATACCCTGGGGAAACGTTTAGCCCCTCAAGTGACTGTTGGACAGGTGACTAAAGGGAGGTGTAACCACTTCCGTGGAGCTGGCTGTTGAGATAACTGTGGGTTCCGAAAAAGCAGAGCTAGGATAATGAGGGAGAAAGGACTAGGATAATGAGGGAGCAAGATATAAGAAGCAAAACATTTGTAGAGAGGCACTCTACGTCTATGATCTGAAATATCATATGATCTGAAAACAAAGCAGAATGAGATTGTGGTGAGACTGAGGGTTACTTAAACTATGTTGGAAAGGGGGGAGTCCTTTCAAGGGGATACAGGCAGTCCTTCAGTGGTCATCTGGCACACCAGGCAAATGAATGGCACTCCAGTGGCAGGTCGAGTACTACAGTGAGTGCTCGCTGGCTGTATATGTCCAGTCATAAGCCATGATAACATCATTTTGCTAGGGCTTAACGTGCCAAAGCTGCTTAGTTGTCACCAATGTCGCCCTGGGCTGTGGTGATGGAGTGCTGTTAGTTCCAGCTTGCCGGCAATATCACGATCCCATAACTTTCCGACATGTGATAGATGTTCAAAAGCCACGGAAAAGCTACAGTTTGGCTCTGAAATAAGCAGGTACTTAACATCTGGGGAAAGAGCTTTTCTTGCACATAGAGATATAAGTAATGCACTAGAAGAAAGTGTACTATGCGTTTTTCAATATCAGTATTGCTTGCATTCCATATGGTTTTATGCATTTAATGCTGCGACTCCTTCAAAAAGATGTTGACACATTTACAAAGCTTACTGCGCGTTCTGCTGTTTGCAACTAATTATTATGGGCATTGTGGGGTAATTTCCTTAACGAAAGAAAGAATACGTTGGTAGTTATGGCACTTTTTGCAATTAGCTATTTTTTTTCATAAAGAAGAACAGCATGGGGGTAAAGGCCATAAAAATGCAAATATTAGACTAATAACTGAGTATATGAATTTGCAGCAGTTTGCAGAGTGTGAGGACGATTATTTCCTGAGGGTTTGCCCATTGCTTTCCTTGGTCTGATAATTAGTTATCTAGCCATTGACAGCACAGGGGGGGGGGTATTAGAATAAAACATACCACCTTTCAAGACAATACATTAGAGTTAATATGTTGATCAATATTGAATGGTGATTTTGAAGCTAGACAAAAGTTAGCAGTGGAAACTTATTTCAATAAAAATGGGTAGACCCCTAGAATTAGTTTAATTGTTAAAAAAAATAAATATTAAACATTATATACATTGTTACATAATGTCATAAACATTAGAAATCTTGGAATCAAAAACTTTTTAAACTCATATTGTTAATCTGTTAATTTGTGTTGATTGACCAAACAGTCTATGCATTGGTGCAGTAAGGAGAAAGGAGATCTCTCAAACTCATAATTTCCTCACATAATTATTAATGAAAATATGAATCCATTCACCTGTGACATTGTGTGGATTATTGTAAATCCCTACTAGCTGACCTCTCATGACTTTACCTCTCCAATCTATTTTAAAAACCTCTGCTAGACTACTTTTCTTATCGCATTGCTCTTCACCTGCTGCTCCACAATGCCAGTCCCTGAACGAGCTACTTATACCCTTCAGAGTTACATTTACCTACAGAGCCATTAACAAGACGTCCTCTAAATCTCTCTTCGTTTTTCCCCAAATACTCCCCTAACCACCCTCTTAGTTCTTTCCATGACTTGTGTCCCTCGTGAACAGTTATCATTTCTTCTCACTCTCTAGAATTCCCTGCACCTATTTGGAGAAGCATATAATCTATCCTTCCAATACACTGCATCTCTTCTTCTTCTTCTGGAAAAGTAATCCTTTTGTCATATTGTATATTGCTAATTTTAATTGTATTGTTAATTTTCAAACAATGTTATTGTTAATTGTCTTATGTCACTGTGCACCACCAGGGCCATAATATTGCCTGTGACATCATGAGGCAACACCTCTGAAAAAGTCTTGTGTTGTGATGTCAGTGCTCCTGTGGGATTTTCCATGGAAATAGACAGAAAATACCAGTTTACTCTGTAACTGGTGGAAGCATTTTGTGACTTTCATCTAGCTATATCTTAGAGTAAGTTTATATTATTCTAAAATTGACATTAAGAACATATTCTTTGGGGTGAATGATTACTTCCCTTGGAAAATTCAATCATGTCTAAAGTAGTTGAGTTTACCTTTCTCTTAAATGTAATATTAGGATGTTGTTTTTAATGATGATTGAAGTTTGAGGTTTATGAGTGACTTTCAATATAATGGCAATATTGAAAAGGAAATACGGTAAACTCCTCTTGCTGTTGCAGAATAAATTCCTTCTGAATCACCGTAATATAATTAGACATATCAATGAATAATTCACATTAGTCCTCCGAATAGTACATTTTAAGACTGATAGTAGCAGTAGAATATATTAATTCGGCAGCGATTAATTATCTGTAAAACAAGGTTAAACTAGATAGTCCTACGGACCCATACATTAAAAGTACCATATGGCCTTTACCCCACTGATAATACGCTACACCATGGCATCAGTCTTTGTCAGCTTATAGTAATTAGATATGCAGTAAAAGAAAAAAAAGACAAAGGGTAATGACTGTAAATTATTTTGTTAAAGTAATTTCCTTAGTGAATTTCAAAGACTATGTTTGAATCTCTTTGCTTAATGAATTGCGATGGGATGTCTGCTTAACGTCACAACGAGGTTAATCTGCTATAAGTTTTGTGCTTTACTTTGCTGACCATAGCTATTCAGATTTGAGCTGTTAACAAAGGAACGTATCATCCGAGCAATATGTAATCAATATAGCTTTCTGAACATACTACGTGTCATTAAAATTATCTTTGGTTGGGGAAAAATTTAAGGAGAAAATAATGTATATGATGTCTGGGTGGTCAATTGAATATCCGTGCGACCCCCTTCCAAAGGCATGAAGGGAATACTCCTTATGCATTAGCCTCTTTCCCTGCCCATCAGCCCCTTGACTTGTAGGAGATGGATTTGGCTAAATGCCTTGCTCCCTGTACCATCATGGTATAGTCATTGCCAGTCAGCCCCAGCACTGGCTTGGCAAGGATTCAGGGGGCCGTTTTTTTTAGCAAAAAAAAAAACAAAAAACTTTCCCAAAGGTAGCTCGAAGTTCAGCTGAAAAACATTTAAAATATTTCAGCAATGGGGCTTGTCAAGGAGATGGTGGTAAAGCTACGATGGGGCCAGAGATTTGGATAAACCTCTCAATGGGTCTATGTGTAACAACGATTTTTAAGGTAGCCAATGTTGGATTTAATAAGTCAACATAATCGCTCCTTTTCAAATAAGATTAATGAGTAGCGCACACATACAAAATAAATTATGTTTTGCTTGAAAACCATATATCAGTGAAACAAACAACTCCAATGTTACTAAAGTAAATAAAATATATTAATATACACAATTTACCTATCATGACACCTATGTTTTCACCTCCATACTTTAAGGCCTTCTATATAACAAAAAAAGTGGAATCAAAGACATTAAGATCTTTGTCCAAGATGAAAGTTGCTGAAAAAACAGCAGACTACAAAATGCAGCTCTTATAGCTAGTTTTTGCCAAAAGATATTACAATCACGCACACCTATTGTCCCTGGCTACCTACATCATTCAGGGGCCCTACCAAAGCGTACCGAAGTGGGTAGGAACAGACGCCATTGTTGGAAGGGTATATAGTGGGAATGGGTATTATCACCTAAACTGTGCATGTAAAATGTAACCTGATTGGACCCCTTAGGATGTGCCGGTACATCCTTAAGTTGAGCCATGACGCTCATTAGGACATACAGGTACGTCCTGACTTTGTTGCAGCTGCTGAGATCTCACTGCCCCTTACACATAAGATCAGGCCGTTTTGTATGCTCGATTCCTGACAACAGATCCTGTGTCACACAATTGAGAATTGCTTTTCGGTAGGTGCCAGATAGGCAGGCTAAGTGGAGGTACTGCATCATAAGTGGCCCAATCTCTCCGATGCTCAGGACTACCTGTTAGAACTGATGCAGAAGTAACCAAGCCAAACCAACAAAGCTATTACATTATGTTCCATAAACGTCAGAATTGTGCTTTAGAGTCATAAGAACTTTTCTTTTGTTGCAAAGCTTCCCTGTTTTGTGTGTTCGCACAAATCTCCAAAAACAAGGGCGTTCTCAAATAAAGTGACGGAAACGAATGGAAAACCACTGAAATTTGTTAAGCTCCATTCATTGAATCCCTCCCGCACATTTTGTTTTATCTTAAGTCAGGGACATCCAACCTGCGGCCCCCCAGCTGCTGCAGGACTACATCTCCCATCCTCCTGAGCCAGCCCCTAAGTTGAAAGAGCCTTATGGGAGATGTAGTCCTGCAGCAGCTGGAGGGCCACAGGTTGGATACCCCCTGTCTTAGGTCATACAGGCTTAAACAAGCTATAATTAGCAATTTGGCTGGATTCCAAGAAAATGTGGCTAAGGTTTAAAGTGGGTACATGTGTTAAGCATTCAGAGCCCAATAAATCTAACAGGTGCAAAAGGTCACCTACAGCAAAAGAAAAAAAAGGCTATAGTTAGCCATTAAAATGCCAGGGATATCTATACTGAAAAAAAGGTGGGGGGGCAGATACAAGGCAGGGGGGGTGTAGGGGCACACAGGACTGGGGGACAGATAGAGAGACAGAGGGGCAACAGAATGTGTTTTCAAATTGAAACAGGTCCTAAATTGTGTCCCCCCAAAAGAGGGCAGGGAAGAAAATCTGTTGCCTGAAAATGAAACAAAGTTTCTTTTGAAATTATATTGGACCTCGTGTATATTATGCATATTATCTGCATTATTGTGCCTGAAATATTGAACCATGTATGGTGACCATTTAAGAGTTAAGTTGTAATATATAACCCACTTTAGACTTTTAAAGCATAGATGCTTCTGGCTCTGAAAGGAAAAGAAAATAGTGCATTTAAGATTAAAATGCGTGCAATCTCACTCTATTCTTAGGAAACAATTAAAACCATCTAATTGCAATCAGGAAATGTATGTACAAATCAAACAGATCACTGTCACATTAAAAAGAAAGAATCCATTAAAAGTAGCATTATTTTCATTTGTCAGGGTACTTGTTTCATTTTGTCTATCTTTCCTTCAAGCTCCATTAGAGCAGTACCTGCCGACTCCCCCATATTTCCGAACTGACACACTAATAAGTAAAAATGAATAATAGCTTTAAGTACAATTTTTGTTTTTTCGCCCACGCGCAGACAAGGGCATAGAAACATTTAATGTTTAACTTTTGTATTTACTATTTAATATTCACATATAAGAAATGCAAGTTATGACTCTCCCCAAAGTGGCAATTGTGTTAGGCTGATTATGTGTTTGACACCTATCAAACTATTTTGATTTTAAAATATTATTTGTGACTTAGAAGGGTATATATCTCCTCTACAATCCCTTCCCAACTTACACACCATTGATTTAACCTGCACTCATCCTCCCGATTGTGTCTGTATGACTGTCCACTCCCAAGACTGTAAGCTCTATGGTTCAGTGACTTCATTTCCTAATGCATTAATGCCTGCGGTACCCTGAATATAATCTCCACGAGTACAGTACTTCTTATACAGTGGCATTTATTCAACCTCACTTTTATTATATAGAAAACTGTAAATAGTATATCGCTCAGGGCTATAAACATACAATTATAGAAAGGAAAAGAAAAACGCACTTATGTAAATATGGACTTGCCTGAGACATGGGACACACGTATACTCAGCAACTTTCTAAATGAGCAGATCATGAAACTATGAACTATTTACCTTTAATAGCCTATTAGGAAGATTCTCTATAGTTACTTAGAAAATGTCTCTCATGGACCTTATACTTTACTGAGTCACCTCCATTCAAGCAGAGATATGAACCATAACGTACTGGTGGCAGAATATCCACTTGGGTGTCCTAGATATGATCCCAGTAGTGTAGAATAGTAAGGAGTCAGTTCTAGACTGTGGGATGCTGAGAATCTGCCCCTTCACCCTGAGACCCCGAGATTGGGGCAAAAACCCTGAGACTTGAGGTCAAACTCTAAGAGATCCCAGATATGGACACACAATATGTCACTACTTGATTCCTTATCCATGGTTACATGGGTTCCCCCATTTGTATACGTCTGCAGTTTTAGGTTCAGCTTTTGAGGGTTGAGAAACGCATCAACCTGAGCTTTCCACCTGCCTAACCCAAGGGCCTGGAGGCAAGAGACAAATTGCTCATCCTTTCGGTATTAACCTCAATTGCTTATTGCTTAGGCATCATGCGATTTGTAGTTCACTGCAACTTCTCCGTGAGTCCCAAGGTTGAGCGGAGCTCAGAGGGTTAACAGTTTCTATTTTCTCTTTATTGTTATGTTTTTTTTCTTTATGAACTGTTCACATCGACAAAACCTTTATTGTTACTCAGCGACTGGGAACACTGCCATATATGAAGTTTTTGTGAAAGACAAACATAAAGCCAAATCTACAGAATATATTTGTAAATTACGATTTCAGAGTTTAATGAGCTGTAATTATGAGCCCTGTGACATACTTTTTCTCATTTGCGTTAAAAAAAAAAGAAAAGGCTTACCATACACTTTTAAGTGTTTTATGTTCATCGCCGGCTGACAAAATGCATTAGATGTTTTGAACATGCGTAATTGTCCAAGTAAAAATAATTGAAAATAATATTTTAAATGTCAGGTCGCAAGCACATATTACGGGAACTTGCCAGGCGTCCCTAAATATCTTTTACAATACCGAGATGCTTTCTTACTGGGTAATATTTCATGTTGAAAACAAACAATACCGCAGATGTTTTTCTTTGAGATGGATTTTTACCATTTTGTAAAATCATCGCACAAATTATTGCTGAAATATGCAGTATAATTAAGATTCATGTGGCGTATAAAGCTGGATCAAAGTGTCACAAAAGAATAAAATCTAAAACGCTGAAAAAAAGAAAAAAAAAGAATAGAAAGCCATCTTCAAAATTGCAAAGTCTCAGAACTGAAGGTTTTTACATAACAAGTACTTCATTTCTGAAGGCAGTTTTAGACGTTCCTGGACAGAAGTTCACGATATAGACCACCCTTACTTTCCAATGAACCAAACTATGACCTTTGTGATGTGACTTTTAATATAGAATGAATAATTCATAACTGAGTTGGTGAGATTTTAAGGACAGCAGCCACCCAATGACGTAGGTGCGACCGACGGATGGATATGCACAATCATACGCTATGTTTTTATGCCAGATAGCGGCTTGAGCTTGTAGGCTCCATTTTGCATTATGAATGGCCAAGCTTGCCATTGTCCTCTTGAACAAAAGACTGAAGAAGCCCTGCATAATGCATTGCTGAGTTGGCTAGATTATATTTTTATACAGGTCCAACTATGGTCTCCTTGTAGGAAACACACACTTTCATAATACTGTGAAGTTGGTAAATTTCTTATGCCAAAGTACATAATTGCTATATGTTATAATCTGACCTCCTTTTTTCCCAGTCCTATATTTAACAGGTTAAACTGTACTCCGTTAGATGGCCGTAATTAGTTAATGGGCAGGAATCACAGTAATAAGGTCAAGGTGGATGATGCCCCAGTTTGTCTCATGGAAAATCCATTTACTCATTGCGCTTCAATTTGGCAGCAGCATTTAGAAGGCATACTTAAGAATTCCTGAGTAACCAGACATTTTCAATCCACTGCCATTTGGTGTGTCTTTTCGTGAACTTCTCGATATTTAAGATTAATTATTTTTGGATGGCCCCTTTCCATGGTCTGAAGATTAGGCTCTGGGGGCTTCAAACTACATATTGGGGCTCTTTAATGCACCCCAATTTAAGGACAGGTTGGCACATATAATGCACATATTCGAGGAACATACCTACAAATTATAAAGATTTGAGTAACCTACTTACTGTTGTTGCTGAAAATAACTTTCCCAAGATCAACAAATAAAAAATATACACATACATAATCATTTTGTCACTGGTTAGCTCCATATTGGTACTAACCCTGAGACTCTGCGGTTCTTGGAAAGATTGGGGAAGTATTTGATGTGTTCAAGTGTTGCCTCCACTAGGTCCATTAAATGAAATAAGAGGCAATCTAAGGTAAGAAGTAATACCTTTAATGTCACTGACACAGTGTAGGTTTAATGGGGGTGTAAAACCCTATATGTATGACATTTAAACATTTTATATTTTAAAGCAATGATAAGAATGAATAAACATAACATATCCTATTGTAATTCTCACACACTCACGTGAAGCACCACTCGGTATATGCCCCTTCAAACACAGTTCCCTCCCAGATTGTTTGATCCAGTCCCAAATGTTGATGCTAATTTTGTTGCAGGTAGCGCTGAGTGAGGTGAAGGCAGAGGTATCTTATACTAGGAACCTGCTTTGGTGTTCCAGTCAGGACCTAGGAGCAGACTGCTGCACAAGTCTTCCACAGAATCTTCTCCAGTGGCAGATACTGATTGTTCAGCTTTTTTATCCCAAGTTGCATGTTGGATATGAAGCTGCAGGCAGGATCATTGTGTTCACCAAGTCCTGGGGCCCCACAACAAAAAGGCAAACAATCAAAGTTCTTTCTTCAGCTTCTTCTTGGATCCAACTGCTCTGACTCAGTCTGTTCTAACCAATTACTCCCCGTCCAGCTTAGAAAACTACTGGGCTCTGACTGGAGGTGTCTCCTTGGAACAGTCCTTCAAGGAGCAAGCGTCTTAGCCTGTGACACTTGCCAAGTGTCTTATCCTGGTGCTACAGATAAAAAACTTTGGGGTGTGTGCTGAAGGGGACATACTAAGACATTTTTTTTAATTATCTGCTTCCAACTTTGTGGGAACAGTTTAGAGGAAGGCCCTCTTCTATTCCAGCATGACTGTGCCGCAGCGCACAAAGCAAGGGCCATAAAGACATGGTTGGATGAGTTTGGTGTGGATTAACTTGACCGGCCGCACAGAGTGGAAGCTGTTATAGCTGCAAAGGG
>VKOC01000002.1:46783940-46819885 GCA_009364415.1 Spea multiplicata | reverse complement strand
AGTCCGCACAGGGCGCCAGAACACTTAAGGCCGGCTCTGGTTGGGACCCTTGAAGGAGGTCGTGCTACCCCTGAAGTGGATGGTGGTGGTATTGGTGCTTTGAGTTGGGCTAACGATGCTGTACCTGTCCTTTTACACAGGGTCTGGCCTGTAAATAATCCCGAGTAGCTTCCTTTGACTGGTGGATCTGGCCTGGTTTGGTAGGTTTAGATCTCACAGGTTGGTTTATCGCTTCTCAGAATGCAGGCTCCTTCTTCTGTACACCGGATTCCAACAGCATCTAACTGGAACCACATGGCAGCCTGGCGCAGGAATCAGAAGCAGCTCTTGGTAGCAGACGCTTGTGGGACCTTCAGCAGCAGCAGCAGGGAAGATAAAGAAAATCTATTGGGAGGGCTTTTTTGATTCAGAAATGAAATTTGTTATGACTCAATCTCATTCACTCTGTCACACACTTACTCGCTGTCACACACTCTTACACTATCTCACATGCTCTCTCTCAACGTCGTGTTTCCTGGTACTAACATATAAGGCCCTCCATAATACTGCTCCTCCATACATTTCTGCCCTCATAAGCAAATACTCTCCTACTCGATCCTTGCGTTCTTCCAATGGGCTAAGGCTCTTCTCCTCCCTTATCACCTCTTCCTTTTCCCGTCTACAAGATTTCACTCAGGTTGCCCCCATATCTCTGGAATCTACTTCCACCGAACTTTCAGCATTCACTTTTTCTCCCAACATTCAAGAAACATTTTAAAACTTGCTTTTTCAGAGTAGCCGCACCATCTTAGCTGCTAGAACTTCCTTGTCATTGATACAACGACCACACTACCTCTCACCCTTTCTCTGTACCTTATGTTCATCACCCCATTCCCTCAAGATTGTAAGCTTGCGAGCCGATCTCCCTCCACCTAATGTATCGGTTTACATCCCTTTGAATATATGTATTGTATTAAGCTCTGCGTAGATTGTTGGCTCTATATAAATAAAATATAATAATAATAGTTTCTATGTCTCCACTTCTCCGTCTCCTTCTCTAGTCCCTCCTATTCTTGTTCTTTTTCTTTTCCCAGATAAGTGCACCTCTCTTTCTCTGTGGATTGTTCTGCTCTACCTTGGCCTTTAGGAGTACTTCTGCAACAGGGCAGATCCTCTCCCATGGGGGACAACCTCTCCCCTATTCCTCTACACCCCATTCGGGTGAGAGGGTATGCACAAAGGCTCGGCCCTGTTGTGAAACCACTCCGACGACACCGGTGTCATGATTAACTCATATGATGTAGTGGATGCATGGAAGGGTAATCCAACAGAGGTGGTTTGTTTCTTTGTGTAAGCATTCAATGAGTTAATCTGAGGTTGATTTAAATGTGTTTTTGTGCATGCCCTCTGTATCTGTTCAGGCAAGAGGTGGCATCTTCCCAAAGGACCCCAGTGGTGATTCAGATAAGGACCCTGAGCTATAGGAATTCCATTCCTAGCTTACGTGGAGGGATTTCCATCACCTTTACCCCACCATAACTTATTGGCAGATCAAAGATGGGCCCCGATTCTTGGAAAAGGTGTCATATAATCAGTCATGTGGTCAGAGGGGTGTTTTCTTGAAACAGAGTCTGATTTAGGGGCAATGCAGCGACCTCAAAGCAGAACTCCACAATATACTCTGATCGGAACATCTGGTTTCCACAGGCCTGCTAATTGATGAACTCATGAGTGAGGGTCCTGTGTTTAAGTCCCATTATTTTTAAGAACTGTTTGCTGTTTTATTTTTCTTTTGTATTTCTTGTTTCTTGTAATTCTGGCACTGTGTCATCTTTGACTTTTTGTTATTAAAATATTCATAATCCAAATCTGTCTTTGGGCTCTAGTATTGATCTCCAGAAACCCTAAGAGAAGATTACACGTTCCAAAATTATTAACTAATTTCTAGAGATATATATATAACTATATATATAATTTGTTTGTCCGGCGTGGGGCTATTACCCCCATTTCAATGCCCACAAAACAACCCATCCACAGTCACCGGCTTTTGGCAAGTAGCCCTAAAACCGGCGATCATGAAGGAGAACCGGTACAGCAGGAAGCTGGGAGAAAGTGAGAAAGAAATGAAGAAGCGGAGCTAACAAGAAGCAAACATGAGTATGCTCGGGCGAAGGAGGTGTGAGGTCGTGTGTAAAAGAGTGTATGTGAGATCACAAGAGTGTAAAAAAAACAAAGTTCCAACAATAATTCAGGGTGTTTTCTTCATTTTGATTTTTGAATCCTAATCTTTCACAGAACATTTTTCCTCTAGTGAGCTCAATAGGGATCCATAAAACATATATTTTTTTTCATATTGCACATACACATCATTTCTAATACATATTGACTGGTTTATAGCCTTTTAATTTAATTTTTATTCCATGTCCTTCTTTTTTTGGGTTTTTTTTTGTGTAGTTGCATACTGATATTTTTTCTTCTGATTCTCCTTTAAATCTGTGTTTTTAAATGTCCTTTGCCAAATTGCTTGCACCTACAATGAAGAGAAATGACATCTTTAATTTTCTGTTTTTACCTTTTTTCTCTGTTTACAAACCTATGATTTTCTTTTTCATGCATCAAAAAGAAATTGTATAATGTGATTTCTCAATTATCTTCAAAAAAAACTCCTTTCCTGTAATCACAGGTGGATGCATATTTTTTTTTTCTATTAAATGAATGACATTTTTATAAATTATGTTACTTTCTCTTATGCTTTATTATAGAAAACAAAATTAATTTTTTTAAAGAGGTTTTCTATCAACATTAGAATGATGCAAGATACATTTTCAATAGATAACCACAGTTTATATTTTTAATTTTGACATTCCAATAATGTTATTTAAAAATTGCACTTATAAAATAGATATCGACAAAATAAATAGGTCAGTCGTTTTATCATATCTATATAATAATCTATTATATAATTATACAGCGGATTATAATATTCACTTGTATTTACTTATATCTACTAAACTTGCAAAATATAGACAGTGCTGCATGAAATAGAATTTGGCAACAGACGAGAACCATTTGTTAGTTTTTCCTGCTGTAAAGACCTAAACCAGTCCTTGGTCTCGTCTTAGATTCACCACTTCACCTAGACTTGATGTTTGGTACGATAAAATTGGTATTGTCCATGTCTACCTGCATATTGTTTTTGTGTATCTGTTAAGCCATCCACTTCCCTTGAGATACTAGCTTATCACTTATCACAGAAGTGGTAATACCAAACCCAGCCACTAGGGGAAAGAGACACATTCACAGAACCAGGCATCAGCTGTAAGTGGAGGAACTGTGTTTCTCACCGAAATACCGCACAGATTGCAATAGAGCTCAAGTAAATAAAAAAAAAATAATCATAAAGAAAAAAAATATATATATTATTATATATATTACAAAATGTAACAATACTTTTACTACAAAACCACCAAAACACAGCGTAGTGACAGTCTATATGCTCTACTTGCTTCGCTGGCAGGTGTGTTTTAAATTGAGCACATTAACCATATATTTAAATGAGTAAAATTAACATATATATTTTCCCCAGAAATGCGGTGCCTTCATTACAGTAGCAGCGAGCTGTTAATTTTCTCTATGGAGATTCCTGAGCATTCGTTTCTATGACACGAGATCTAAGTTCCTCTGGGTGCTCCATTTTACAGCTTGTTGAGCTTCCCTTTCAACAATTCATCTTGTTCAGGTAGATAAAACGAATGCCAAAGAAAACTCCGGGAAAGTAATTACATTAAAATGTTCTAACAGCTTTATTACCAAATTACCTGTAAAAAGACTCTCACATGGGGCGTGGTGACCTCTTAAGGCAACTTGACAAATGGTTTCCGAGCGTGACTCCCTCAAGCGTATTAATTACTAAATGTAATATAAACAGCACAAAAAACTTGTAGTTTGATGCTCCAGATTTGTGTTGCGGTAACCCTGAAAACGTTCTTACTTACAGTTAATTATTCAGACAGGCCCAAACTGGCCATTGACAAGGCCACACACTCACCCGGTCTGCCACTGCATAAAAATGTAGCCTCCTGCCGCTCATACCCACTGCACTGACATCATCAGACGGCCTATGGCCTTAAAGTGCCAGGGCCACCCTGTCATTGCAGGTCCACCCCTGTAGATGTGAAAACACAACTTTGAAAAGATGACAACAAATTCCATCCCTTTCGTGGTCTATTGTGATGTTTATTGATTTGGGTGGTTAGAGTTTTAGTAAGGTATTCTTTTATAGAGGGCAATTCTAGTGCAATGTTTATCCTTTGAGGATGAAGGCTACACTGTCACAGCCTCTACTAGTTGTTTTGAGGATCACCTAATCTCCGATCAGTCCCCAGGAGCAGATTTCAACCTTATTGTCTCTTGGTTCTTCATCTGTGCTTAAATAAGTGGCAACAGATAAGTTCTGCTGATAAAGACCCAGAGCAATGTTTTTTTGGGTTTTTTTTATCATTTTGTTATCGTACACAGAGTTTCCCTTTTCTTCCTGTATCAATGTTTGTGGAGTCCTACAAGATTCTCCGCTGATCTGTGCACTTCATGAATCATATATTTCTGACTAGAGTGGCCTCATTGGCCATGTTTTCCAGGACACACGTATTGTTTACATATAGCTGATCAGCACAGTGCTGACTACAGTGTGTACCACTGAATAATTCCCTTTCATGAGTTTATATTCCACACACTGTTGTCACCCTAGAGTGCCAGGACACATACAGAATTTGAATGACTTAACAGGCGTCTACATTCCAAAAAGCATCAATCTTCTATATGGAGACCGTGCTAGGGTTTCCGATGGCCGCCCTGAATGACCTCCTCCCCTCAACTGTGTGATCAGCAGGAAGGAATGGAGTTCTTGGAGTTAGAGGAGAAAACAAAGCTTCTCGTTCTTTAATAATTGAAAAATTAAAACTTAAAAAACAAATAAATATTGCAAGATATCCTGATGATCTATTTATCACATCATTATGATATAAAATAAAAAACCTGAGGGTTAACAAAGTGTTAAAGCCTCCATAGACTCACATTTTCTTCCAGTAGAAAATAAGCAGAAACCTTTAGAAAAACCCTTTGTATATATATCTATTATATATATTATATAATAGCATATATAATAACTCTAGACTCGTGTAAAGCCGTTTTAACCCTATTCTAACGTAAATTGGATTTTGTAGCAGTTATGCCTAACCCATGGGAAAAATCCTAGTCAAAATGGAAAGGGTAAGAGAAAAAATATGAATGTATATAGATATATACAGGAAGCAAGACAATGTAAGGAATAATCAGATTAAAGACAAATGAAGGGAGTTATATAAATGAAGATAAAGATCTAGCAGACTGCTTAACTAAATACTTTGGCTACGTTTTTACAGATGAAGGTGAAGGGATCACAGTTAGAAAGGAGAAACAGGAAACATGTAAAACACATGTTCTTACAGATGAAGATGTTCTACTTGACCTCTCCAAAATAAAAACATGGGACCCAATGGAATGCACCCAACGTTATTAGAGGAGCTTCAGACCTGGCAAATTATTAGAGATTATGCTATAGAAAAAGATTGTTAAATATTTGGATGTAATATCAGAAACAACATGGAGTGGTGTACTTGGGGGGGAAGGGGTCTGGGTTCCCCGCATCAGGAGGGTACCAACCTGGCCCTGGGCCAGTCCAAAATTATTCCCAAAGGGTCTTACCTGGACTGGGTCAGTCGATGTTGGACCAGTCCTTTTTGAACAACTTTGAACCAGACCAGAGGCAGGAATGTATTGGGGTCATGTAACATGCTTCTAGCCAGGGGGACAGCTACGGATAAGGCAAGTGAGTGAGGGAAAGAGGAAGAAGGGAGTATGCATGAATGACTGTATGTATGTTAGAGTTTGAATGTATGTATATGTGTCAGCATATGAAAGTATATGTATAAGTAAATGATGTGAGTAAGCATGGATGTGTATGTGTAAGAGTGTATGAGGTCTCAATGGTGAGGTTTGTATTCTTGCTGACGATACAAAGATCTGTAACAGAAGAATGGATCGAGAATGTGATAGCTGCAGTTTAAAGTTGATAAATGTAAAATAACTTGGGACATATAAATCCCAATGGCCGAATATTTTATTGTACTGAGAAGGTGATTTAATAAATGGTACATCCTCCCACCACAAGTGGTAGAGGCATATACAATGGGTGGGCTAGGCATATGGCTTCTGAAGCTAAGACAGGACCAAGGACTGATTATGGTCTAACTCTGTAAATTAGGAAAAACTCAGCCTATAGAATTGGGGCACTGTTCTGTCAGTGACTTCTAAGGACATAAAGGTAAGCAGGTAATTCCATACAGTGTTGCAAAAAGCAAGCAAGATATTATAGAAACATTTAAATGCTTAAAGGGATTTAACATATTTTAGCTTGTTGCCTTTTAGAAACAAATACGGTACTTTTGCAGGGCGGCTTTAGAAACGGTGAGCACTATTAAGGTTAGGCAGTGCCATGGTAAACAATTTGAATAAAAAATAAGATAGTTCACTAGAATACGTGTGAATATGTGTAGAACAATCCATGGCGGATGGGATAGACAGACAACAAGGACAGATGCAAACAGTAATTGCGATCTCTGCATTTTATCTGAAAATCTACAAAAAGCAGAGTAATAGCGTTAGTGCTTCCAAATCCTTAATGCACAGTGTCCTGCCAAAGTGTTTTTAGATAAAATACTCACTGTCTCTAATTGTAAAAAAAAAAAAGATTAATTAAGTACTTAGTAGCTAGATGAACAAGAAATTCTTAAAATCAATTCCCTTAAATTATTATATGAAATAGCCAAATTAGAAAATGTTCATTCTGTTCCTTTACTTTACAGTTAATGGCTTCCTGAATCGTAGAAAACAATAAAAAGCATAAAAAATAGAGGAAATCAATAAAATGGTGAAATAATTTACATCTAAAATTAACATTATTACAATGATGTTTTTACCCTTGCTTTGATTTCCTTTATTTCTGTGTGATCAAGGGTCATGGGACTAGAGTGAACCCTTCAAACTCTATGGCATATTAACAACACATTTGCACTTTCACGCCTAAGGAATCATTTGGCCTATTTCTCCTATTGTTTTATGTGTAATAATTAATTAGTTAATTCTCATTAATTAATGAGAATTAACTAGGGTAATTAAATTGTCAACTTATGTTCACTGCGATTTATTCATTCATGTTAATCAGGAAAACCCACATATTAAGTCCATGGTTGAAGTTGTCGGTGAACGTTTGTCCCTACGTATCATCATCATCTACTCCTCTGCCATTCATGTGGGCCAGAAAGGGAGAAGAGGAGTATTAAGAAGAGATTGGAAGGGGTTCAAGATAGGGAAAAAGTTGCATGGCACAGAGAAGAGTTAAGGAGAAGCCATAGGGCCACAGGGTAAAAAATCTTACGGAGAAAAAGAAGGGGAACAATTAATTGAAATGGTTAAGGTTATTGAGATTAAGGAAATGAAGAAGGAAAATAGGGGTGAAGAAAAGGGTTGGAGAAGACCACTGATATGGTCTCCTAAATCACTTGGGCAAAATAGTTCCTTTTGTATATTTTTAGTGTCAATTCTAAATGTTCCTACGCTACTATCTTTCATACCTCCCAAATTCTACCACTGGCGATTCAAGATGCAAAGGGGGCGGATCCTGGGACGCAGCACTACTGCGCATTCCCACAAATATGCGCGTGTGCGGTATGCATTCTCCATCGTCCCAGACTGGAGAATGAAATCCTGCTGCCCCGAATCCTTCTGTCCAGCCGAACTCTACCTCTGTCCTGGAAAAGTAGGGCAACGGTAGAGCTCGTGGGACAGCAGGAGAGAAAGGGCAAAATCGAGACTGTCCCGCGCAAATGCATGATGTTGTGTGTACCCCCGCAAATTATACATTTGCTTTTTTTTTCTTCTTTTGAAACCATAGTAATTCATATAGCACAATATTTACTAGGACTAACATATACAAAACTAGACTAAACTTGGGGAAAACCAATGGCAGTGTAGTACCTTAGGCATTCCAGTGATGTCATTGTGACATCATTGTGTTCTGTATGGTGATTTTTTTTTATTTTAATTTCATTTCAATACTGATTAGGCATTTTTATTCTTTTTCATTTTCTTGTGAGGAGGGAGAACCTCCGTTCCTTGTTCTTCTCACATTGACCTACCTGTATGTTGGTCCCAAAGACATTAAGAAACAGAGGTATGTCCATTAGGTCTTGAAGGGGTTAACAAAGATGTGTAAGCTGTGCAAAAAGCTTGGGGGGGGGGGGAAGCTTTGCAAAGACTTCAAGAATTATGAGCCCTTTATTGAATTTATTGGAGTAAAGCAATTTTTTTAAGTCTTCTTACCACTCTGTTAACCATCTGTATCAACATTTCCTTGCAGAAAAAAGGGTATCTGTCAGGTTATTACTACATAGCTAACCTGACAGTATTGTGAAAGCATTAGCTGATAAAAATCATGATAATGCCACAGGCAATTTCTCTTGTCACAACTGTTTTCAAAGAGGTGTTTTCAGATTATCCACATTAGCTGTATTGGAAAAAAGACAACCGGCTGTGCCGCCGGATTATGCAGATTTCTGTCAGGACTGTAGCATTTCGTAGCTTTTTTAAAATATTTTTTTTTTCCCTTGAAGATGGTTAACATTCTTGTCAATTCTAATGTTGTTATTAGAAATGTAAGATACTTTTTATTGAGCCAACACAGAACAAGATGAATCTTAAATAAAGCAGATGTCTCTTATTAAGATGGAATTGTTTGTTTAAATGGTGTTTACTTTACCTGCCTTCTCTTATTTTTGTTATCATGACCATATATGTTAGTTTTCTATCAGAGAAAGTAATAATAAAACAATCTTGGGCCTATTCACGAATAAGTCAAATAAGATTGACGTCTAACATCTGCAAAACAACTTGTATATTCACTAATAAATGGCTTTCCTGGAGCATAGCTGTGGTCAGAGCCAAGAGTGAGCCACGTGTCTGCAGGTCCATGGGAACCAGGTGCCTGGTAACTGGGTGGCTAGCGGGTTATGTAACGAGCATTACGTGAGCATTACGTGACTTAGCTGTAGTGAGCACATGCTGCCGTAAAGGCAGGTCTCTAGATGAGGGAAGAGGGAGGGACTGCATTGTGAGCTGCATGGATGATGGGAGAGAGGATAAGGAGAAATGTATGTGTGTGTGTATAGTGTTAGAGTCAGTATGTGTGTGTGTATGTAATGTTAGAGTCAGTGTTTGTGCATATGTATACATACACAGTGTATGTATGTATGTATGTATGTATAGTGTTTAAGTCAGTGTGTATGTGTGTTATTGTATGCTGTTGGATAGTATGTGTATGGTGTTTGAATGTGTGTGCATGCTTATTAGAGTGTGGTGTTAGCGTGTGTGAATGTATGGTGTGTGTTACTGTTTAATGTTAGCATGGGTGTGTATGCATATTAGGTTAGAGTGTGTGTTAGTGTGTGTTGTTAGCATGCATGTGTGTGAGCATATCGTATTTGTGTGTATTACTGTAAGGTTTTAGTGTTCATGAGCATATAGTGATAGCATTTGTGTGTCTGTTGTTGAATGGTATCACAATGGTAAAAAAAGCACCCTTTTGTATGTTTCTCCATCATGATTTGTCATCAGATTTGTTTTGTATGATATTTAACCCATCGTGATTTAGTATGAAACTCTCCCATTTAAATTGATATTCTTTTTTTCCAATGTACGGTGCTGAAGAGCATCTTTTTAAAATATCTGGTAATAATAGATGTTTTCAATGGTTTGAAAGTGATTTCTAGTACATTCTAGTTTATTCTCCTCTTGGTTCTTCCAGTATATTTTAAATCACATAATAAAAACCACTAAATATCATCCTTAACTTTGAAACCTATGGATATTGATATAAACATTTGTGCAAGGTATAGGTCAATGGTCATCTTACATTACCATACTGGTTACATTAAAGTATTCTTTTATGTTACAGCAGATACCTCCTTTTTATCACAAATAATCAAATATAAAATCCTGCAACTTTTTGAGTAGCCATAAATAAAATTCTCCTTGACAACCTGTTACTATAGCGTGACCTTCTTTATGTTTTCAAGTTAGTATTTTCTGTGTATTCTTATCACAAATTAATCCTTACCCAAAGGATAGTATATACGATGGTAAGATAACATAATCATCAAATTTATTTTATTCTTATCATTGTATGACATTAATTTAAGCCGTTTGGTGCTAGAGGGAATAGGAACACTTTAGACCAAATTACTTTGCGACAATTAAGTCGGCTATCACGACTTTGAAATTTGCTAACTCTTAAAACACTACAAAAAAAAATCAGTGAAGATGGAAAATAATATATTTAACTGCTTGTAGTTTATCAAAAAGCAACATAATTATATCTTCCTGTTTTGAATAAAAGACTGTGTGGGGTTTGCATATTGATGACCTTTTCTGCATATGAACATAATTAAATATGGAAAAAGTTTCCGATAACTAAAAACGACCAACCACCTGCATTTCTTGGAGTGAAGAACTTAGAAATGAATAACTTTATAAAAGCTATTTATATTCATTACCGATGTTCTCTGGCAAACAGCTAAAACCAGGCTTCAAGCAGAGTAGCTAAAACCTAAAGGGGAATTGTCACTGTCACAACCTTTGGCATAACTACATTTTCTAAAACTATACATAACAAGCTCTTCGTTTATGAAGTTTCATAGATTTCCAAAGGAAGATGAGATTTGGGGCAAAACGAGTACATATGATCCATTTCCTGTTACGAAATGATCACTTTGCCATCACTAACTATGGTGGTTATTGGTGAAGACGAGTACATATATTTTGGTATACCGCTTCATTGAGTATCCAGTTGAGGGGGAATGTGGCTGTTATTGGTGTTATTCATATACCTCTTCATTGAGTATCCAGACGGAGAACCCATTCATTTTACTTTCACCCCATCCTCAAGGCAAATTAAACCTATTCACAACATCAGTAAAGGTAGGAGAAAGAGAATTTAATGGAGGCGATAATAATACAGAATCTTATATCAGGAATTCACAATAAGCGCTCTGATGGTGTTCATATATATGATGCTTAAAGTGGTAGAAAGAAAGTGGTAAGATTAGACAATAAGTTATTCCTTATTAGCTTCTTATTAAATCTGGGGCAAAAGCAGCAGAGTCTACTGCCGTTTATAGGGTCAGCGTCTTAGATGTAATGTAAGGAACAGCCTTCCGACAGACAGGGTAGAGGTTAGTACCGGGAATTTAAACATACATAGGATAGGAAGCTATGCTTAATCCAAGATGAGATCAAGGAGTTATTAAGGTTTTAGTCTTTACATCAAGAAAAACAGACATACTGGACAGTAGACTTGTGCATTTGGATTAGTATGAATGGCAAATTTACAGAATTTTGGCAAGTTCGGCTATTCATACAAAGCCACGAACACAAACCTCCCCAATTCATGGGCTCTTTCACTCATACTCTATCTCTCATCCACTCTCTCTATCTCACGCTGTCTGTTTCCATCTCTGCCGACTGCAGAATCGTTTTTGGCCTATTTGCATATGTCTACTGAACAGTCTGACCGGTTCTTATCGGCTGTCAAATTCTGTGTTTCTATGTAATGTATTGGGCCAGTAGTTCTCAAAGTGAGGCCTGCGACCGCTAGAGGTCCTCAAAGAAACGTGTGTGCCATTGCTCTCAACATTCCAGAATTACATGAATGGCGGACGTTGTTTTGATGCCATTTAATTTGCCGCCTTCCTATGGTCACTCCATGAAACTTCTGAGCTGTGACCTATAACCTACAGTTTTTTAGTTTTCCTAAATCTTTACTTTTACTGTTTTTTGCTCTTTGTAGTCACTTTAAACTGCCCTACATCACTTCACCATCTCCTTTTTTTTCATTCTATAATCCCTCGTGTGGGATGCTGGAAATTATGTTATTTATCCACCAACACAGGACAGATTTATTATTAGCAGTGACTGTGAGACTTGTCCAAAGGCTTACACATTTCCCATTTGCCTAAACACGTCTAATACAAATTACCAGTTTCTCGTAGATATTAGCAAGTTAGTAAAACACTTGTGACTGTACACTTTAATAAAGCTAATTAAGCAGAAATGTGAAGTTTCCATAGATTGTATCATCAATGCACATCGAAGCAGCTGTGACCAATTGATCTCCTGGGGTTTAAGACATTTCTCACAGTAGGAGTATTTCGCTACCATAAATGCATTTCAATATATTTACATTTATTAAAACTGTGAAAAATTAGATCAACTTGAACAAACAAAAAACTGAAGAAACTGGGTAGTGATATTATTCTAAACATGTAGCCTCAGCCTGGTGTTCCAGTCTTCCCTGTCATGTTTGTGTCTGGAAGTGTTATTGCATGACATCCTACGTAGGCAGCAAAACTTGAATTTGTATTATTATCACAGATTTTATATTTTATAAGTAAAAACATTTTGATCTTGGTTTAGGAATAATTTTGGATTTTTGTTCACCAACCATTGAAGGATCTACCAATGGACCATGGGTCTTACTCGCAAAGGCTTTGTAACCAAACAGGTCAAGAGTATACAGGTAGGGTCCGATCCCGAGACAGAGAATGCTGTTGATTGGTCAGATCAGCAGCATATCTGTGTATAAACAAATAGAAAATTTGGTAAGGATTAGTTAATGAAGCCTAATACGGAAGCTTACTACCATGGCTTGCTACCAAGTTCCTACATGTTGTCATCTGATCTATTGGAAGAAAAAGGTTGATCCCTACTAACGTGCAGGGATCAGACACTTTGACTTTACAGATGCCCTAACACTTTCAACCCTCAATAAATATTTAAACATTAACAGAGAAACACACACAATTAACTATTTTTCTTAATTTGTATTATTAAAAAAAAGGCAGATGAGCTGTTGTGGGATATAAACCCCGACCCTCAGCCAGAATAATGAGGAAGATCTGGAGTTGTAGTCCTCATAAGCAGGTGCATAAGGGTTGCAAAAGTTTCATATTATGATATATAATTGCATACATGTGCATTTCCTCTGTAGATTGCATTTCTTTAGTATATGTTTGGCATTTATATAATAATGTTGGAGCTACCAAGAAAATATTGGTTTTGTTAGTTTTTATTATTACTTGGTTTAGCAAATATGGAACTTTTATTTTTTCATAGATCTGCGTCCTTCAACAGAATGTTTTGCGATAAATTATCCTTCGTTTCCCATGATCATTCAGCAAAGTTTGCATTGGAAGCCTACGGTCAACCAAAGTCTACCTGCGTTGTTTTGCCCGATGGTGCATGGGCTGGAGATTGCTTATTTCTGGCATTGGAGCTCCTCTATATAGTTACTATCACATTTATTGTATGGCAAGACAATCTAAAACATGTCACATAGCAGCATGGTAGCGTATTAGAGTGATATTATAATGTGTAAATATACCCCTTTAAGAGAAAAAAATCTGCTCATGTATAACAAATTCAACTACAGGACACTGAGTACCAGATACATAAAAAATATTTACAAGTTTCTATTTTAATTTTATTGTATAGAAAATGACCGGTGCATTAAGCCATTTTTATAAATCATACATGGATCAATGCTTTTTTTAATTGCATGAATAATATAATCTATTGTTGGATTTCGGTTGCTAGCAAATGTACATTGTCTGCAGAAATATTGCAAATTCCAAGTTCCTGTTTATAAATCCTTCAAGAATTAATCCATTTTAATAGGTGTGGATTTTCTTTTACTATGGCAGAAAAATGGAACAATTTCTCACGTCCGCCATATGCATTCTCTATTTTTATTCTTTAAAATTGGTGTCTGCGGTCTACCGAAAACGCTAAAAAATGTGCAAAAATATATAGAACCATATTAAAATGTAAGGAAAGCCCCCAGTAAACCCCATTCATCTAATATATACATACTATATATATATATATATATATCAGGAAAAGCTCTATTAAAATATCACATTTCATATTTTCTTAAATGGAATTTATATTAAAAAATTACCTTTGTAAAATCAGCAGCATTCCCTTGCCAACAGGTGTTCTGACTGTGTAGTTGTGTAGTTACAAAATTGTGATATATAAAAACAAAATTACCAAAGTAGGATTGCTTGGAGCAAGAATCTCAGTGTAGCTGAGGCTACTTGGATGTTATTATTACAGGCTGGAAATAAAATAAAAATGTTGTTTTTCTGCAATAGCACGGTAAAATATTGTATAAACATAGACCTAAGTGAAATCAATGATCTCTCAGGCCATACATCACTTTCCGCGCAGTCTTATCACAAAAGCTAACAAGGTGGCCAGCTAGTCTCTCGCGATTCATATTCCTAAAGTTCAACGGCTATAACACAAGTCTGAAACTGTAAATATGAAAAAAATAATGGTACCAGGATTAGGTACAAAAATAAAAGAACATATTATGATCTGCTCTTCTCAAGTCATGTCATTGAAATGTATATTATTATTTTTTCTACCTTATTTATTATTGGAGCATAATTACATGTTTTTATTAAAACCACTTGTAACCTTGTGGGTTTTGTTTTTGAAATATTTAGTTTAAAAAGTAAATTTCATGGAAGCTGAGATCTGTGTTCCGGTGTAGCAGAAATAACAGTATCTGATTGATTTCCTGCCTTGAAGTTCTTGATCTTCTCCTCACCTTTCCTTACAAATGCTCTGGGCGGCCTAACTGAGAGGAGATAACAGCGAGAAGGAATATTCACGAAGATCCTCCAAAACAGGAAGGTAAAATAGTTAATCACACGTCATACACGTAAGATGGGTTTCCAATCTGTTTCAGGCACTCCAGGAGCCAAAGAGGACAGACGTTATACATGCTGGCTTTCTCTGAAAAAGAGTATTGCTGAGATCAGACAATGCCTTTAGGCGTGGTGAGATCATGACTGTCCCAATATTTTTATTATTATTATTATTATTATTATTTTATATATTATTATGATTGGTTCTTTCAATTGTCTTGGTCTTCAAATAATTGTTTATTAATTCTATTTTATCTTTTTTTTTTTTTTGTAGCTTTATTTTCCTCCCTCTTGTGCCCCTGTGTACTGATCATACAATGAGCAAGTGGTTGGGAGAGAATGATCAAAAGATCCAAGCTGGCATTTGACAGACTCTCATGGGTTTCTTCTCCTCTCCTCGGTCCTTCTGCTGGTACCTCCAGAAAGACTGAGGTGAGAGAAACTGTTCACAAAAAGGTTGATTTCATTTAAGAAATAGGGAGTTGACAGCTCAAGTGGAACATACTCAAGAGACCTTCCTCAAAGTGTGTGACCTTGGTGTCTGTGGGGTCAAGTGTTGGTTTGGACTGATAAAATAGTTCAGATGAAGGAGGGCTCCCTTATTATCCAGAGAATGTGGCTTTCTCGCTCTCTCCTCGCCACCTCTCCCAGCAGAAGCAATGGTGGCCAAGCTGTAGCCCAGTTTACAGAGGAGCTCAAAGTTGGAGAGGATTCACAAATGAGTCAGCAAACCAGAGTTTTTTTGTTCATGTACAGGTACTCTTATCTCTATTGATGTTGGTTTGTTGATTTAGAGCCACAAAAAGTGCTGAAGGATAGCTGCCATGTTTTCTTTCTCTGTTTTTTTGCTTTGGAGCTATATGGTGAGAAGGCAGATTGTATTTAACATTAACGTAGTGAATACTGAATATGTTTGTTTATTTTTGCTTCCAGGCAAAAGGCATCGCTCAGTGTTATTGGCTGCTTTCGGTTTTTGTCTTTTGTGGATCCAATAATAGAGAGATATCGGCAATGATACCTTCCAGAAATGGAATATCCAATCCTATGATCAAGAATTCAAACAAAGCTATGTACCAGCTGTCGTGCTGGTACATTGAAGCCGTCGGCCCGGGGCCAGCGATGCTGTTTGCTGCTGACATTGAAAAGTCCAATCTGTTTTTTTATCTCGGATGCACCAGTTCTCTCCACCTTTGGACGTACTTTTACTATTTCTATTTGACACATTCCATGGAAAAAAACAGTTCTGCACTACCTCCCAGTTCCTTGACCACTTTTCTGCCTGGCTCCCCATCCTTCTCTCTTCCTACAGTCACGGGGTTGTTACATATGTCAAGGGGAATATGATTTCAGCATTCCCCTTGACACATCTAACAACCCTGCCTATTTCAAACTTCTCTCCCTAACCTCCTCTTTTAGTCTCTCAATGGACTCATTCTCCCACATTCCCTCTCAATATTCAAGAAAAACCTCAAAGCCAACAAACATAACTCCACATCCATCTATGACACCCATCTATACCTCATTCCCTCTACACCATCAGCTTGTGAGACAGGCCCTCTTTCTCAGGTTTGTCTTACTGTGTCAACTATAGTTTTGTCGTACCATTTGAATATATGTACTTTAAGAATTGTTTACTGTATAAATAAATGATATAAATTTAAAAAATGATGATGAAATAGTTAATCAGTGTGTTATAAACTGATGTTCAACAGCACACAGATAAGGAATATTTAATGGCCAACACCAACAGCCAATACTATTTAGCAAGCCTGGGAGGAAACGTAAAAGGTCAAGCTTTTCAATTTGTTGTATTTTCAATACTGACCAAATCAACAAAATATCAGGAAAGGTGCAGCTTGTGTCAGCAAAAAGTAATTACAGATGGGAAGAGTTATCACCGTGACTCCTTCCTCATTACCAAGGTATCTGGAGACCTTTACTGCTCCATACTAAATACCTCGGAAATCCCGCTGTCTTACAACATAGATAAAACTCAGAAGAACTTTCTGGAGAGATTTTTACATTTGCTTAAAGAAACAGCTCGCGTTAAGGCCAGTCTGAGGGAAAAAAATGGCCCTGGCACTTTAAGGCCTTTGTATCCAGCCTGCGGCCATGCATAAGACCCTGGATCTGCGGCACGAGTGGCAACAAAGGTGCGTGGCCTGCACCACCTGGCTACTTGCCCAGTACAGCTTAAATGTGGGACACCCTGTCATTTTTTTTAATAAACTGAACACAAGTGTCTGTTATAAAGACCAACATTTTGGTTACCCAGTTACGGAAAATAAATATTTTTTGTTTACATTTTTTTAATTTAGCGTATAATATAGCGTATATTAGCGTATATTGCTGCTTTTTCAGATAAGCTCACACACACACACATACATATGAAATGTGATCACCTAGTTGCCATGGCAACTCGATAAAAATGGTATGATTTAGTAACATATGAAAAAACTAAACTGAAAAAGAAATCTCCCGTTAGTTCAGTCTTGCTTTTTGCTCAGGTTTACTTTATTTGCGATCTTTCAAGGTTCCCGTTTGTATCCGTGTTTTGGAACGCAGATTCACTTCAAAGCAGAGATACATGGCAGTATTTTCCTGCAATACGGAAAAGCGCCAGGGAGTTACTGTGCTGCCGCTATTATATTTTTAACTCTTGCAGATAATGGCAGCATTACGCATATTATTCACGGGGCTAAATGTAATTATTTTTGGTTTGCAAGTTTTATAGCTATATATTTCAACTCTATACATAATGGGGGAATGGGGGAAAGCTGAGATTTGTGGCAAACGATGAAACAGGAAGTATTATGTAAAAAGTTCCAGGAAGTTAAGATGGCTGCCTTCATGGTATACACATATAGTAGTTTTCTAATAAGCGTATGTTGATTATTTTAATCAGTATATGCCGTTACATGTAGGATTTAGCAAAATATGACAGTTCTGCTTTATGTCATGACAAATCTTTACACCGTTGATCTAAATTTAACCTTTAAGTCCAGTTATCTCAAACAAACCCTGCTGGCAACCAAAGAACTGAAGACAGAAGAAGACATTGCTTGGCTTCAATATGGTCACTTGAAGTATCTACCATAACCATGCCTGGGAACACTGAACTAGCCTTTCAAGACAGGGTGGGATTCTGCCTACTCTCTCCTCACCCCCTGATTCAGTCATACCCCCGAGGAGAGGGGAAGCTCTGTGGCCGCAACACTGGGAACTCATGCATATGGGGTATTTATGTAATCTAGAGATGCAGCTCAATAAATGTTGCATGTAATGTGTGCAAACAATCCTAAACAACAGAAATGTTGGTGAAAACAAGCAATTAATATTATGGTGGCCAGTTGGTTGCGTGCTAAGTGTTCAAGTGTGGGTGCACAAAAAAATAAAAAAATGCTGAAAAAGTGAATAAAATGGCTAAACATGTCCATATTAGTATAGATACCCCCCTTCCAACAGTCCCAGTTTTCACAGGACAGTTCTAATTCTTGGGCACTTTTCTGATGTCCCCTGGAGCTGACCCCCCCACCCATGCTACTGTTGCAAGGTGACTAAGGTCCCCACTTCAGGGACAGTCACCACCTCCTGCTACAGCCCCCATTGCAGATGTCTCGAAATATGAAATGTTGGGGGTTTGTATATTTGTATATTTTTTGTATATCTGAATACACTATAAAAGTAATTTATATTTTTGTAAATGTCAAATGAATTAATTATTAATATAAATATATATAATATAAATACAGAGTTGTGTTCATTGTTTAACAAATAACAAAACTGTGATACCGAAGTTTCCGACAACTTTGGATTGCTAATGCGGCACTTTCTTATTTTGACATTAAGCCAAGGGAAGTCAATTAGGTCCAGTACTTCATTAATGAACCCCACAAATCACATTTATAGCGAGACTCATATTGAGCGCAGTGCGAGACCATCCCATTTCTAAATGCTGTTTTGACGTTCATGTGTATGGCATTGAAATAGTACTGGGATAATTAACTTTTACTTTTGCCGTAGTGTATCCATGCAAAACTCTTTTAAGACATTTGGCCAATTACAAGCTCTTTGAAGCCTGTGTAAGCTTATGTGCGTTTTCAAAGATAAGAAAAAAATGTTTATGAAATTGCTGTACGGCAGAAACTGCTGGACTGTTAAGAAATGGATAAAAATAAATTAGTCCACGGTGTTAGATTTATTATAGCCTTCTGGTTCATTTTGATTTCTATTAATTTCCCAAGGTAAAACCCCCATGGTGCTCTTGGCAATATAATATGGAAATTTTCATTTCATTAGGTCCAAATGAATATGAGTTTGCCCTTTAGAGTGATACACTGCATCTTGCTTCTTATTCATTTTTATGGGGAAACCTATTTGTGGTCATCCCAAAGAGATGATTTCAATGTGTGCTTTTTTTTTTTTTTTTAAAGTGGACATCACGCTGTTGTTCTCTAGAGCTGCATTGATCTGTAGTTATGAGCCCAAAAATAAGCCAAAAATAGCCAGGGGGTGTAGAAAGCATGGCACGCCTTGAAACACTAAAGGGTTAACTTATAAAAAGTTATTTCCACAGTTTCTCTGCGGTGTATTTAGTAAACTGAGGGTTTGCAGAAGAGATGACATTCTAGAAACCTTCCTATATATAAAAAAATGGCCAGCTCATTTCAGCAGGAGTTGGCGTTCATAATGCATAACTCTGACAAGAGAATGTTTGTGTGTATATATATTTATATATATATACGGTATATATTTTTCGGATCGGACCGAGAAGGCAGGAATACAACGGGGTCATCCGTGTTGTAGAATTGCGGCTATTCACACAGAGAGAAATCTGCAGGTGAGGGAGGGAGTGAGAGGGTAAGTGAGAGGGCAAGGGAGGCAGGGAGTGAGTATGTGTGCACGTATAAACGTTGGCGTGGGAAAGTATGTATAAGTGTGTGTGGCAGTGTGTGTTAGGGAGAGTTTGTGTCCGCATGAATTTGTAAGTCTATGAGCATGAATGTGTATGTGTGTGTGAGAGGGCGTGTGTGTTAGCATGAGTAGGTACATGTGTCCGCTGCCTTCCTTGGATGTGATAGGCTCCCTGTCTGGAATCGAACCCTGATTCCACACTACTTGTGGTCAACAAAGTAGGCACAGAAAGTACCATTGAAAGTTGACAGAGCAGACATCTGAACGTATTGACGGTGTAACAGTGATGTGCAATCGGCCTGAGGTTATCTAGTGTCATTAAAGTTAGGATGAGCATGTAAATGTGTGTTAGAGTGTTTGTTAGGGAGTATGTGTAAGTGTGTTTTAGTGTAAGTATGTGTGTGTAATCATGTATGTGTGTTAGCGTGAGCGTGCTTTTCGATATATTTGGTGACACGCAAGGTTATTTTTCAATAAGATTTTGGATTTTACTGCACTTTTGTTTTTTTGAATAGTCCATCCAAAGAATGAATATGCCCATAGTCACGATACTGTATACTAATCACATTGCTGAATTCGAAGTTTTTAATCAATGATTATTGATGCCTTTTAATAATTCTTACATTATGGCTTCCCTGTGGGAAAACCCTGAATAATGTTACTTAGACCTTTATTTCCTTCTACCTTCCTTGAAGAGTAAATGCTGGAAATGGCTGTAATGCCTAGGGCTGGACTCTGGATTACTAGGCTGCTATAGTATAGTATAGTATAGTTGGAGCAGTAATGTCGATACGAATGTGGCCCTACCGGCCCACAGGGCAGTCTAGGCCTAGTAGTGCCCAATAAAAAAAACATGGTGTACCTCTGTTGCTCTCTAAATTCCTGGTCCTTACAGGAGTCTCTCTGAGGATTTCCAGGTATGGCTATTGATGTTTTATTCATACCTAAATTAAAAATTTATGATAAAATTGCTTTACAAAAATTATATTTATTTTTTGTTAGTAAACGTATAAAACGCATGCATAATTTATATAAGCTCCATTAACTACTGTAAAACAAAATGATTTTATAGGTGTTTGGTGGTAATCTTAACACCAATCCAGTAAAAAAAAAAAAAAAAAAAAAGGAATAAGAATTAAAACACTAGAATAAAATTGTGTTCCCTGTTGAAATCGCTAAAAATATATCAGTCAAGTATATCAGTGGTACCTTTCCCCTCTAAACGATGAAATACACTTTAATACATTTTCTGTTCTACGCTGAAGGACCCTCTGGAAGAACAGAGATTAGCTATCGCTAACAAGATTTCAGTAAAAGAACATGCAATCACAGAGAATACTGAGCATATTTGACTCTACAGAACAAAAATAAAAGGGTTATGAAATTGATTGCCAGATCAAGAACTGAAAGAAAAACAATCCCGGCACTACATTAAAAAGTCTAGACATATTACAGAACGATAATAGGATTTATATTTCTGGGTGTATAATCAGATGGCGAAGCACGGAACTTTAATACCCAAGCTAATCATGCCACCTAATGCAGGTTTGTTTTTCGCAAAAAAATATTCCTACACATATGGCTTTTTCTGTACTGCCTGCGACCCATTTTAGTTATTAAATTTTTTTTAAAAAAAGCTTGAAATACCTTATGCTGGACGGTACTTTATAAAATAGCCCAATTTGATTTGAGATAATTACAAAATGTAATATTTTGCAGTTGTTCAAAAAAAAATCCATACTGGATGTGAATAAGAAGATTCTTTATTATGGGGACCAGTGGCACTTGACATCAGACTCAAATATAATTAAATAAAATATATAAGAATGACAGCCGTGAATAACCTTTATTCCAATTTGCTTAAACGCAGTAATTTTGCCTATTATTCCTTATACTGGAAATGAGTTGAACTGGCTTGTTTGTCTAGTGGAAGAAAGAAAACTGCGGTATCATGTAATGCTTCCTGTGTTCCATGTATTGTAAAAAAGGACTATAATACTCACATCTATTTACTTTTTAGTGTACTTTAAGGCTAGGTGCAAAATAATATTTTTTTTGTTAAAAAAATTAATAATGTCTAATTTAAATATAGCATGTATGTTACATATGGCATATTAAAAATTAAGTAAAGTGAAATGTCAATTGCATAGCCCTAAATACATAATATGTACACACATTACATGGCCATATAGTTCTCAGCCCATCTGCCCATTGCCCCCCCGTTAACACACATACAGACTGGCACACATATTTACACACGCTCTCAAACTTACACAGACTTATGCACTCACGCTAACACACATATACACACGCTTACACATAATTAACCTAATGCACACTTACACACAGTCACTAACATACACTTATACATCCAACTCACACTCTCTCACATTCTCTCACACACACACATTCATGCATACAAACACTCAAACATACATATTAATGCTCAAACACATGTGCTCTCGCTCTAACATACATACATTCATAGATACATACATACTCATTCCATCCCTCCCTTACCCTCTCACTCACTTACTCCCTGTCATTTGGCAAAGCTAGCATCCAATGAGCTAACACACCTAAACTCAATAATTAGGAGGGTTGTCCACATACATTTGGCCATATAGTGTAGTTCGTAAGAAGTTTATCCAATGAGGTAATGCTAAAACTCCATCAGTCTCAATCAATAATGAAATATGTATTAGGGAAATGTACACCTACATTTGGGAACAACATGGTCAGATAATATATAGTTAATAAATATAGTTAGTGGTATCATACATAGTTGTATAGAGCAGAACCATAAACATGTTAAAAACTAAAACAATAAAGATAGAATGTATACTTGTATTCAGAAATATAATTAATTATATTATTAGTTTTAGGCCTTATAACAAATGAAATGTAAAATATATAAATATAGTGGCTAGAGACCATAACCTTTCTTATGTCATAGTGATAAATATGCAAAACACTAAACCTTTAACTAATTACATATGTGTTATTCTGTGCTATTCCAGGATAGAAGGATAGAATTTAGTCACAAAATAAGTATATTATCTGGCTAAGCATAAAGAAGCCCAGAACCAATATACACTATATGGACAAAAGTATTGGGAAACCTGACCAAACAAGGACTTTTATAACATCTCATTCTAAATACATAGACATTAATATGCAGTTGGTCCCCCTTTGCAGCTATAACAGCTTCCACTCTGTGCGGCCGGTCAAGTTAATCCACACCAAACTCATCCAACCATGTCTTTATGGCCCTTGCTTTGTGCGCTGCGGCACAGTCATGCTGGAATAGAAGAGGGCCTTCCTCTAAACTGTTCCCACAAAGTTGGAAGCAGATAATTAAAAAAATGTCTTAGTATGTCCCCTTCAGCACACACCCCAAAGTTTTTTATCTGTAGCACCAGGATAAGACACTTGGCAAGTGTCACAGGCTAAGACGCTTGCTCCTTGAAGGACTGTTCCAAGGAGACACCTCCAGTCAGAGCCCAGTAGTTTTCTAAGCTGGACGGGGAGTAATTGGTTAGAACAGACTGAGTCAGAGCAGTTGGATCCAAGAAGAAGCTGAAGAAAGAACTTTGATTGTTTGCCTTTTTGTTGTGGGGCCCCAGGACTTGGTGAACACAATGATCCTGCCTGCAGCTTCATATCCAACATGCAACTTGGGATAAAAAAGCTGAACAATCAGTATCTGCCACTGGAGAAGATTCTGTGGAAGACTTGTGCAGCAGTCTGCTCCTAGGTCCTGACTGGAACACCAAAGCAGGTTCCTAGTATAAGATACCTCTGCCTTCACCTCACTCAGCGCTACCTGCAACAAAATTAGCATCAACATTTGGGACTGGATCAAACAATCTGGGAGGGAACTGTGTTTGAAGGGGCATATACCGAGTGGTGCTTCACGTGAGTGTGTGAGAATTACAATAGGATATGTTATGTTTATTCATTCTTATCATTGCTTTAAAATATAAAATGTTTAAATGTCATACATATAGGGTTTTACACCCCCATTAAACCTACACTGTGTCAGTGACATTAAAGGTATTACTTCTTACCTTAGATTGCCTCTTATTTCATTTAATGGACCTAGTGGAGGCAACACTTGAACACATCAAATACTTCCCCAATCTTTCCAAGAACCGCAGAGTCTCAGGGTTAGTACCAATATGGAGCTAACCAGTGACAAAATGATTATGTATGTGTATATTTTTTATTTGTTGATCTTGGGAAAGTTATTTTCAGCAACAACAGTAAGTAGGTTACTCAAATCTTTATAATTTGTAGGTATGTTCCTCGAATATGTGCATTATATGTGCCAACCTGTCCTTAAATTGGGGTGCATTAAAGAGCCCCAATATGTAGTTTGAAGCCCCCAGAGCCTAATCTTCAGACCATGGAAAGGGGCCATCCAAAAATAATTAATCTTAAATATCGAGAAGTTCACGAAAAGACACACCAAATGGCAGTGGATTGAAAATGTCTGGTTACTCAGGAATTCTTAAGTATGCCTTCTAAATGCTGCTGCCAAATTGAAGCGCAATGAGTAAATGGATTTTCCATGAGACAAACTGGGGCATCATCCACCTTGACCTTATTACTGTGATTCCTGCCCATTAACTAATTACGGCCATCTAACGGAGTACAGTTTAACCTGTTAAATATAGGACTGGGAAAAAAGGAGGTCAGATTATAACATATAGCAATTATGTACTTTGGCATAAGAAATTTACCAACTTCACAGTATTATGAAAGTGTGTGTTTCCTACAAGGAGACCATAGTTGGACCTGTATAAAAATATAATCTAGCCAACTCAGCAATGCATTATGCAGGGCTTCTTCAGTCTTTTGTTCAAGAGGACAATGGCAAGCTTGGCCATTCATAATGCAAAATGGAGCCTACAAGCTCAAGCCGCTATCTGGCATAAAAACATAGCGTATGATTGTGCATATCCATCCGTCGGTCGCACCTACGTCATTGGGTGGCTGCTGTCCTTAAAATCTCACCAACTCAGTTATGAATTATTCATTCTATATTAAAAGTCACATCACAAAGGTCATAGTTTGGTTCATTGGAAAGTAAGGGTGGTCTATATCGTGAACTTCTGTCCAGGAACGTCTAAAACTGCCTTCAGAAATGAAGTACTTGTTATGTAAAAACCTTCAGTTCTGAGACTTTGCAATTTTGAAGATGGCTTTCTATTCTTTTTTTTTCTTTTTTTCAGCGTTTTAGATTTTATTCTTTTGTGACACTTTGATCCAGCTTTATACGCCACATGAATCTTAATTATACTGCATATTTCAGCAATAATTTGTGCGATGATTTTACAAAATGGTAAAAATCCATCTCAAAGAAAAACATCTGCGGTATTGTTTGTTTTCAACATGAAATATTACCCAGTAAGAAAGCATCTCGGTATTGTAAAAGATATTTAGGGACGCCTGGCAAGTTCCCGTAATATGTGCTTGCGACCTGACATTTAAAATATTATTTTCAATTATTTTTACTTGGACAATTACGCATGTTCAAAACATCTAATGCATTTTGTCAGCCGGCGATGAACATAAAACACTTAAAAGTGTATGGTAAGCCTTTTCTTTTTTTTTTAACGCAAATGAGAAAAAGTATGTCACAGGGCTCATAATTACAGCTCATTAAACTCTGAAATCGTAATTTACAAATATATTCTGTAGATTTGGCTTTATGTTTGTCTTTCACAAAAACTTCATATATGGCAGTGTTCCCAGTCGCTGAGTAACAATAAAGGTTTTGTCGATGTGAACAGTTCATAAAGAAAAAAAACATAACAATAAAGAGAAAATAGAAACTGTTAACCCTCTGAGCTCCGCTCAACCTTGGGACTCACGGAGAAGTTGCAGTGAACTACAAATCGCATGATGCCTAAGCAATAAGCAATTGAGGTTAATACCGAAAGGATGAGCAATTTGTCTCTTGCCTCCAGGCCCTTGGGTTAGGCAGGTGGAAAGCTCAGGTTGATGCGTTTCTCAACCCTCAAAAGCTGAACCTAAAACTGCAGACGTATACAAATGGGGGAACCCATGTAACCATGGATAAGGAATCAAGTAGTGACATATTGTGTGTCCATATCTGGGATCTCTTAGAGTTTGACCTCAAGTCTCAGGGTTTTTGCCCCAATCTCGGGGTCTCAGGGTGAAGGGGCAGATTCTCAGCATCCCACAGTCTAGAACTGACTCCTTACTATTCTACACTACTGGGATCATATCTAGGACACCCAAGTGGATATTCTGCCACCAGTACGTTATGGTTCATATCTCTGCTTGAATGGAGGTGACTCAGTAAAGTATAAGGTCCATGAGAGACATTTTCTAAGTAACTATAGAGAATCTTCCTAATAGGCTATTAAAGGTAAATAGTTCATAGTTTCATGATCTGCTCATTTAGAAAGTTGCTGAGTATACGTGTGTCCCATGTCTCAGGCAAGTCCATATTTACATAAGTGCGTTTTTCTTTTCCTTTCTATAATTGTATGTTTATAGCCCTGAGCGATATACTATTTACAGTTTTCTATATAATAAAAGTGAGGTTGAATAAATGCCACTGTATAAGAAGTACTGTACTCGTGGAGATTATATTCAGGGTACCGCAGGCATTAATGCATTAGGAAATGAAGTCACTGAACCATAGAGCTTACAGTCTTGGGAGTGGACAGTCATACAGACACAATCGGGAGGATGAGTGCAGGTTAAATCAATGGTGTGTAAGTTGGGAAGGGATTGTAGAGGAGATATATACCCTTCTAAGTCACAAATAATATTTTAAAATCAAAATAGTTTGATAGGTGTCAAACACATAATCAGCCTAACACAATTGCCACTTTGGGGAGAGTCATAACTTGCATTTCTTATATGTGAATATTAAATAGTAAATACAAAAGTTAAACATTAAATGTTTCTATGCCCTTGTCTGCGCGTGGGCGAAAAAACAAAAATTGTACTTAAAGCTATTATTCATTTTTACTTATTAGTGTGTCAGTTCGGAAATATGGGGGAGTCGGCAGGTACTGCTCTAATGGAGCTTGAAGGAAAGATAGACAAGACAAAGAAAGACAAAATGAAACAAGTACCCTGACAAATGAAAATAATGCTACTTTTAATGGATTCTTTCTTTTTAATGTGACAGTGATCTGTTTGATTTGTACATACATTTCCTGATTGCAATTAGATGGTTTTAATTGTTTCCTAAGAATAGAGTGAGATTGCACGCATTTTAATCTTAAATGCACTATTTTCTTTTCCTTTCAGAGCCAGAAGCATCTATGCTTTAAAAGTCTAAAGTGGGTTATATATTACAACTTAACTCTTAAATGGTCACCATACATGGTTCAATATTTCAGGCACAATAATGCAGATAATATGCATAATATACACGAGGTCCAATATAATTTCAAAAGAAACTTTGTTTCATTTTCAGGCAACAGATTTTCTTCCCTGCCCTCTTTTGGGGGGACACAATTTAGGACCTGTTTCAATTTGAAAACACATTCTGTTGCCCCTCTGTCTCTCTATCTGTCCCCCAGTCCTGTGTGCCCCTACACCCCCCCTGCCTTGTATCTGCCCCCCCACCTTTTTTTCAGTATAGATATCCCTGGCATTTTAATGGCTAACTATAGCCTTTTTTTTCTTTTGCTGTAGGTGACCTTTTGCACCTGTTAGATTTATTGGGCTCTGAATGCTTAACACATGTACCCACTTTAAACCTTAGCCACATTTTCTTGGAATCCAGCCAAATTGCTAATTATAGCTTGTTTAAGCCTGTATGACCTAAGACAGGGGGTATCCAACCTGTGGCCCTCCAGCTGCTGCAGGACTACATCTCCCATAAGGCTCTTTCAACTTAGGGGCTGGCTCAGGAGGATGGGAGATGTAGTCCTGCAGCAGCTGGGGGGCCGCAGGTTGGATGTCCCTGACTTAAGATAAAACAAAATGTGCGGGAGGGATTCAATGAATGGAGCTTAACAAATTTCAGTGGTTTTCCATTCGTTTCCGTCACTTTATTTGAGAACGCCCTTGTTTTTGGAGATTTGTGCGAACACACAAAACAGGGAAGCTTTGCAACAAAAGAAAAGTTCTTATGACTCTAAAGCACAATTCTGACGTTTATGGAACATAATGTAATAGCTTTGTTGGTTTGGCTTGGTTACTTCTGCATCAGTTCTAACAGGTAGTCCTGAGCATCGGAGAGATTGGGCCACTTATGATGCAGTACCTCCACTTAGCCTGCCTATCTGGCACCTACCGAAAAGCAATTCTCAATTGTGTGACACAGGATCTGTTGTCAGGAATCGAGCATACAAAACGGCCTGATCTTATGTGTAAGGGGCAGTGAGATCTCAGCAGCTGCAACAAAGTCAGGACGTACCTGTATGTCCTAATGAGCGTCATGGCTCAACTTAAGGATGTACCGGCACATCCTAAGGGGTCCAATCAGGTTACATTTTACATGCACAGTTTAGGTGATAATACCCATTCCCACTATATACCCTTCCAACAATGGCGTCTGTTCCTACCCACTTCGGTACGCTTTGGTAGGGCCCCTGAATGATGTAGGTAGCCAGGGACAATAGGTGTGCGTGATTGTAATATCTTTTGGCAAAAACTAGCTATAAGAGCTGCATTTTGTAGTCTGCTGTTTTTTCAGCAACTTTCATCTTGGACAAAGATCTTAATGTCTTTGATTCCACTTTTTTTGTTATATAGAAGGCCTTAAAGTATGGAGGTGAAAACATAGGTGTCATGATAGGTAAATTGTGTATATTAATATATTTTATTTACTTTAGTAACATTGGAGTTGTTTGTTTCACTGATATATGGTTTTCAAGCAAAACATAATTTATTTTGTATGTGTGCGCTACTCATTAATCTTATTTGAAAAGGAGCGATTATGTTGACTTATTAAATCCAACATTGGCTACCTTAAAAATCGTTGTTACACATAGACCCATTGAGAGGTTTATCCAAATCTCTGGCCCCATCGTAGCTTTACCACCATCTCCTTGACAAGCCCCATTGCTGAAATATTTTAAATGTTTTTCAGCTGAACTTCGAGCTACCTTTGGGAAAGTTTTTTGTTTTTTTTTTTGCTAAAAAAAACGGCCCCCTGAATCCTTGCCAAGCCAGTGCTGGGGCTGACTGGCAATGACTATACCATGATGGTACAGGGAGCAAGGCATTTAGCCAAATCCATCTCCTACAAGTCAAGGGGCTGATGGGCAGGGAAAGAGGCTAATGCATAAGGAGTATTCCCTTCATGCCTTTGGAAGGGGGTCGCACGGATATTCAATTGACCACCCAGACATCATATACATTATTTTCTCCTTAAATTTTTCCCCAACCAAAGATAATTTTAATGACACGTAGTATGTTCAGAAAGCTATATTGATTACATATTGCTCGGATGATACGTTCCTTTGTTAACAGCTCAAATCTGAATAGCTATGGTCAGCAAAGTAAAGCACAAAACTTATAGCAGATTAACCTCGTTGTGACGTTAAGCAGACATCCCATCGCAATTCATTAAGCAAAGAGATTCAAACATAGTCTTTGAAATTCACTAAGGAAATTACTTTAACAAAATAATTTACAGTCATTACCCTTTGTCTTTTTTTTCTTTTACTGCATATCTAATTACTATAAGCTGACAAAGACTGATGCCATGGTGTAGCGTATTATCAGTGGGGTAAAGGCCATATGGTACTTTTAATGTATGGGTCCGTAGGACTATCTAGTTTAACCTTGTTTTACAGATAATTAATCGCTGCCGAATTAATATATTCTACTGCTACTATCAGTCTTAAAATGTACTATTCGGAGGACTAATGTGAATTATTCATTGATATGTCTAATTATATTAAGGTGATTCAGAAGGAATTTATTCTGCAACAGCAAGAGGAGTTTACCGTATTTCCTTTTCAATATTGCCATTATATTGAAAGTCACTCATAAACCTCAAACTTCAATCATCATTAAAAACAACATCCTAATATTACATTTAAGAGAAAGGTAAACTCAACTACTTTAGACATGATTGAATTTTCCAAGGGAAGTAATCATTCACCCCAAAGAATATGTTCTTAATGTCAATTTTAGAATAATATAAACTTACTCTAAGATATAGCTAGATGAAAGTCACAAAATGCTTCCACCAGTTACAGAGTAAACTGGTATTTTCTGTCTATTTCCATGGAAAATCCCACAGGAGCACTGACATCACAACACAAGACTTTTTCAGAGGTGTTGCCTCATGATGTCACAGGCAATATTATGGCCCTGGTGGTGCACAGTGACATAAGACAATTAACAATAACATTGTTTGAAAATTAACAATACAATTAAAATTAGCAATATACAATATGACAAAAGGATTACTTTTCCAGAAGAAGAAGAAGAGATGCAGTGTATTGGAAGGATAGATTATATGCTTCTCCAAATAGGTGCAGGGAATTCTAGAGAGTGAGAAGAAATGATAACTGTTCACGAGGGACACAAGTCATGGAAAGAACTAAGAGGGTGGTTAGGGGAGTATTTGGGGAAAAACGAAGAGAGATTTAGAGGACGTCTTGTTAATGGCTCTGTAGGTAAATGTAACTCTGAAGGGTATAAGTAGCTCGTTCAGGGACTGGCATTGTGGAGCAGCAGGTGAAGAGCAATGCGATAAGAAAAGTAGTCTAGCAGAGGTTTTTAAAATAGATTGGAGAGGTAAAGTCATGAGAGGTCAGCTAGTAGGGATTTACAATAATCCACACAATGTCACAGGTGAATGGATTCATATTTTCATTAATAATTATGTGAGGAAATTATGAGTTTGAGAGATCTCCTTTCTCCTTACTGCACCAATGCATAGACTGTTTGGTCAATCAACACAAATTAACAGATTAACAATATGAGTTTAAAAAGTTTTTGATTCCAAGATTTCTAATGTTTATGACATTATGTAACAATGTATATAATGTTTAATATTTATTTTTTTTAACAATTAAACTAATTCTAGGGGTCTACCCATTTTTATTGAAATAAGTTTCCACTGCTAACTTTTGTCTAGCTTCAAAATCACCATTCAATATTGATCAACATATTAACTCTAATGTATTGTCTTGAAAGGTGGTATGTTTTATTCTAATACCCCCCCCCCTGTGCTGTCAATGGCTAGATAACTAATTATCAGACCAAGGAAAGCAATGGGCAAACCCTCAGGAAATAATCGTCCTCACACTCTGCAAACTGCTGCAAATTCATATACTCAGTTATTAGTCTAATATTTGCATTTTTATGGCCTTTACCCCCATGCTGTTCTTCTTTATGAAAAAAAATAGCTAATTGCAAAAAGTGCCATAACTACCAACGTATTCTTTCTTTCGTTAAGGAAATTACCCCACAATGCCCATAATAATTAGTTGCAAACAGCAGAACGCGCAGTAAGCTTTGTAAATGTGTCAACATCTTTTTGAAGGAGTCGCAGCATTAAATGCATAAAACCATATGGAACGCAAGCAATACTGATATTGAAAAACGCATAGTACACTTTCTTCTAGTGCATTACTTATATCTCTATGTGCAAGAAAAGCTCTTTCCCCAGATGTTAAGTACCTGCTTATTTCAGAGCCAAACTGTAGCTTTTCCGTGGCTTTTGAACATCTATCACATGTCGGAAAGTTATGGGATCGTGATATTGCCGGCAAGCTGGAACTAACAGCACTCCATCACCACAGCCCAGGGCGACATTGGTGACAACTAAGCAGCTTTGGCACGTTAAGCCCTAGCAAAATGATGTTATCATGGCTTATGACTGGACATATACAGCCAGCGAGCACTCACTGTAGTACTCGACCTGCCACTGGAGTGCCATTCATTTGCCTGGTGTGCCAGATGACCACTGAAGGACTGCCTGTATCCCCTTGAAAGGACTCCCCCCTTTCCAACATAGTTTAAGTAACCCTCAGTCTCACCACAATCTCATTCTGCTTTGTTTTCAGATCATATGATATTTCAGATCATAGACGTAGAGTGCCTCTCTACAAATGTTTTGCTTCTTATATCTTGCTCCCTCATTATCCTAGTCCTTTCTCCCTCATTATCCTAGCTCTGCTTTTTCGGAACCCACAGTTATCTCAACAGCCAGCTCCACGGAAGTGGTTACACCTCCCTTTAGTCACCTGTCCAACAGTCACTTGAGGGGCTAAACGTTTCCCCAGGGTATCCTAAGTGTATCTGCACCAGTTCCATGTCCAGCCTCTCCTCTCTCTCATTGAGATGCAGCGTCTTTGCCATAAGGCACCTCTCTCTACACCTCCCAGAAGAAGGTCATCACTGTCTCCTCCAAGTGCGTGAGCGACCATGTGGCCTACGGTGCAATCTAGATGGCCTCTAGGCTGATCACTAGTCTGAAGCTCCAGTTTGAGATACGGCAACAAGCCTTATTCTTAAGTCACTGCCCTTAAGGGGCAGCTTTTCGTTTTCTTATGATTCCCTCAATAGGATTTTTGTTGTTCATTTACAGGCATTCCGGGAATAACTAAACAGACAAGACGGGCCAATCAGTTCTTTTCTGCAGTCAAAATTAAAGTTTATAAGCCAATTAGAGAAGCAGCTCAGAAAGACAGGTTTTATTGACTGCTACGAGATAAGTGGATATGGAGTGGATAAGCAGGTCTGGGGAATTAATTTGCTTCTTCCAGTGTTGAAATACATGTTTTTTTGTAGAAATGTGAATAATAGAATCACAGTACATGATAATTGACTAATAGCATTTACGAGTTTCACTGGAAATGGGTAAAAGATTAGTGATAGGCTATTCTTATTGTCACAGTAATATGTGTACTGTCACCGTTTCTGGCTCAACTAATTCATTAAAAACTACCTCTTTTAATGTCATTATTTTGAAGACATGTTTTCAGGTCACAAGCCATTTTAACTAATGGAAACTGTGATCTGTGAAAGCAGCAGACTTAGTATGGAATGCGCATAATTTGTGTTTCTCTTATATATATGTTTATTTTAATCTTTAAACTTGATTACATATGCTTAATTGAATGAACTTTAAATGTATTTAAGTCAAAGTGTGTGTCTGGGTATGTTAGTATGTGTGTGTGTCTGGATATGTTAGTATGTGTGTGTGTCCGGATATGTTAGTATGTGAAGATGTGTCTTCGGGTTAGGGCTATGTTTGTGTGAGTGTCTAAGTATTTGTCAGTGTTGAATGTCTTGTGTTGGTGTGAGTGTCTGGGTGTGTGTTAGTGTTAAATGCCTAGTTGTGTTGGTGTGAGTGTTTCTGTGTGGTTGTTAGCGTGCATGTCTGGATGTATGTGTTATGTCTAGATATGTGTGTCTGAATATGTGTTAGTGTGATTGGCCCTTCCAAGGTTAGGTTCTGGATCCCCCTGAAAAAAAACCTAATCCTACCATTTTTTTATTCAATGATAAAAATCTGCCCCAAAACAATGTATCTGGCTCTATACCATCATTGCTCTCCAGTGAAATGCAGGGATCCCAGTAACTTTAAGTTGTTTTTTTAAACGTAATTAATATTTTTTGTTAAAGCAAGGTCCATAAAGACATGGTTGGATGAGTTTGGTGTGGAAGAACTTGACTGCCCAGTGCATAGCCGTCACCTCAACCCCATAGAACACTTTGGGATGAACTGGAACAGAGATTGGGAGCCAAGCCTTCTCGTCCATCATCAGCGCCTGACCTCACAGATGCTCTACTGGATGAATGGGCAACAATTCCCAAAGAAACTCTCCACAATCTTGTGAAAAGCCTTCCCAGAAGAGTGGAAGCTGTTACAGCTGCAAATAGAGGACCAAATACATATTAATGTCTATGTATTTCGAATGCAATCTCATAACAGTCCCTGTTGGTGTAATAGTCTTGTCTCTTTCCCTCCCAGCGTCTCCCACTGTTACAAATGCGCTCACTCTGCACCAAATGTCTTTGCATTGGCCCCCTTTCAGCTTACTAAAAACCAGTGCCACCCTTACCGTATTAGCCACATAGGCAGCCAGGTGGGTATCCCTCTTTATGCCTCTTTAAATTCAACTGATCCATCATACCACTCATTTAATATTTACCATGACACTAACAGTACGTATAATAGGCTATTAAAATTAAAATTCAGCAAGCTTGCTACTTCTCATTGGCATATTCCCCGATAAGCATTTTTATTCTGTGGTTGAATCTGACCCCCTTAGAATAAAGTCAGACACTTGCAGGAATTTATTTTTTGACTTACTTTGGAACTGTAAGCATGCTCCTTTTTTACCGGTATGTCTAAATTTTGTGAAATGTATTGTTATCGGTCATTTTATATTCTCTCCTATTGTAATAGCGCCCTAGAGCCCTATAGACCGAATGTAACGTAACTGCCTTTCTTCTGCTGAGTTCTTTTGTCATTCCTATGATATCATAGGCTGTCTACAATACCATAGGACATTATCAACAATGGTATGACTTTTTAAATATTTAAATAAAAGTGAATGAGGAAAGGTTGTTTTTTTTTTACTTTAAAAAGTTAGAATATCTTATGGCATAATGCCGCAAACTCTGTGGCACATAAATCCCTAGAAATTGTCTGCGCTTGTCTAAATTCTATAAATTTGTGACTGCATTATGCGCAATACAGCAACATTTTTCCTTGATATGAATTCTATTTCTTTATTTAAACCGTGCCTCAGTTTTACACCACTCATAAAACAGTTTCAATGTCTGTTTTGCATAATACTCTAATAACGTTGGTGTGTTTCCAAACGAATGAATGCGTTGAGAACAATGACTTCATACACAAATGCGCCAGACAGAAAATGAGTTGTATCGCATGCTACCGTGACTGCACACCTAGACACAAATGGAGCAGAAACTTCAAAATGCCACATGTTTATTTCTCCCTGAGAATCCTAAGCACATCTTATCTTGGAAAAGACTCAAAAACGCAACTACTCCACAGACAATAAATAATGAAATGCCTTGATGATGATTATTTCGATACAACCAGACACCTGTACTGTTTTCTTTTTTTTCTTCAATGAACGGCCAGCGAATACTTCAATTAGATGCCTGCATTGTTCTGCTAAATAGAGGAAAATTGAAATGATCTTTTGTACTGTTTCACACAAATACTTCTAGATAAAAGGTGATTTCAGACTTTATTTCCTTAAAGTCGCAGTTCCATCTAGGAAGCCTAGGAAGTTCGCTCCAGGTTATGAACACGGACATGTGGACAAAGATAGAAGAAAGATAAAAGATGAAATAGAGAAGATGTGGCGATGTAGAAGATGTAGACAAGGAGATGTGGAAGTGGAAGCAGAAGCGGAAGGTAGGGTAACATTTAGAGAGCGTGAGAGAGAGTGAATGAGAGTGTGAAAGAGTGAGTGAGAATGTGAGCGAATGTGGGCACCGGGCAAGGAATTTCGATCCTGGATTAAAAATGCTAACCAATATTCATGGGCATTTTTACTTAACTTTAGTCAAAAGTCTTTCAATACAAGAAGCGTTTAAGTGGAATATGCACTTACCACCTTTTAAATGTTCCACACTAAACATCAGAAAGCAATGTTATGTTACCCTCTGCTCAATACCCGACTTGTTACATGGGTGTTACACGTAAATAAGGGCATGGCTCCTATAAAGTCTTCCTACTTTTTCAAGAAGTTTGACTATGGGGATGGATGCATAGACAGAGCTAGCAGTCAGGACATGAATCCTCTTGTTGGGGTTGCTAAGACCGTTGAGGATTGTTGGTAGCTGTGATATATGCCACATGCTACCTTTGATCTCCTCTACTCTCATCTGCTCTTGAAAGCAGGGGAATTAGGTGAACAGCAACAAGAAAGATCAGCAGCTATTCATTAAGTTATAATGACATGGAAGGGAGTCCAGTACACACTTTAGCAGATGCCTAGGATTTGAGCTTGGGAGACTTTGAAGGTCTAAACACCTCCACAGGTGTACACATACTTTTGGTGATATCATCCATCCTTGATGTGTATTTTATTCTCTAAGATACTTAAACAAGAAAATCTCCTCATCTGTTCCTTTTATAGTTATATAAAAGTGTTATTATACATTATCTAACTCAGCAAAGTCTTTAATTGAGAGAAAAGAGACAAAACAAGAGCTGCCACGCTGGAGTGTGTGATGGGTTTG
>VKOC01000002.1:46762564-46780523 GCA_009364415.1 Spea multiplicata | reverse complement strand
GGTGGTCTTGAAAAAAGACCTAAGTGAATCAAGTTCAACCCTTCTACCTAAGCTTCCTACTCTTGATCCAAAAGAAGGCACAAAACTCCCTAATTAAGCTACATCTGCCATCTGGGGAAAAATATATGTATTCTAAACCCAACTTATAGGTGTATTTTGGGAACAGCTATCTTTACTGTTTCTGGGATTTGCATAATTAGTCTTCTCTATGTTCCTTCTCTCATTTCATGGTGTATCAGAGTGACTTAAAACTAGTAAGAAAAGGAGAGCATTTGAGATCGAGAAATAATTAGGCTTGACTGTTCTGCCACTAGCCTTAGGTTTAAGAAGGTAAAATAGACCATTTTATACCAGACATATCCAAAATAATTAGCCTTGATGAAAAAAACTCGAGATCTTAGATCGAGATACAGTTATATTAATTTAATATCTCGTGTAGATGACGGCTGGGGTTCTTATTTATTTTTTTCACATACACTTGCTTTTTTTTCACTAGCCAAGAGCTTTTAAAAGGATCCCAGCGTTTTAAGGTTGCTGCTGTGCTTGTTGTATCACTAGATTTTATTCATCTTTTGCATTGAGCAATCACCAAGACGTATGCTGTCGGCACAGCCCGGACTTCACTCGATGCACATCTTGATTAAACAATCAAATACAGATGAATTATTCCAATCACAATGCCCCCATCTATTATAAAACCTGCACAATAAACTAAAAATATTAAGGTTCCTTCAATTAGATAATTGCATATAATAGATAGTTTCATTTATAATTTATTCAAATTAAATAACAAAGCTACCACTACTCTTATCAAAGCTACCATTAGTTATTTTCGGAAGTTCGCTTCTCACATTTCCGATACTTAATATATTTATTAAAAGCTATGTTTTAATTGCATTGTGCTTTGTACTGTAACCCTTGTCAGTAAGTTTTCAAGTGTGTTAATTAAGATTGTGTGTCAAGTAAAGTGTTCCGTAATCAACATGAAAAATAAATCCTGAACACTTAAGGTACGATACGGGCATGTTTAGACAACACTGCATTTTGACAATTAATTAATTCAAGTCATTAATTTGCAACCACTACAGATCAGTTGAATCTGCTATTTATTTGTTTTTAATATAATAATTGAATAGCTTTCTGAGAAATGCAGAGACATCCGCAGTATACACAGGTACAGAAAGTGCACGGAGCACTATGTTTTGTTTTATTTTATTTTATTTAAATTTCAAATATCAGAAATGATCTGTTGTTAAACTGTCTTTCTTTATTTTTCTTCATTTTTCCAGCACCACTTGGGCACCAAGGGGCTTCCTGTCTTCTCTTCGGGCGAATATTCGTGGACATTCTTCGTGTACGCTTTTTCTTCGTTTTTTTTCCGGTTAAGGGGTTAATACGGGGTTAACGCGTACCGCAGCAGCTCTGGCGCCAGGAGTTTAAATGTCCGTATGAGCGACTCTATTGGTCGTCAGCAGGGGGGGTCGTCTGCCATCAACCAAGATGTCTTCGTCTACGTTTTGCCGCCGCTCTCTTCTCTTCTTCGTGTCTTCGCCCGAAGATGAATGCACAAGTCTACTGGAAATCATACACTGGTGTCTTAAGTCTCTAGAATGGACAGGCAAGGTAATGAAAAGAGGGGAATAAGAAGGGCTTGTTACTTTTAAGCCAAATATCATCAAGACGGTCATCTTATTGACATTCTGGGCCTCTCTGGGTCACTTGGGTCTCATAGGGTTAAGTCTGTGGTGTTTAAACACAATTTATCCGGATGATAACATCTGGAATAGTACTGAAATATAAAAAAAATAGGATGCTGTACAAGACACTAGAAATAGATAGGGGGTAATAAATTACAGAACCACAGAAAGCAAGAGATTATAATGTTTATTTATTTGGCCAGACACCTTGAAAATAATGTTTTTTTATTGTACAAGGTCTGACCTTGTGAGAGATTTTACTGGCGACAAACCCTTCAACAATTGCTAATGGCATTTCTTAGATTTGACAAGTACCTTTTCTCATAATGCGAGGTGAATTAAAGTAAAATGTCAACTGAAGTCAAAGGAAAATAGATTTTTAGCTGCAATCAACCATTCTTTCCTGATTATATTTAGCAAGCTTACATCATTAATATTATTATTAAATAAATTTTTTTTAAAAACGCTCCTTCTGTCGTTAACTGTCCTACATGAACTCAGAGAAGGAACATATAAGACCGATATCACAGTCATTGTGCCTTTCGTTTTAGACCTGACGAGTTACATAGTAGCAGACTCAGACTTACATCATTTTGCTTACTATGTACTATGTACGCTAACAATATACCTATAAACAGGGCCGGCCCTGCCACGGAGCAGAGTGGGGCAATTGCCCCAGGTGGCACATTTGATGAGGCGCACTTTGCCGCCCCAATCGCCTTTTCTTTTTTTAAAGCGGGTTTCGGTACCCCTCTCTCTCCTCTGCGTGCCCTGTAGCTCGGTCACGGTGCCGGCTTGTAATGCTGAGCGCCGGAATATGACGTTTAGTGATATGTAACGGCTTAAAACCACATTTAACCATCATGTTACCATCTTAACGTCCACATGTAACCATCTTAACACCCACATGTAACCATCTGAACACCCTGCTCTCAGGACTCAGGACACATATTCACAACTAAAAACCCAAGTTACAGACAGTTTGGCCAAGTTTACTTAGTTTTGCTAAATTATTCTTTTCATGCATCATTAGTATCCTTAGAGCTTGAGCCACATTCATGATATGCAATTGGCAAAGACGCCTCAAAGGCCAAATGTCGATCCCTGTGGCATTCTACCCGCGCCCCTAACACTTTTAGTGTATTTGTGGATTTCGGGAGCTGACAATTGGCTGTACTTTTCTTCACAGCCGGCAAAATCCTCATCCCTTTTACTGATCCCACCGTAGGCAAAGGAGGCTACAATGCATGCGTCAACCATGGAGAGGTAGAATCTACATTCCCCATTCCGGCAGCCATTTGCACCAGAATTTTATTTCCTTGAGGTTGTCAATGGCTTTGTTGGATGGCATGAAAAGTTACATTTAACAATACATTACATAGAGTTCCAACTTGCAAGCAAATTGGGTATTAATAATTCACAACTTACATCAACTCAGTGGTGGTGCAGTCTAATTGATGGGGCTAAAATAGGTGCCAGTCAAGTGTCACCTTTGTGTTGATAATAGTAATATAGGAGATAACCATTTAGTCCAACGCTTGTGAGTTTGATCCTGCAAACGTCAGGAAACAGGCCTGGTCCTTAACTTGGGGATTTATGCCTTTCTTGTGTTTTCCTCCATACAAAAGAAACCAAGGATAAAATAAGATAATCTAAAAAGTTTTCAATGAAAAAAACTGTATTCATTGCTAGTAGCAAATCAACTCCAGGAACCAAGGATAGATATGTGATTTGTGATCACGCTACTATCTTCAAGATCCACCCTCTGTTCAAGGTTTATGGACATTGTTTGGGAAAAACAATGCAATCTCTAAATCTTAGGCTGCAAACGGGATTGGTTTGTAAAATATTTTTGTACACAATATTTGAAATATAATTGTCCATTGACGTAAGTCCTTGATAGACTTGGAAGTGCAGCTTCATAGTTTAATTCCGTCTTTTGGAGAATAATTTTGAGGCAGCGCAAGTGTTGAGCGTTAAACAGATGAAAAGTAGGATAACTATGACCCTCTGGAGCAAATGTAGAATAGTTTTCAAACCTGTTGCATGTTTATGTAGATTAGTCATGGTGGGTTAACATATTACACATAATGTTGAAGATGTGTTTTCACATATATACGGTTACCATATTGGTGCCCCTATACAATGTTTCTAAAATAACGATGAGTAACGATGCGTCTTTATGCCCTTTTACAATATCAGTTAGGGCGAAGTAAATACCTTTGGTGGCAATCTCTACAAGGAAATATCTATGGAGCTCATGTACCAACTACATCTTTTAGATTTTAGAGAGACCTTCTAGTAGTTCTGTCACATGATTATAACATTATTTAAACAGGATAGAAACGGGGAGTTTTAGCATTTTTATGGAATTTTATTCAATACTTACCTCCTGAAGAAGCTGGGTAAGCCCAGTGAAACACGTATAGGAATTGAAGAGGAGCTTTTAACCATTTGTTGGCTGCTACTCTGTGTTTTTTGCACATAGGACTGTGCAACAAGGGACGGCCTTAGGGGTGCGCGACCTGTGCGGGACTTAAATTAAAACATTGTTTTGTTTTTTTTTACTTTATTTAACATCCTCCATGTTAAATAAAGTTTTTTTTTAACTTTATTTAACATGGAGGGTGTTAAATAAAGTTAAAACAACCAAAAAATCCCCAATGTTTTCATTTAGGTCCCAGTCAGGGGCGCCGAGCGATCGCTCGTGAAGTTTTCAGCAACCGCTCGGCGCCCCTCACTCTCCGTGACTCCGTCGCGGTGCCAGCGTTTCATGCTGAGCACCGAAATATGATGACAGGGCGCCAGAACATCTAAGGCCGGCTCTGTGTGCAACACACATTATTCATTGAATGAAAGAACTGTTTTTGATGGACTCATGTGATCTGGGAGTTTTGTGAGTGGATAAAGAAACATTCCATTGCTCACTTTGAAGTTTTAAATATACTACACTATTATTGTTTATTTTGTTTTTTTCCTTTACATGTATTTGCATCCCTGCTATTAAAAGTGATTTGAAAATACAATATTAATCTATAACTACCAATACAAGTATATATAAAAGCAAAAAGGAAGGGCTGGCACCTTCTTGCCTGGAAGGGCAGGTAAAGCTAAGCGTTCCATAGGCCCCTTACACACTCATGCTAACACACACTCTTTCTCGCACACACATACACATTAATGCTAACACACATGTACACATTATTGCTAACACACATACGTACACATAAACTCACACTCATACATACATACATACTTACTGCCTCCCTCCTGTACTATCCCACTCGCTCCCTCCCTCACTCCCTTTGTGGCTGCTTGCACATTGAGTGAGCACCATTGCTTGTTCTGCAGGGGCACACAATATCGCGTACCATGATCCTGCTGCGTTCCCACCAGGGCAGCTCATCCCTTAATAGGTTAATAAAATTTTAACCCCATGAACTTGTTTTGCACTTTAAAACATGTTTACATTTTAGTTTATATCACAAAAATGTTAGAAATTGGGAAAATGGATAAAACCGTATTGGTCCAAGAGAAATGGAGTTTCCAATACAGTAGATTGTATTTTAAATGCATAATTTGTTTTTTAATTAAACTACTTTGTTTATCGTTATCTTGATGGGAGCATGTGCAAAATTGTGTTACTTGAGGCTTTTAGTCCAAAGAAAACATATTTTATTTGAAGCAATGAAAAACAAAGCTCTTTCCTGCTAAGACAATCAATCACCGCTTCTAATATGAACTGGCGACGGGGTCCGGATCAATAAAACCTGACACATGCTTTTGTTTTAGGAAATCAAGGCTTTTAGTTCTTAATTAATGGAGAAGTCTGACACATTCTAAATTATGTTTATAGTTAAGTCTACATTAAAAAAGATGAACGTCTAGAAAGATATTTAGAAAAACAGTTGTTAAGAAAAAAAATTGAGAAGCTTAATTTTCTTTTTTTTTACCTATTTGCCTTGATGAAATTTAGACTCCCTTACTCCATGTTACATCTGAACTGGGGATTATTAACTGGGTAGTCCAAAAACCTATCTTGAAATAATAGTAATTTTACAGTTAACTTGATAATAATATGAATATAGACATGGCCAAAGTGAAAGGCAGTCTTTAGTTGGGTCAGCAAACAAAATGTAAAGTTACAAAACCTTTTAGGACCTCAGATGGAATGAGATGAGAAGAAGAGAACTCAGTGGTCCTGAAAGCTTATACCACATTATATATTTTTTCTATGTTAGTCCAATAAATGTATTCTAAGGATGAGATGGTATGGATAGAGGCTGAAGGAGACCTATTGGACTCTGGTGTGAGATATCACATGCCGGTACATAAGTGGTAGCATCTAGGGTCTTTCTTACACCCTCGTGACCAGCTGTAGGGAGGTCATGTAGAATCTTGGGTTGTATAAATGGTCTAAATGGAATAAGTCCATTCGATTGGGTTAGCCCTTCTCATATACCAGAATTTGGGTTATACTCAGTTTTTACTTCTTCTAATAAACTTGCAAGAAAATGACCAGGTGGATGTGTTGTTCTTCTCATATAGGTTGTAGAGGGCATCTGCATTTCTGTTTTTTTTCACCCAGAAAGGGGATATGTAACTGGAATGGCATAAAAATAGATTCCATCGTTCTTGTCTGGGACATAAAAGCTTGGCGGCCTTCAGATGTTCCAGATTCTTATAGTTTGTAATTAAGGTGACACATCTGTCACATCTGTGGCACGTTAGATAATTAAGGGCCTTTTTAAACAGAGTTTTTTTCCTGGCTCCATTACTGGAGCATTGCTTTCCTGGCCCTGCATTATTGGGGCTCCTGTTTGAGTTTGCTGTTCATTTCCTGGCTTTGACCACTGGTCTTGTGCCCTTTGTACCTTCCCTGATTGTGATTATTTGTATTTTGACCTTTGGCTATTGTGCTATTGCTCCATACTGTGTATGACCTTGGCTTGCCTGACCCCATCTCCACAGACTCTGCCGCCTGTCTCCTGCTTGACCACAGTACATGCAGAGGTTGAGTGGTCTATGTCAGGCCTTTTCTGATGCTGACAGAGGACCATGGGCCAGTTCCATCAGCATATAGTAATCTTGCTTTGGTCCAACAGCAGTAGAAAAAGGTCTAGGAGCAGGCTGTATCTATTCTAGTGAATTTGGGACCCATATCCTGGCAAATGCATCCTTCAATAATTTAGGCAAGCAGAGATGAAATTCCAGGTTGTATCTGTAGCAATTATACAGAATTCTGTTACATGTTCTTCTACATAAGGTTAACCCTTTCAGGCACTTAGAGAGGACTCAACAGAAGATCTTTCATGGGGATCATCAGGAGAGTTCTGTTGTGGCAGCACTGAAAGAAGCCCAGGTGTCTAGTACAGGATTCTGGGTATGAAGGAGATGGTGATACCAGGACAGCAGTTCTAACGCTCTCTTGGTCTGTTTGCAGGTCTTGGGCTGGGCAGAAATCTGTTGTGCGAAGTCTGAGAGCCATTCAGCCATTCCTGTGGGATCCATGATGGCTTGGTTATTTTGTCAGCATAATCACTTAAGGTAGTGGATCACTGAAGCGCTCCATAACTTGGGTAGTCTAAGGTACCGCAAGAGTACCCAAGCAGCAGAGTGTGGTACCAGGACCATAGGCGTGGTCCAGAGGTCAACGGTAGGCAGCAACAGAATCAGTAATTTTAGACAGTCATGGCGGCAAATAACATGGTCAGGAGACAGTCCAGAGGTCAAAAACCATAGGCAGTCAGAGACAAAACGGACAATCAGCTAGAGACAGGCAAAGAAGAACAGTGGGAGACCAGGCAGTACCACTGAAGAGCTGGTATAACCAAGCAATGATACATTTTCTTGGTGTACTTATATCAGCTCATCCATTAGTGCCACATTATCTATTCAAAATGGCAAATTTGTAAAATGCTTTGAGTCTCACAAGGTTGAAAGGCGCTTTAAAAAATCGCAAATTATTATTATTATTTTAATCCCTATACTGGGAATAGGTGCGTGCACCCTGTTTCATGCACGCGCCATCCTTATGGCCAGACTGGGAGGAAAACCAAGTCAAGTTATTTTAAGGCAAGCAGCGGCTAAATGACATATGTGCAGCCGCCACCGCATGGATATGCATGTATCTAGCTCTTGGCTGCTCGTTAAAGCACCAGATCTGCAACACATGCAACAGCAAATCTAAGTGACTTGCTCTGGCCCACTGGACGTCTACACAGATTGCCTGTCTAGGCAGATTATGGAGTTAAAGAATTTTTATTAATATATTTCTTCAGCACCATTAGTTAAAACGTGTAAGCATTTAAACTTTCTTACATGTCAGTCTAACACCCTTTAACAAGGTCAGGATTTTTCAGTGCTCTTCCTTCATAATGTCTCAAAATCTAGATTTGCTTCAGGAGGACACTAGGTATATCTTTATGTTGGGTGATGATGGGTTTCTAATTCTAACTTATGTATATACTTACAATGAGATGGATGGTCCAACCAAGAATGGAGTTCTCTTAATTAAAGTGAAAATATGGTCCTAGCGAGGGTTTTAACGTTTAAATTAATGTCTGGCTGACAGATCAAAAGATAATTTAACATCTCTGAATTTATGAGAACACGGTCTTTATGACAATGACATCTATAGTAGAATTCATGAGCATTGACAGGGCTTTGTAATTTGCAGTCCTTGCCTTGATACACCACTTGTCACCGTGGCAGGCATTTTACCATCTGTGATCAGGTAATACAAAATTCTTGCCAGTTTTGAGTAATTTCATCTAAAGCACTCATGTTCCGTAAATCAGTATAAAGACAAATTAAGCCCATAAAAATTACCAATATTTTTTCCAGGTCCCAATGTCCTCCTGTAAGCTCCTGAAGCAGAAATGGGGAAGATGTGTATTCGTGTTTTGGGAGGATTTCAAATGGGTTTATTTAGACAGCTGGGTAGAAGGTCAAATACACAATACAAGATAACTAATTAAATAAATAGCAACGTAGAATGCAAAAAGAGTCTGCAATGCTTCAATTCAGCTTAACCAGGTCTAAACTGGCCATTGGGCAAATGTCCTATGTACCTGTATTGGCGCTTGTGCATCCTAGCAAGAACTAGCAGCACACGAAAACACGTCCTGTTATCAGTGACTAGCCTTAATGTGCTAGGGCAAATTTTAATCCCTAGTTCAGCCCTGGAAACATCCTTTTATTGCTGTACGTAGCCCCACATGTTGAGAGAAAGTATTTAACAAACTTCATGCAAAAAAGCAAGTAATCTAACCAGCTCATTTACAAACAAAAGCTAATGCTGATTCTTAGTCTTTTAGCCAACCAGATTTTATGTGATGGCAGAGGAAGATGTTTTTCATGAAGGTATCGTGGTCGCATACCATGGTCAGGAGCTCCAGGCCACCTACTCTCAGCACATCAGTTCACAGCGTGTTTTTATTTTACAGTTCAGCTAATCAGAAACATACAGTTATGTTTTTTCCTTGAAAATCATACCCCTAATCTTTAAAAGAAGCAATTCCAAATATGTAACACAGAAAATTGCCAAGCAGCATGAGAACTCACAATCATCCTGCATGGGGTCTGACAATTACTCCTTTGGCCAGTCCATAATATCGGTGTGATGTTCCATGTAGAATGTTTTGGCTTTAGGGAACCATGGAAGGCTTCTGAATCTATACTAAATACATTTTTTTTGGTTTGTATACTTTAGTATCTATATCCAAACCATTTCTCGTCATGACACTAAAAGCTAATTTAACAAAATTCACGGCGCAAGCAGCTTAATGCAAGCTGTGATTTAGTAACATAAATACGAGATGAAAATTGTTTTGACATTTTAGAAACGGGTTTTTCAAAGTATTTTTTTTGCTATTTTTTAAAATAACTTCAAATTTAACATTGTGTGGTTTGTCATATATCACACCATCCTCCAGATGAAGACTTGAATAAATAAGCACCAGCAGGCAAAAAATGTAAATAGCGGCTAACAGTAGTTGCAACTGGGACAGACAATGACACAACCACAATTTGTAAAACTCTTTTACAGGCCCAGACTGGCCATCGGGGCAATTGGCAAATTCCCAATGGCACCTTTCATAAAGATTATTTGCAGATCATACAGCTGATCCTATCGTTTAAGTCTACTTCTTAAAATAGGATTTAAGTAAAAGAAAACTCCACCACCCCTTCTGATGTCCCACTTTGTCTTGACATGCTATAATACATTAGTATACCTAGGAACTTCTGAGCTCTGGCCTACTCTTGCAGATGTCGGGGGGGGGGGGGTCCTGCTGATGTCAGGGGTGGTGCCGCTGTTAGTGGGCATTTCAACTGAAATTGTGGGAAACACCCCCATTTAAAGGGAAAATGGGCGGGGAGTGAGGTGTATCAAGATTCCGCTCCCGCTCCCCAGAGGAATTGGGTGTTGACCGAGAGAACCAAAGAAGCAGTGCTTCCCCGGAAAACCTTGACAGTTCCCAGGTATGTACATTATTGTCATCCATATGAGCACTAGGTATGGCACCTAATAGAGTATCATGGAACTCTGTTTGACAATACCATGTACATAGTACGCACTGTGTATTATGATCCTTTCTCCAAAACACATTGACTTTGTGACACTAGTAGCCAGGACTAGATTTCCTATTATAAGAGCTGTGGTAGGTAATAAGGTGGCGGTTAACGGTAGCCCCACCAATACCCACATACACTATGCCCCACCAAGCCTTGCCCATTTTCCATCTTAATAAAGCTGTTCTGAATCTAAGCCAAGACTGAGGACAGCTTAAGGTCTGGCTCTTTACATCACGGAAATTGGGCAGACTAGATGGTCAGAATAGGTCTGATCTGCCATCAATGTTTTGTCTGTTTTAGACATACTGTATATGTATTCTATGATCATTTATCCATTTTCATGCATTAAGCAGTAAGGGCAATGTTATTTTTGCCTTGAAGTCAAAAAAATACATACACAAATATATAAAATATTAAAGCTGGCTGTTCAACAAAAGAAATAGACAATGCAAATATTAAGAGTAAATAAAGGGAAATACAAAGTTACTGCTGATAAAGAACTTGAACTTTTTTTCTTATGAACAAATGCAGGACCAATTCACCATGGCCATTACAAACTAATATTCAGAAGTTGTATTCCGTGTACAAATACAGTTTAATGCAAAAAAAAAGGAATGTATGAAAGCACAGAGACAACAGCAGCGAAAATGGGAATTTAACCAGTTCTGTGTATAACTTGCTATGTCAAATTATTTGTCATATTACAGCTCGTTTCCCTTAGAGATGTCAGGAATACATAACATATAAAAGAATTATATATTAAAGACTATCAAAGAACGTCATGCATAACAACCATTGAGAACAGAAAATGAAAAAAGTTAAAAGTGTAAAAGCTGGGTAGCTCACAGTTAAAGCATTTGGTGACTTGGTGACTGATTGTAGAACGGTTAAGGCACGGTCGGACTAGGTATGACTAAGCAGCCCTGGCTTTTTAAGGACAGCGGCTATCAAATGACGTACGTGTTGCAGGCGACATCTGGTAAATATGGGGAGATATTGTCATTTGCCAGGTAGGGAGTCAAGGCCTGGGTGAAGCATACAGAAACGTAGACTTTGATGGCGTATAAGGACCATATGACCCTGCCCATAATATAGTGTAATAAAAATTCAATACATACCGGTTAGGCCCTTCACAAGCACAATGCCACGTGGATCCTTCCATAGCACACAATATATATATATATATATATATATATCACAAATAAATATTATATATATATATATATATATATATATATAAATAAAATAAAGTATAATAAAACATCTTACACTTCACTTTGATATCTAAAACATCTTAGTAAGGACAGGTCCTGCCATTAAAGATTGAATAAGAACCAGGCCGGTCCCCATTATAAAAACCATTTTGAGTTTGTGTAGACGGTAATCGATAGGATTTAATGTAGCAAAACTGTTTTGTCTCCCATTATTGTATTGTTATTAACACCCATACCTTATTACATTTAATGACATTAATATGGGAGCGCGCACCGATGATTCATTTTTGTAGTTTTTTTGGGGGGAGGCAAGAAAAAAAAAAGGGGAGTATACCCAAAAGCCATAATTTTGTAAATCTGCTTTTTAGAGACAGAGTGCATGAAATATTAGTCTTTGGATGCCAATTTTATTACATTTTGTTATAAAAAAGCCGTAGCCTTTATAACCTAGGTCTCTTTTAGAACAATGACAATATTTTTACAGCATACTTGATTGAACTATTTTCCATTAATTTTAATGTGCTATTATTAAAAATTATTATTGTGCTTTCAAAAGCTAACAGGGTTTTGTTGGAATTCTAAAGACTACAATTTCACTCTAACAATACGTTCCTTACAAGAATATTTGCTTGGTTTGATGCAGTTATTAGAGGTCAAAATGAGATGTCTGGTTCAAAACTGTGCCATAGAAAGAATTGAGAAGCAAATTGAATTTTCATATGAATACTTATCTGAGCGACACAGTCACATAACTCAAATACGTATGAATATCTACTTTTACCATAAAAACGTTGACAATGTGTGTCTTGCGTTACAACAAAAAGTTTCTTTTAAAAAATAAGCTTAGTTTTTATTATTATTGTATATAATAATAATCTGTCAATTACACAAATTCTACATTTTACTGTTATTTATAGATTAATAAAAATAGTATGTATGTACAGCGGTGTATTTACCTTGGGTAGTCCCCTAGACCTGACCCAGGGCAGCCCCCCCAGCCACCCTATCTGAAGTCAGCATCCTGAATGTAATAAAGGTGATGTGTACCTTTAAGACACACACTACTCTGGGATATGATGTCATATCCTGGTGCACCGTGGATATTACATCATATCCCAGATTTATTTAAGTAATTCAACTCTTACAGTTTTATCACATAAGCTTAAACCACATATTGCACATATATAAAAATACAAAAATTCACATTTCTTTAAATGATTATTTCAGGGCTTACTTTTCAGTGAAACATTCATATAGAATTCTTTGCAAACATAAAACTACATTTTCACTATGGATGCCTGTGCTCCACCTGCAAAGGTCACCATATAGCAGACACGGACTGCTGGGATATGAGAGGTGCTCCGTTAGAGGTTGGAGAACGTAGAGCGGTTGTAAGAGGGGTGAGGCCTAGAGTAGCACCAGAGGTACATACCTCTCCACCTGGGACTTCAGTATCTACGGGATCTGACGCTTGCAATATTATATTACCCAAGTAACGAACGTAATGCTGAGGCGCGAGAATAAACTCCAGTAATATAAGGAAAGCAAAAAACACTTACTGGTCTTCCTAATGAAAGCTGTGACAGTATCAGAAGATTAGTTATTGAGGGGAGGTATTTTGGACCCGAATATTGCATAGTGTGTGTACTCTACAAGGTTTGATTCAGAAAACTACCAAGCACAAGACTAATAAGACTATTGGAAAAAGATTTGACGATTTTGCCATTTGTGACCTTGGAAGAATGTGCTAAGATCCCTCAATCTGTGAACTTTTATCACAACATTTATTTTATTAAAGCGATAAAAAGGCCTGACGACGTCTCGGCCCCATAACTAGGGAAAACATATTACCCTTTATTTTGTTATTGCAGACGAGTTAAAGTATTTTGGAGGAATCTGGCGATATTTGCTTTACAGGAAACAGAAGGTTTGGAATCAGCGCACCGGTTAAATAGAACTTCATATATTGCTTGGTTCTTTCTAATCAAATCATGTAATCCAACTGAACAGCATCATAATACAAGTCATTTCCAGAACAGTCATCACAGAAATAGCATCCCTTATCTTAGCGTAGAATTGCATATCCATTTCCACCTACACCATTTAGAAGTTTCCATCACATTAGAGGTGAAATTGTTCATATATTTCTCGATGTGAACCATTATAGCCACACGTAGTGCCCAATGTAATCTGCACACACGCATTCACTAAATTATACAAATTCCACAAAAATAGTTCAGCAAAAGCTTTATATCACAACTTGCTTCTGTTAAATTATGTTTGTCGACTTTTTGTTGACGCGGCTAAAATAGGACAGTAATAAACTAAACTGCCCTCAGAAATAGACTATTTTTAAAGTCATCCCACCGCTAAAAAGTAAATAATATTAAAGGGTATTTCTAGGTACTTTAATATGCAATTCTTAAATAAAATGAGAACTGAAGCTGCCCTCCTCCTCCTGAGGATTCTGGCCACTGATTGACTATTTGAAGTAGCCAATAAGTGGCAGGATTTATTTAAATGTGAGCTGGCGGTAAGTATATCACTTCAGGAGGCTAACACATTTCCTGTATGGAAAATAGTTCAGGGGACGAGGTAGGGGCAAATTCAGGAGAACTTCTGGCTCCGGAGCCCCACCTTGCAAGACGCAGGTAGTCGGCCCAGCTGATGGCAATAGGCATACCTGGGAACTTCTAAGCTCGATCCGGCTACCAGGGACGTGACCAGGACTGCACACTGACGTTGGTGGGCAGTACCGCTGATGTTGGTGGGCGGCCCGGAGGATTCGGGTCATGACCCAGAGAACCGGAGGAGCAGCGACCACCCGGCAATCTCCGGGTCAAAGTTCCCAAGTATGGCGATGGGTGGTACCGCTGAGGTTGGTGTACAGTTCCGCTGACATTGCAGGACACTCACCATTGTTGGAGGGGAGGCACGGTGTTACTCTTACTGACCTGGAGAAGCACGCACTTCGCCCAGAACCTCTAAGAGTTCTCAGGTACGGTAATGGGAGATGGATGCACACAGTGCCTTTAACACAATGTTTCACAAAAAGCTATCTGAAGTCTAAATGTGCAGAAATCCTACCGATTGACGTTCCTGCCCATCCTCCCTTGTTTTTTGTTTGGTTCTTGTTATGGCAGGTGGTCCCTCTGGGTCTGGCGTCAGTGCAGGAGTTGGCCCTCTGAGATATGGCAGCTCGGATGGTATTAGCCAAATGGCTACATGCATGACTTCCCATGGGATGGCCCTGGGGAGTTCGTATCGATTTTCTCTACCATGCAGGGAGCGCTCTTAACATTGTTTATGCCTGCATCAGAATTTACTGGGCACCCCATCCTAGAAAGCTAGGACATTAATTTTGAGTTATGCCCTCAAAGATGATGTAATTAGCTAAAGCTGATTGCAGGGTATGGGGATATGTTTACATATTTGTAGTTTATGTATGTCGCAGGTGTTTATTAAACTCATTGACCTTTAAAGTGCAGCAGGTCTCTTGTGTGTTCATTGGGTGATTGGTGATCGTCCGTGCCCCTCTCGTGGAACTTCCTTATTTTTCTGCCTAAAGTTTGCCAATTCATTTAATTGTGGGAGAGTGAGAAATATCTAATCTAAGCGCTTATCTAAGCCAATAAGTAAGGATCAGCAACTTAACAATAGGGTAGCAATAAGTTAACCGGGAAAAATGACTTAATAATAATAATAATTATTATTATTATTATCAAATTGGGTTGTGTCTTGGATTATACGTAATTCAGCAAACCACGAAAAAAAAATGTGATGTTCTGTGCATGTTCTCTTTCTTCTAAAACAGAACACTTTGGACATTTTTGCTTTTTTTTCTAAAAAGTAAATGGATGCAATTTGATGCTGTTTGTAAATATTTACAAATGATTGATGCTAACCACCTTTTATTGTTGAAATAAAACACTCAATGAGTATTTAAAAAAAAAAAGTTAATTTTCACATTAAATCAAGGAGAGCAATGAGAAATACATTTTTTAAAAAAACAAACATGTTTTATTAGCTTGGATATCCCGTGACATTTGAAAATTGATGATGCACACTGTGAATTTTAATCACAATTATACTCTTCCTATTTTATGTCACTGTTCGAGAGTCTGTGGTCTGTGTAAAAATTGAATGTATAATTCTAGGACTATATTAAAAAAAATCCTGTGGGTAATGTTTTTCTTGAATATGTTAGTTAATAATTCAGATGCGTTGTTTATTTTATTCCTGAAAATAATTAAAATCCCAATTGAACTATTCTTAGATATTATACTGTTTTGTAAGCTCATATGTGGTAATTTATTTATCTCATTCACTCATTTACTTTATATTTGCATTTTCGCTAATGTAGAATTCCTTTCAATACAGATTTGTAGAATCTTAGTGATTTGTAAGAATCTCAGTGATTCTAGAACAAATATATTCATGACATTTAGTAGTAACAGGTCCTCCAGCAGAAATGCATGAATCCAGTATAACATTCGGTGGCCCTTGGGTTTTTTTTTGTTTCAGTTTATCCTCTTCTCAGATATCGAATTGTAGTTTTCTTCCCACCATTCTATAAAAGTTTCCTCTTTCTCTCCCCCATATCCAATTTCTATTTCACCAGTTCATCAAAACTATTTCTGTTTATTCTCTCTCTGAGACAGCAGGGTGTATTGGCCTAGAATAGGGGTCTGGGAGCAGCAGATTCTCTGTCCCAGATGCAGATCCGATGCTCCGATGCTTGCCTTTGTTCAATGGACCAGTTACAAAGGTGATCGCTGATGTCTCATACCAGCCCAATTGCACTATGGAGGCCTCCATTGTATGCTGTAGGGCTGCAACAACTAATCGATAAAATTGATAATAATCGATAATGAAAATTGTTGCCAACGAATTTCATTATCGATTAGTTGAATCGATTTTTATCGGTTATAAAATGAGGGTTTTTTCAGAGCAAACTCTCACCGGGTTCAATGCCAGTACTAAATATGCATACTTGGGCTATGCAGTGCCTACCCTTGTGGGATGTGGCCAGGGATGCCCATTGATGTTGGTGGGCTCTCTCACTGACGTCGGAGATGGCCCGTTAACTTAGGGGCCATTCCAGCTAACGTCGGGGGGCATTTCTGCGGATATCGGGGGCGTTCCCACTGATGCCAGTGAGCCTTCTAGCTGACATCGGCTGAAACACCCCCATTTAAAGAGGGAGTTGGCGGGGAGTGGGGGCGTCTTAAACCCTGTTTGGTTTATACCCAGAGAACCAGGGAAGCAGCGCTTCTCCCAGAGTTCTCCGGGTCAAACCTAGAGAGTTCCCCGGTACGTATGTATGGGGTTAAGCAATATGTCACATGACCTTGTGTAAGTGCAACAAGGCACACATCTCAGCAAGGACAGTAGTGCCCCCAGTTAGCAGCTACAGCCTAAACTCCACACTGGTGCAAAATAGTGAGGATTTACTATTGTGGCCTAGTGGTCATTTGGGCCACTTTACATAGACTGTACTAATATGATAATCCATTTAGTAATAAAAAGTAGTGGGAATATTATGTGTATAATGATGTATATATTCAGTCTTTCAATGGCTCTTTATCCAGTGATGTGGGGGGGGATAATAAATACAAAAATATACTTAGCATTTATTAGCTCTGCTTCATATTTCTCTGCTAATCATAATCATACCTGTGACCTAATACAAGCCAAAGCCCTAGCTCAACGTGTCCTAAGGATAATGACATGTGTAAAGGCACTCTATCAGGAAAAAAAATGGATTAGTAGTAAATATTGAACACAGTAAAGCACAATAAATGGCTATAAAGCTATAAAGATATATATTATAGTCGTTTCTCTTTGCTCACTAAATAAATATGAGATGATCGGTGCCTGCTTCACCGGAGATTAAAAACTGCAGCTGCTTGATCTCATTTTGTATCTTTGCTTCTGCAAACTTTTCACACGGAGGTAAAAAGTTATTAAGTAATCTAAAATGAAGTCTGAAAATAGCATTCTCAAGGTTACAATTTTCTAAAATACAACTTCTCTATTAAATTAGAATCGATATTGCCATATTGATCCCAGAAAGCATAGGAGTCTTTATGAGTTTCTGATATGTTTTAGTGGGGCCACATGTTCATATAATTCATTGTAAACTCACACAAGTATTAAGTATTTTATAAATTATAAAAATTATAAAATTTCTGATTTCAAAATCAAGTACCTTTCCATGTCTAGTGATGATTTGTTCCTTCTTTGTTGATGGTTTATATTGTCTAAGAGATGTGCTGTGGTGCTATGTTTGCTGAGACCTTGTCTGACCTATTGCTGACAACCAACTTGGGCTCTACTCTTGTCCTACTCTTGTCCTATGATACCCTGTCAATGGCCCTTGGTTGACCCAGGATCATTTACTTGTCCTGAATATACTCCTGCGTCTACTTCTTCTTGGCTATGATGCCTGGTGTTTGCCTGCCAATCTCA
>VKOC01000002.1:46749720-46762464 GCA_009364415.1 Spea multiplicata | reverse complement strand
TATTATCTTTTATTTATATAGCGCCAACAGTTTACGCAGCGCTTAATACAATACATAAATTCAAGGGATACGACAAGACAAGAATTGACAGACTAATACAAACCGATACATTTGGGGGAGAGTGAGAATCAACTGTTCCTAGATACATCCAGCATCATCATTGCCAAAAAGACAGCTACATTACACTCCAAAACCCTAAAGCCACCAGCATCATGCTTAAAGTTCTTACTCTCCCTGATTTGTTGATTTGTCGTCGTCCCCAACCTACTCTGCCTTTGTAATGCCGGGGTAAAAATGTACACAAAATTAAGACAAAACCCATATGCCAATTCGACAGTTTGACACAGATTCTAGCTTTTATAAGACACAGTACATGCCATACCATTGATATTAACGTACCACATTTGTGTTCGTTTCTCTGGAATAACATCTTAGATTTAATTTGTAAAACAAAATGTACATTTCAGTTATTGGCACTTTATTAACATTTTACACCAACGTTACTGTACATTACTGCACAAAATATGGTTTATATTAAACTTTGCATTTTTTTTCTTCTCTTATATTTTGCTGTTTTCAGCCTGCGCATAATATACTTTTTATTATTCTCCCGATAGCATCTTGATAGCGGAGAGTATTGACGTGCGCGTGGTACTTTATTGTCTAAAAGTTCAATAAAACAATTAACAAAGCCCTTAAAGTAATGACAAGAAATACTTTGTAATATACAGTATTTACTTTTATCTGTCACCAGTAAAAAATGTTAGCTGCTGCTAATGAATTGATTTTAAGTGTCTATACTCAATGTTCTGCCTACCACAGTGGTAGTATGCATTTTAATGTCTCCTCTTCGGAGAAACTAAGTAGATTACAAAGAAAAAATTCTTCCACTACTGCTGGTTTTATTATCTCGCATTTGTCAGCGGTGACATTTACCGGTAAATCCTACACTGAATGTCTTTATGGACTCAATAGGGATACAAACTAAAACCATATGAAATGGAAATTAAAAGTTACTTTTATTAATAATTTTACATAAAAGTAATACGTTTCCTTCTTTTGCAAACTTTCTTTAAAAATGCTGATGTGCGCTCACCGGCGATGAAATGCATTTGAATGAGAATGTAGTGACCCCCGTTTGTGTTTTAATGCTTCTCAGAACAGGTGACACTGAATTTAGAATGACAATGATCTAGTTTTATTGCAACCTCGGAAAAGACGATATCTCCCTGCCAACTTAATGGAAACTGAAATATGTAATAGATTGCGTATGGCCACATTATGAAGGATAACCTACATTGTACTCCAAAGTTCATGTACAAGAAACTTTCAAGATTGCCACATAGAAACAATGAGGATATATGATGGGGACATTGAACTTAATAGGAAGGGGAAGGAGTCGGTGGTCAACAAAAGAGGTGCTCGGGTCATATGGCTAATAAAAAAAAAAAAAAGCTATAGCCTTTTACATATTAAAGGCTATTTGTTCCATTTCCTGGAACTAGATTGGTGCAAACCTAGTAATGTTAATACTTTATACATGTCTATATCACTATATGATCAAACTATATGCCAGGTAGCACGGAAGCAGCCCAATGCCCAAGGCATGTTCTAGAGGAAATTTCTGTGTTCTCATCCACATGGTCTTGTTTTTAGATTAAAGTTCTGCTTTTTTTTTTGCTGTTGAAGATTCAGTACTTGAGAACACACGTCTGGAACAAACGTGATGCAACCATATATCACGTGCTTTTGAAAGAGGTTGAGAAGCTGCGCATATAGCTTTTCATCACATAAGCCTGGATATTTAAAACTATATGATTCCGTTACTCATTCTTATGGCTAGTGGTACAATCATCACTTGCTCATTCTTATGGTTTCAATTCCTCCTATTGTTGGGAGACTTTTGGTTCGAAAAGTAGAAGCCTTGTAACAGGGACGCACATCTCCGGTTCCCGAAAAGTATATTGGCACGTTGCGATGGAGGTCTCGGAACTCATTGGCCAGCAAACTGAACAATTAAACTAGGAGCTGAGTACAGCAAACTGCCCTGATAATGAGGAAAATAGGCTTCCGGCCTCCCAAACCTGCCTTCCCAGGTGTCAGGGCCACTTGTTAGGGCTCTGTTTGTTGCTTGCTTCAGTGCCTCCTAACCATGCTGTTTGCCTTTCAGATTACTGACTCCAGTCTGTGCCTCGGCTGTGCATTCTTGAACCTCTGCCACCTTCCCGACCGTTGGACTGTTGTATGGACTTAACCGCTTGTCTACCCCATTTGTACCTTGGCTTTGGATTGGAATCTAATTTTAATGGTTTTACTCCAGAGTTATGCACCCTGCTTTGCAGCTTCAGACTAACTGTGATTACATCTTCATCGCCCTTACTCAAGGCCTGACTACCCCCTACCAACATAGTAAAAACATTTTATAGTTAGTGATTGCGTTTCTAGTTTTTTTTTCCAGGGAAGACCCCTTCATGACTTCAGGTAGTAGTTGACATGAATTATAAAAGAAACATAAAACATAATAGCTATCAACCTAAAGAGCTGTCACTCCGGTTTACTAGGCAAATGAGCTTATGAGCTTATTCAAACTCAAATAAATCCTAGAACGGCAGAATACTGAGAATTTTCCTTTGGGGGGGAAAAAAACTTTAGGATTTTTAACACAAAGCACACTCTTTGGTACCATTCTTTGTTTATCAATGCTCTTGTACGAGGCACTTGATTTCTGCTGATGACACAAAATTAAGTGGAATAATAAACTCACAGTATAATGTTTCTTCTTTATAGCAAGAGCTAGAAAGTTAAATAGCCCATGAAGTTCCACAAAGAAAAGATGAAAACTGTAAATAGCATGGTGAAATACATAAATAAATATACGGAATAAAAATGTAACACTGAATTACACCATAATGCAACTAATGGTTATACAGTACAGCCTAATACAAATCCTAAATTAAAACTTATAGAGAAGCTTGTGCTGATGTGGCATCCAGAGGCAATTTGGAACTCTGCAATGATTGAGGACAGGCATGAACTCTGCAATGAATGAGGACAGGCATGAACTCTGCAATGAATGAGGAGTATGGGTGGTCTACTGTTTCATGGCTGTGGTCATGAGTGGTTGTTACTCCTAAACGCTTTCATTTCACAACAATAGCACCTAAAGTTGGCCAGGGCAGATATTTAACAATCAGACTTGTGGCAAAAGTGGCATCCTGTGACAGTGTCCCATTCAAAGTCACTGAGCTCTCCAGTACAACCCTTTCTACTGCCAATGTTTGTCTATGGAGATGGCCCATTCGCACATGTCTAATGGGCATAAAGAGTTTCCTTAATATAAGACAAGATCAAGGGCAAAATAAGAAAACAAAAAACCCAGCAAATGAAGAAGAATTCAGAATTTCTCTCATGTTATACTTACACATTTGCCAGGACAATTGTATATATTAATAGTAGCTTTGCAGAATTTTAACATACATTCTATTTATAAAGAACCTTTCCTAAAATGAACATAATGATTTATGGTATGACTTTAATTATTTCAATATGTCAATAAATTATCAGACATTTTTTTTTTAATTTCAATTTACTTTTGACTTATCGTTCATGGTGTACATTCGCAACAGGAAAATGTATTTGAGGAGAGAATTATAGCAGCTATTAAAAGTTATTTCTGGTACAAATGCTTGACAATCTTTGGTTTTTAAATTATACTATAAAATAAATTGAAATTCTTGGAAGATTACATATTATATGCATAGTTATTATTACACCAATGTAATCTGAAATAAGAGATTGTATTTAAATATATAATTAAATTGTTTCTCTTCAAGGAAATAATGGATTAATGGATGGCTGGCTTGATAAAGACGAAAATAATAATAAAGCTCTATGGCATTAACACAACCGAGTTTACAAAATAATGTATTGAGAGACCTTTTGTTCCTCAAATCTTATACTATCTTTTAGCATATATTTAACAAAACGAATTTTCTTCTCTCTCATTTAGTCTATCCAAATAAGTTATATGTTTCAGAAAAAGAGACTTCTTCAGATTTTTTTTTATCATATAATCTAATTTCCTATAAACTAAATAATAAAATATGTTGAAAAACAGATCTTTTGCTTACTTTTACTCATCTACAAAAGTTAATGAAAAAAACGGCTAAATAGATTCTCTTATTTAGAAATACCCAATGCTTTTGTGTTTTGTTGGGTTTTTTGCAAGTTACAGGGCAATAAGTACAAGTACAGTTTTGTTATTGCAAAATAGCTTTTCAAAATTGGCAATCCTGTCCGTGTGTCCTATTTTGGACATCTTTGATGCCGTCTTATTTAATTTACCCCCATCAAATATATATGTTTGAAAACAAGACGGCCCAGTGTATTTTAAAGGCTAGTATTTTAACTTTTTACATGCATTAATGACATGCCAGGTATGTCAATTGTTGTTGAGGGGTCCATGATGTGCCCTTCACGTCAATCATCGTCATGGGGTTAAGGGCTAAAACGATAAATGCAGGGGTTAACCTATATTAACTTATCCTGTGAACCCTGCCAACTCTTTAATAGGGCACTTTGAAGTTTTTATAGAGCTGGCAGAGTCCCTTGGATAAGAAAAAAAGTGTCTGTTCTGATTATTGTTTATTACAGTGTATTATTTACAGAACTTAAACCATTGTCAGTATTGAGAGGCTTAAATGTCCTTGCTGCAGTTTATTCTGGCTTAGCTGTACACATGCAATCTGTTTTATAGGTTCTTGAACAGTGAATTTCATCAGGTCCAGTGGAGGTTAGATGAAAATTTTGTGCATGTGCAAAAATCTATCCATTTTAGTCCTCAAACAAACTGCACACCTCATTGAACAGCTTTCAGGGCAAGCATTTCAATGGTTTGAACGGAGCATTTTCTGTGTGTTAGTACGATTAAATATACGGTCATTGTTTAGTCAGGCCATTTAATTGCTTACTGCGTTGCTTTTATGATGGTTGTTGCAAATTTCGCTTTAGTTGGGTCATTGAATCAACCCTATAAGAGATCATTTGTACCTCCAGAAATAGGAAATGGGTCAGGTTTTGCCACAAAATAACTAATAACTAGGGACAGCTAGGAAAAATACTATAAACTATATACTGAATGCAAGGTTTTCTAGAAAATGTAAAAGGTCTAAGCCTCTTTTATATTACATTTAATTACATGTGCCTATTTGGTTATAAATGTAGGTGGTTAGTTACAAGACTAGAATTAAAATTGTTATCATAATAGAATAATAAAAAAACAAGACATGGTGGGGAAGCAGGAAGCTGGGTGGCTGGTCAAGTTGATTGTATTTATGTACAAAGTAACCACTGATACAAAAAAATGCACATAAAGAAAATGCACAAAACAGCAATCGGGGAGCATGTGTATATGGGGAAAAAAGAAGAAAAGACAAAAAGAAGAAGAGAAGAAAAGAAGAAGAAAAGAAGAAGAGAAAGATAAAGAAAATGTGGTAGCTACTTGAAATTGTGATAACATGATAGGGATTCAGTTATGGAGTCCTTTGTCCTTAGTGCTAAAAACACTAATCATCCTCATTTGAAATGTTTTTCTTCATTGCTTGACAGTTTTTTTAAGGTCACTAAGAGTATTCACAATTAAAATGATCCAGCATCACAACTGGTGCTTGTCTATAGAAATTCATTCTAAGCTCCTTATGGAAAGGCATTAACTGGATGGGGTGCTTAAAACTTGCTTACTTTTTATTACAAATCATCACTAGGTTTGGGTATCCAGCCATATTTAGCGTGCAACGTAACATTTTAATTTGTAACTTATTTAGGAGGCCTTAGTGTCCCAAGTGAACTTGCACTGAAATGCAACACAACAGCATCATAATTATTTAACATTTCTGCTTATTGATTTCTTTTTTTTTTACACCCACCCATGTCAAAGTGATGGGAAATTACGCCGGTGGCAAATCGTTAAAGAAAAATCAAACAGCATAAGTAGGGTATCAATTACCTTCTATCTTTGCCTGCATCTCTGTAGACAAATCATCCAATCAGGGGAGAGGATGTCACCGAAACCACCAAGTTAGAAGAGAGCAGATTGAGGACAGAAGAGAGAAGAAAATGGAATAGGGAAGAGGGATAAAAGATAGAAAATGTACAACAAAAAGAAGAAGATGCAGAAGCATGCAATTATTCTTCTTTAAGCAGTGTTCAGACAACAGCGTAGGACATTTACAAAAACTGTACTGCCAGGTCGTATAATGAAAAACAAATTCAGTAGTACACTAGTAAACTTTCTTTCTTAATTATTCCTTGACTTTTAAGGACGGCAAAATTATGCAAGCATAGGACATGGAGAAAGTTAATTAAAAGTTTGAGTTCTAGAACTAGACTTAAGCATCCACCACATAACAATAGAATCCTTTTCTTTGTGTTCAAAAACTACACTTTAATTATGTGCCTCCTGACCTTTGAAGACGCTTCAGAAATGGCCACTTCATATGTGGCTTTTTCTATCGTTCTATAGAGCAGTATAATTTTCAGAAAGAGTCACTTTGTGACCCATAGGACAGCAGGAAGGGATAGAGGTAATGCAAATTAATGAGCTCCTATAAAAATCTTTCTCCTAAAAAGTATTTTTCATTCTTATTTTCTTGCAAATATATGGTAATTTCTACACCATCAACTTAAATGCTGTAATCCAGAAAAAAAAAACAAAAGCCTATAAAGTGAAGCAACTTGCAATTGTGCAGGGGGGGAAATCCCTTCTTGACTTGACAAAATTGGATTTGAGAGCTCAGCTAATGTAGGTAGTACATACCACATCCCTGTTGTTTTTAATGTAAAGAACACTTTCCACAGCTTGAACTTAAACTTACTTTTCCTGTGAATAGGTGGCTTTTTTGGACTAAGTCAGGGCTCGAAAAAGCCTGGGTGCAAGAAATCCATGGTGGCCAACTTCCTTGAACACAGGGTTTTCCAGGAAAAGGGGGTAAAGACTTGCCAGGGCTGCCATCGTGAATCTGACACCCTATGCCTTCCTGTGGGCATGTAATACACGTTACAGTGGGTGCCTCATGGCACCTGCTTCTCTTTGCCCTGCAGGAAAGCATAGGATTCTCAATGTAAGTATGTGTGTATGTATGTGTATAATGTAGTGTCAGAGTTAGTGTGTGTAAGTGTGTTTATGTATAGTGCAGGAGTCAGTCTGTAATTGTGTGTGTGTGTGTGTGTAAATGTATAATGTTACAGTGTCTACTGTATTGTAGTGCCAGATTCAGTGTATATGTGTGTATATATATATTGCGTATTTTATATATATGTATAGTGTTAGCAAGCGTGTGTGTGTGACTGTTGATTGTTGGATAGTATGTGGTGTGAGCATGTATGTTGTTGTGTATGTTACCGTATGGCATTAGCATGAGTGTTTGTCAGCACTCTAGTGTTAGAGTGTGTGTTAGCATGTATGATTTTACTGTAAGGCATTAGTGTTTGCGAGCATACTATGTAAGTGTGTGGAGACTTGGTATGTTTGCACTGCATACATATATGCAAACAGCATCACATATTACATATATATATATATATATATAGAGAGAGAGAGAGAGAGAGAGAGAGACTTACATGTTGTAAGAGGAAATATATTGTTAACAGAAAATAATGAAGAACTCAATCAAATTGACATTTCTGTACATGTCATTGTTATATTTATATATTCTTCTCCACTATGGTGGCCCCTTAGCCATAACTTTGTATCTGAGTCTGGATTTATAAATGATTCCTATGTCTCATATGTCCATACCTCCAATTTAGTTCGGTCAATAACCCTTTTTGAGAAATGTTAATCATGTTCCGGATCTTAGCGTCATTAGCAGTTGGTTGTAAATTTTCTTCTGGCTCATTTGCTATCCCGCTAATAAAGATATATGTCTTCTACCAAATTAAACAGCTAATTTTGCATTAAAATAATTTTTTTTTTTTTAGCCAGAGGATGGAAGCAGCGATGCGTAACTATTTCATTTAAATTTTTATAAAAGAAAAGAAGCGTATACTTTCTATTTTTCTACAATAGGAGCAGTCATTATATTCTTTGCTCTAGTGGCTCATTTTGTTTGGTAACTTTGTATTATTAACATCCCATCAACATTGTTTACAATCATTTCTTCCATTATTAATTTGATTATACATTTTTTTACTGCTTTATATTCTTTGATCAATGAATACGTCGGTTTAAAGATCTGATGAGCATTGCATTTTCTAATGGACGCGTCATTCCATTATACAGAACAAAATACGCAATAAACGTGGTTTATATCCTACAATACAGAATGGAAAGTAAATATTCTCTTCTTAAAAATAAGTAAGTTATATTAAACAATAATCTGTAATTAGATATAATTATTTAGCATATGTTTAAGGGGGGAGAGTGTGTTTATTTCAATTACTTAATTGGTATAGCCTTTAAAAGACTTGCTCGCGGACGTATGCATTTAATTTTAAGGCCAAACATATTTTTAGCAAAATGGGAGAAATCTGTTGTGGTTTCAATTTATGAAAATTTTAAATTTCAAGAGAAAAAGATCACATCTGCATTATTATTGTTTTACTTACTCAGTTTGTACAATTATAGAAGATACTTCTTCAGTTTCTTTTACAGCAACCAATCGGTGCCGGCTTTAGTGTCACATGATGATTAAGTGATCCTGGCAAAAATATGAAAAAAAAGCAAGATTGTTCTTGATTGAAGGATTATTTCTAGGAAAATCTTTAGCAACAGAACTAGCAATGAACTCTGTGAAGCTGCATCTAGTGTGGGTGTTAAACTTAGCAGGCAGGTGGAACGGCACCTTAAAAGTTGTTGACTCGCTTTGCTGAATGTACCGTAATACTTGGGTTCTTAAATGCGGTATTGGAAATTGGGGACTTGGTTCAATCTAAAAACCAGACTTTTGCTGAAAATAAAGATATTGTGTTAAAAGTACACTGACAAATAAACAATTCAACCATCAGACACAACTCTACATATGAGTCGCTGACTGCTCACATGCACCTACACATTTAGCAAGCTTATCTCAAAATCCCAGCACAGCCTGAGCCGATTCCACATCTAAACTAAAAAAATTCTAGTCGGTCCATGCCATTTCCACAGCTGAAACACAGCCGTTGGGGTACAGCCAATAGTGTGGGTCATTCTATAGATGTTTGCTTATGTATCTTTTGATACACGAAAACCTACATGAAATTCGTATATTTTGTTCTTTTCAGCTTATATTATTATTATTATTTATTGTTTTATATAGCGCCATCAAATTCTGTAGCGCTGTACATGGGTAGACAGGACACAACAAGTAGTATGTAACATAACAAATTGACTAACAGAGACAACAGGTGAGGAGGACCCTGCTCAAATGAGCTTACAATCTAGAGGGATATAAAGCTATATATTACATTTAAGGGCTAAACATATAGCATATTTACTATAATATGTCAAATAATGGGATGACGATGAAAATGTAATATAACATACGATTCAATAAGAATCCCTGTGAAAGCGGCTGTGAATGTGGTGAGGTAATAGTAGCGCCAGACTGGTGACTGCAAGCGGCTATGGCAACCGGTCACCTGATGATGTAACTGCAGCCGACGGCTGGATTTCTCCGGCCCGTGCTACACTGCCTGCAGCCAGGCATATCCACAGGACGCGGTACCCCATCTTTGTGGCTCTGTCAGCCAACAGCCCACTAGCCATTTACCTGTTATGCCAGCTGGCCGATTCCGACCTGTGTAATAAGTAAGTCAATATAGAACTCCTAATTCTGTGACATATACTTTAGCATCTTATTTTTTATTCTTTTTTTTTTCTCTCTCTATGTACCGTACTTACCGGCGTATTACACGCTCCGGCGTATAACACGCACCCTCGCCGGAACCGGAAGTGCGGGAGACGCGGCTACAGAAAGTTATCGGCGTATAACACGCAGGTAGGGTTTAAACTTATTTTTTTAGAAATAAAAGTGCGTGTTATACGCCGATAAATACGGTATATCCTCGGTGTTTTTAATGTAGCTTTTTATGGTAAGTTAAATTCCTCTAGATATCTGCTGTGCCTGAAATGAACGTGTGAAAATGGATACAGTCTGCACAAACCACGGCATCGCTCAGTAGAAAATGTTTTCTTTCGCTTTCCTTGTAACTTTCTTTTAGTGTTCACCGGATAGAATACGGAATTGTTATTAGGGGTTCAAGGAGCAAAATAATAAACCATGTAGTTTCAACTACCGTTAGCGCCAATAAGGGTTTATACGGATCTATTAAATGACCAAATCTGTCTCAGAAATAATGATAATTCTGTAAGCATGTAAAATGTTACCTCATTCATAATTTTGCTGGGGACAAGCACTTATATGTGGTTACAATAGAAAAAGAAAAGCTTCTTAGAACTTTCAGTTTTGTTAGTGATTAAACCGGCAGAGGCAGGAACGCAATTACAGATCTGCTAAGGTCTTTTGGCTTAACATGGTAGGGAGCTCAATTATTTTTTTTTTTTGCAAAGGTAAAACAGCAAGTTTTTAACCCCTTAATGACAAAGCCCGTACATGTACGGGCTCAAAATGCATTGTTTTCAATGGGTTCAGGGACCGCCCCATTGTCCTTAAGGGGTTAAAAAAAATACAATGTCAAAACCTAATAATCAGACATTTTTGCTGTGAGATCCGTGACACACCGTGACATTCAAGAGTTTCATTTTTGCAGTTTGGTCCCAAGTTTTGGCAATACCCACGAGTGAATGGATAAGATGGATTGGTTGAAAGTAGAAAAGGAAAAAGGGTTAAAAAAGGAAGATTATGGGGATCTACTTCATAATACTTAACCGCATACATGGACTGCAACTATCAAGACCCACATTATGATTCTGTTTGAAGCTCACGGGAGTTGTGGGTATCTCAGCTCAGCTGCCTTTTTAATAAAAAAACTTCATAAATTGTTTGTGTATTCTTAAATGGATTATGTATTTGACACAAAGGGGATCTGTGATGTCACTAAACGCTCATTAGCAAGCTGTGAACGCTCTCACAGCTCTTTTTATACCTTCAGTCCTTCTGTACACTTTTCTCATACGCTCCTATCATGTCATCTTGACGTTTTGAGAAAAGATACATTTGTTGAAATATTGTTCTGTATGTGTTGGACTTTAAAACTCTTCCATATTTGTCAGTAAGACATGACATTTCAGTTTGTATCATAAACATGTTTTTTTTCCCCACTTTGCTACTAAAGCCCAGCAGATTGACACAATCAATAATGATCAAATGGAAGTGTTTCTGGCCAAAATTTCAAAAAAGAAACGTAACAGCAATTCAGAAGGCGGGAGAGAGAGGTAGAAAGGGAAAAACATGAAGAAGGAGGGAGACAGAGTGAGAGAGATGTGGACAGAAAAAGAAACAGAAAGCAAAAGAAGAGAGTGACACAGATAGAGAAAAAGAAAAGGAGATAGATCTAAAGTTGAATAAATTAGGCAACTTGTACATAATTACAAGTTGCCTGTGACTATAACTTAAAGGATCACCCTGTAGGCTGTGGAGTGATGGGTAATTAAATATCCCTTGAGAGGTGTTTTTCCCTTTATACACCAATAAGAAGGGAATGGGAGATTAAATAATATAAGAAAAACCCATTGCAGACATTAACCACCAGCTCTGCTTTCCTCTCCCCCGTTAACATATACATAGTGCCCCTGTAATTTTGCGAGTTACAGACGAGTACATGCAAGTTCACACTGAGCTTGCATGCTCTCGCTTATATCTCTTGAGTGTTAGCATGCGAGGGGATGGGACTTGAGTCAAGTTGCTGATCATTCAACTCATAACAAATAAACAATAAACAATAAACATATATTTCAAACAAAAATATGATGTGAGTAAATGTAAAATATGCCATGTAATACTTTTCACATCTGAGAATTACAAACTTTCTAATGCACACAAACAAGATGAATAAGTTAAAGAGTTAATAGAAATTGCATTTTCTGGGCTACTAAACATAGTTTTAACAAGAAAAAACTGCTTTCTAAAGACATTTCCTACAAAACAATTTTAGCTCTAATAATGGCATGTTGTGATGTGAATTGATAGAAACAGACATCTATTCTGCCAGACCATATATTATTATCAGAGACAGTGAAAATCAAGAGGGAAGGCAATGAAACTGAGATGGATTGGATTATCCATCCTATCACGAAACAGATATCACAGCACCATTAAAGGATAGCTTTCCAAGTCTACCATATTCTTGTGCTAGTTTGTTGGAACCGCTTTCATCATATATCATATACAGTTGTACTGTATATGCCACCCACACCTTCTTTTATTTCGCTGTTTTCCAGTTGTAAGGGGATTCTGGGATTTAAGTCAGGCCTTGCATATTGTTTTCTATCATATTACCTACATACAAAACCCCTAACAAACCAGTCATGAAACCACGAGTACCTAAAATGTATTCTATAGCATATGTTACTATATATTTATTTCTACTAGGCAGTTGATATTATCTAGTTATTATCTAATTATGAGCATCTATAATATACTGGTAATATTACACACTAGATAAATAACTTTCATCCTGGAATTCAGTTCAAGAATCTTGTGTGAAAAGTCAGAATTTTGTTCCTGTTGGAAGAAGGCGCAAACTGGGCAAATGGCTGGGCCGTACATTCTATTTTCCCATCATCTTTTGGATATGGTTGAACATTTT
>VKOC01000002.1:46730594-46749620 GCA_009364415.1 Spea multiplicata | reverse complement strand
GAAAGAGTGAGAGAGAGAGAGGGTGGGAATGAAAGTAGACTTTCAGTAATTCCCAGCTCATACAGAATGGGTTCAAGATAAAATCAAGTTCCCCCTAAACCTCAGTTTATTATGTTTACAATCTAACTTAAAAATATCTAAAAATCCCCATGTAGCCTGACTACAGTTAAAAAGAAATCAATTTCCCAAAGCCCCGGGGAAGATACAGCTGAGGGCAGCTGCTGCTGTTTTATTTTAAGCTGTAAAAAAAAGATTTTCCAAGAGACGGAGGGCTTTTTTTTTTTTTTTTAAACAAGTGCCGTGTGGGTTGAGGGGCATACGACTTTTTCCATGTGACATTTTCTAGCACAGCTTGCCTTCGGCTCCGGCAGAACATAAATATAATACAAATTGAATAAATAAAACATAATTTTGCTTTCTGGAAAATAATAGGCAGTATGGTGATATTCACGGCTATATTTTCGGGAGTGCGGCACAGTTTTCCACTGCCTTGCAAGACTGAAAACATCACCAATTGGTAAAGTTAATTGAGGCGAAGGAATCGTGACTGATTTAAAAGAAAAAAAATTGTGATGGACTACCCCAGTATTGGTCTGCTGGAAGAAGTGCTTGGTTAGCCCTGTATAATGTATAATTCAATCAGTCAGATTTCTTGATAGGCAGATATATAAATGCACTATGCAGGACAAGCTAAGCCCATTTTAAACTTGCCAGAGTTTGCCAGGGTGGGCTGGCCTGGGCAATGGTCTTCTGGGTGGGTCCAAATATCATCAAACAGGCCCGGTCAGACCTGGACCGACCCACTCGCAGAAGGGTCGGTCCAGCGTTTAGGCGCACCCACTAATCACTCTTTTTCTCTCCCCCCGTGAAGCCAATTCCCAGAAGAGGAAGGGCTCCAGGTAGATGGAGCCTGGAAGTCACCAGGTAAAGTGATGTGTGATGGGGGGGGGGGGGGGTGTGCAAGGGGCGCACAGGGGCCACTCAGCTGTACCTGCCCCTCAGGTCTGAGGTTTCCAGCCCTCTCCTGTCTACTGCAGACTAGCGGAAAAACATTAAATTGTGTTTTCTGCTTTCATAATTCACATAACCTCAGTTACAATGTGGTCCACATTTATAGCATTTTAAAGTAAATTCAACAGAACGTGGACACAAATACAACTTTTATTTATTTATTTAGTTTTTAAAAAACAAGTCTATACAGAACTGTTAGTGGAAAATGCAGTCAGTTTTCTATTTTTTTTCAGGCACTAATTATTTTATATAGAACACTGTTACACAAGCCCCCAAACGTGTGATTTTCTATCCCCAAGCCCAGCAAATTGTCAAGTGATGTGTAAATAAACACAATTAGAATTCAGGCTGCAGCATACTTGTGCGAAAGAAACAGCCATTGTATTCTGAAGCCGTGGAATTTTGAAAAGAGATATAATAATAATATATAATAATATATATATAATATAATAATATATATAATATATTGCATTTTCATATCGGGAGCACTTGATATAGATCTGTGTCGCAGACATTCCGTAGCACAATGTATTACGCAGAGGAAAACCATTCTTGGCCACTAGAGGTCGCAGTGTCACAAAAACAATATGAAAAGTTCTGTTATACTCATAAATGTATAAAAAATATTTCTAAAATTATAAATCTACCTCTGCTTGTTGACGACTATATGCTCTGGTGCACCGTTATTTATTTTCTATATTTGCATGTTTTATCTTTAATTGTTAAAATATCGAAAATAATAATAATAACAATAATAATAATCAATAATAATTTCATAACAAAGCAAATAAATCGGGATAATATGGAATCATTTTGTAGAACAAAGTGCATTTTTCTACAAAATGCTCTCTCTTTTTTAATTTATATTTTATTAGTAATTTCCTGGGATGATGGTCAACTTTAATCCTGGGTGGGTCATCCTAATATCCTAAAAATATAACAGAGCAAACCCATTTAGGAGACGTGATGGTCAGCATGCAAAACGGCACAGAACAGATCCAGTTACAATGCATAAGCTTTCCATCAGAAGAGTGGACAGGCCACCGGCCATTGTTGCCCCATACTTTGGCTGCCTTGCATGGATATGCTGCACACTACACAATCATCAAAACGTAGCATGCGATCGCACATATGCAGCCGTCAGCTGTCATGCTGGTCTCGTGTGCGGGGCTAGATCTGATATTAGGAAGAGGTAAACATATCAGGCTTTGAGTTGTCTCTGTATTTGTGTAGATCTGTGTGCTTCTGCTTTCACTATGGGTATGCGCCATATGCTTTGTCTTTCAGAGTGTCTGCCCTTCTTACTGTGACAGTGAGCTGATTTAAAAAGTGACTTGTGGGTGAGCAGCCGTATAAAGAATTCAATCTCATTGCATAAACTATACATTATTCAAGCACCAGAAAGAATCATCCAGGTTGATTCTTCGTAATGCGTAGTTAATGGCTGTAGCCCCTTCCATCCATCCCCATCCACCCCAGGTCTATAGGAGGGTCATATGTTTTAGGATCCCCTTGAAGGGAGGGGCACTGACGTTTTCAAAGAGGGATTTTCATAAATGTGTGTTTTCATTGTTGCAATAATGTATGTTGGGTTTTTTTGGAAAAAATGTTAAAATGAAGTGATATTGTATATATTTAGTAGGTTGCAAGAATCTATAATCTCAGAGATGATTGACAGAATTTATAATAATCTTAATCTATATGTAAACAGCACAATTCAAAAACTAATTGGAAGTTTTAAAAAAATGGAATAGTTCTTGTTCCATCTCTATGAGGTTTATCCACCCCCCCCCAAAAAAAGGGGGACAGTGGAACAGCTTTATGGGGCAGTACCCAAAAATCAAGACTGTTCCATGGATACCAGGGCACATGGAAAGTATGAGGGGCCTGCAGGAGAAGGGTCATTTCAACACACCGATTTCAATATGCTGGACCAACTTTGCACAGCTTGCAGAAGCTCTCTAGATCACCCCTAGAATTAACCCCTTAAGGACAATGGGCGGCCCCTTAACCCATTGAAAACAATGCATGTACGGGCTTTGTCATTAAGGGGTTAAACTTCGACTCTCTCTTGTATGATTTTTAATGTATAACAATAGAACGCTTAAAAATCTTTTTTTAAAAAAAAATTATACTTTTTGTTGACAAACAAGAATCTCTTTAAAGAATTTCTTTTTCAGTGTTGTAATCATTTACATTTTCTTTTTGTGAACCTTTTTTGGGGAGAGATTGCTTTTGTATTCTTATTTAAAAAATCATATTTTGTATTATAGAATGTTCTGCCATGTAAGGTGTATGTTGTATGTTTTACTGCAAGAAGTTGTTTTACGGAAACATCTCTTTGCCTGAAATTTAAGTTCAATTTACCATAAATTTACCCAAATTAATTCAGCTATTTTGTGCGTAACTTCCCTATAATTTGCAACGGTTCGGGACTGCTCACCAATTTACTAAACAGCTAACAGTCCCAAAAAGGTTGTTGTATTATTGGACTGAATAAAGGTACTTTGAATTATCGGATTCAATTTGTAGATGAAGCTTAAACAATTAACTTGATCTCTAGACACAAGGACCATTTAGAAAAGCCATCTAGAGAAGGGTCATCCTTTTCATTAGAGCTGGATTAATAGAAGAAAGTGAATATGAACCGTGGAAGCAGGTCATGAAAGATTGCGTTAACTCCCTCAAAAGCCTTGTGGAAGTAAGCAGTGATTTTCTGTCATTTTCTGTCTACAGACGTAACACAACGTATTGTATCATCATCGCAAGCATTTATGTGATTTACATATGGTGCCAATCGGGACGTGTTTCAGAGAACTGCCCTAAAGTGGGTTGGCAACCTTCTTTGGGACGCAAGCTTCTTTGGAACGCTTCTTTGGGACGCTTTGGTATTTGTTCCAATGTAGAATCCAACCAGCCTTTCAAGGGTTGACTCTCAAGGGTACCTGGCCATGTATTTGCAACACAACCTTTAAATAAAGTTCCCATTTTATATAATAGTTTCTGGTGGCAAGTGTGTATTTATCATGGATGTCATTCTGTAACATTCATGGAAAGAGTCCACATAGAAGCATCAAAGACCAGAAGAGAAACTGGACCATGGAGGTAAAGAAGACAGAGGGCAGAGGAAAACGGAAGGAGAAGGAAAGAGAAAGGAACACAGGAATGGAAAGTAAGAGATGAGGGAAGGAAAAAAAAGGAACCAAGGACTGGAAATAGAGTGTGTGCGTGGATGCCGAGATAGACGCGTTTCAATCACAGCTGCTTCTCAAGCTGCTTCTTGCCATTTAACTCATTTCCAGCTCTGAAATGAGAACGAACTCTGGGCTCTGTGTTGCCTTTGCTTTCTTCACTTTCTATTGATCAGCTATTTGGATTTAGCTGAATGGATCAGCCCGTTCATGTGATAAAAATGTCAATCAAATCCCAGTTGAAGCAAGGGTTTTTTTTTTCTTAGAAAGTACGTTGACTCAATTCGTGTTTAGGTATGAAGGCGGATATCGTGAAAATTGGTGGGATACCCAAATTGTTGCCATATTTTTTATTGTCAGCGTATTTCACCAATTTTATACCATCTCAATGTATTTCCGCACAGAATAAATAATATCACATGGTTAACCATCACAAGTTATATGTTCACCCCTCTTGCCATGCGCTTAGGGTGTCGGTACTGATTTTTATCTGGTTGCATCAGGGCTTTGGATTGGAGGTGGAAATTGTCTTTTTATGCCATTATGCCTGTTGGCAAGTCGTGTGGAGATAAAAGAGGCAGCGCACAACTACAGTGTCCTCTGAAAGGTCACATGCAGGCATTTTAATAATGGGGTCTTCCATTAGACCGTCAGGTGAAGTAATGCAAGGGGAAATGTTTTTACAGCTGCTTCAAAGTAATGAACTGGAGACCATTACTGGTCCCATAAGATGGGAAACAGTGATCAGAATCTGATGATGTCATTGCAACAAGCCCGCAATACGATGATGTAGATTTAATTAGGAATCAATTTGTGGATTAAAAAGGAGTCATTCTTTTTTTCCCCATGTAGACGGTATGAATGTGTGTGCGGGGGAAAAAAAAGCTGAAGCGGTAGAAAAAAAAAGGAACATTATCTGTTTCATTGAGTATGACGATAAAGGTTAAATCAATGTATCAATCCTTTCTCACTGAATAATTATGGTCTTAATTTGCTCCTTAAGTGGCATCCTTAATCAAAAGAGTTTGTTAATTAAAGCCTTTAACACAGGGACTGCCAACATTCTCAGCATTTAGCAGAACTAAAAGCATTCATTAAAACTACCTATGGCTTGTGCTTTTTGTTTTGCGAGAAATTTAATTATTTGTAGAGATATTCGCTTTAAAAGTTAGGGACTATTTTACTCAGGATGTCGAGATTTGTCGCGAAATGGGACAAAACCAGCATATTTATTAGTTTCCTGTTCTACAATCATCATCAGCAGCAGTAAATGTGAGGAATAAGTTACAGATGAAAAATATCATGAACTGAGACATCGTAACACCTGGCAAGTTGTAAAAGATATGTTGCGAACTGGGAGTGGGATGGTAGAAAGGGTTAAATGCCACCAAACAGGAGCAGTTTGACACGTTAAGCGCATGTCTGAGTTGCCATTATTCAGGAATGTGGGAAGATAGAATTTGACTTTAGCTAACAACCATTCGGCCCATCTGGACAGCCTAATTTTCCTGACCCCTACCATAAAAGAGTGCTTTAATATACATTCTTCCAAAACGGGGAAAACCGAAAACACCGGAATCTTCTTTCCCCCTCCATGATCCTGAATTCCTTGCCACTGATTGGCTGCTTAAGCTGACAGTCAATGTCCGTAATTACTTCCAATGAAATCAGTGGGAGGATCCCTGTCGCCAGTTAACAGCTGAAGCAGCCAATCAGTGGCAGGAAAGTACTCCCATTAGGCATGACCGATTTGCTCTCCCCCTGATCCCATGAACCCCAATAAACACAAAACCACATCATTGGATTGAGCCGGCCACAGCTTTATTAACATGTATCAGACAGGATGAATGATATCCAATATGAAGTATACATCAAAATTAACTGATAACCGTAGCAAACCTATCCAAACCTGGCTAAGTATTCACCCATTAACCGGTGGCAAGACCCGGCCGCTGTCTCACCAGTTATAGCAGCCACTCCACCTTTTAATCACCAACTCAGAGGACCCAACAGTACCGGAATTACAAATTATCGCCCCCTGCTGGCTATCTCACCTTAAACTCCCAAACAAGACACCAACTCAGGATAGATCCCCCACCCTTATCCAGTCATCCCCTGACGCTGTGACAAACTGGTTCCCACCATCAGAATGGGCAAGTAGGAGTGTTTTCGCTGTCAAGTCACCAGCCCCCAAAGTCATTTATCCCTCTATACATTAGATCCCATGACCCCACCATCATGTCACTATTAACCTTTACCGGTCAAGCTGTCCAGCCCTGTCATGCAGCCCTTTTGCCTAAGCAAGGATAGTGTTTTTAGAAGAAATGCGAAGGATCTGTAGAAATTCTCTACAGAGCACCTCAGCCCATGCAAGAGTTAGATTTTTTTTTTGTAGTGAAAACCAGTGGATGATGGGGAACAACCGAAGAATAATTCCAGATATTAACTCATTGCTTCAGACCTGTAAATAAGAAACAATATTTAAAAATAGTGAATTTCTGTAAACCATTCTATCATTTTTTCCAGTGACCTGAAAGAACGTCTTGCAAAAAGAATATAGATGTACGTTCTGTTCCCGCAGTTATTTTTATCTGAATTAAAATATTTATAATAGACATAAAAACAGCCGCTGTGCATTGTGTAAATTAAAAAAAATAAACCCATTCCTGGAAGAGAAACCTGGCAGTGTTTTTATGTACCTTGACAAAACATTTTTGGAATCCCATGTGAAAGACATAGATGTATTATGAGTATTCCAACCAGGATTGTTCTGGCAGACGGTGATTGAGTGGTAACAATTTTAGATCATGTTCCAATATAAATCGTTTCATGTCGATTCTTAAGAACGCCAAAATAAGGTAAAGTAAAATACTTAATATTACAAGAATGGTATTAAATATATTTAAAATAAATAATATATATATAATAAAATAATATCATAATAATTTATTTAAATAAATATATTTAAATAATAAAACTGAATTGAATTTTTGTTTGAAATATTGTGAATTTTGCCTATAGAATAACAAAACTGATTTTCTAATTGAAACCATCGCGGTTAGTAATAGTTTGGTGGGTGGAACCTTCTGGAAACTTTTTTTCTCATCTGGTTTTCATATCTAAAAAAAATGTTTTTGTGTAAAGTGTTTGCCAAGCCTTAGTTTGAGTTCCTCCGCGCCAACTCATCAAACGTTGTCCACGTGGACCTTGCTTTGTGCGTACTCATGCTGCAACAGAAAAGGGCCTTCCCCAAACGTGGGGCAACAAAGTTGGAAGAATACAATTGTCGACGGTGTCTTTGTACGATGTAGTATTAATATTTCCCTTCACTGGAACTAAGGAGCCCAAACCCTGAAAAACAGCCCCAACTCCACCAAACTTCACTGTAGGCCCTATGCATTCCGGTAGGTGGCATTTTTCTGGCATCTGCAAAACCCAGGTTCGTCCATCAGACTTCCAGATAGTGAAGTGTGATCCATCACTCCAGAGATCACACGTTTCCACTGCTTCAGAGTCCAGCGGCCGGCGTGCTTTACATTATTCCATTGTGGACTGGCATTGTGCACAGTGATCTTCAGACTGGAAGCCCATTTGGTGAAGCTCCCGATGCACAGTGCTTGTGCTGTTGGAAGAGCTGTAATGAGTGATGCTAAAGAGGATTGGCACTCGCCAACCCCACTCTACAAGTGTGCGTGGGCTTCCGCTTCATGAGTGAGGCTTCCACTTCATGATAATAGCACTTACAGTGGACTGGGCAGATCTAACAAGGCAGAAATGTCTGGCAAAGATGGCTTCCTAAGGCAGTGCCATGTTTAAAGTTTGTCTGTGGAGATGGCTGCCTATGCGCTTCATTTTAGCAATAGTTGTGACTAAAAACACCTAAACTCAATAATTAGAAGGCGCATCCGCATACTTTTGGTCATATAGTGTATATTATTGTCTGGCAGATTGTGTTCAGGATGGATCGGAGGAGTGAAGATTAGGATAAGGGGAGTTAGTAGGGAGCTGCAATTATCCAGATGGGATCTCACAAGGGAATAAATGAATATTTTATTTGTCCTGTGCATACTGTGCATACTGATAGTATGATGGGGAATGCCATTTTTCACATGGTCTCTCTGTCTTTGCTATTGGCGCACTCTACAAAGGCAGGAAAGCATGCAAGAATTAAAAAAATACACACACTTTGAGTGGATTCTGTAATTTGTGTGATTTTGTACATAATAAAAAAAAAATGGGATACTTTGTTTATGGGAACAGACTCTGTTTTATGATAATGATGATAATCTGTGACGATCCATGCTGGAGGGTGGAGAGATATATCTCTCATGGACAGATCTCTACTCTATAACAGAACTTATGGATGCCCTATCACCCTCGTCAGAGTGTCACCCTGGACCTAGAGCCAATCAGGCTCAATCCAAAAACAGGGATTTATTCACTAAATGGAGAGTTGGCAGATTCATGGTTTCAGCTCCTTGACTTCACCATACATTATGGAAAACCAACATCAATGAGCTTCAGGTACCAGCAGAGCTTGACTGACCCTGGATCCTATATTGTTAGATCATGTTGAAGTATGCATTATACAGGGCCAGCTCAGTTGAATGAATAGTGAAGCGACGGAGCTAACACCTGAACTCTCAGGATTCGAGTTTTTACATTTAGTAGAAAAATGTGCATACTAAACGGGCCATAGGTTCCTTATCTTCAGTCAACCTCAGTGCTTCTATATAAAAAGTGAAATAAAATACATAAATCAATTTTGTTCACACGGCATAATTCAGGTTCTACAAGTTCTAATGTATTCATGAAAGATGTCAGATTCTTACAACGCACAAAAAAAGGGAGCACAATTGAAAAAGAAGTATTTTCACACCCTGCATAGTTTCAGTTATTAGTCATTGCTAAATGTCATTTGTGATAAGTACTTTTGGAAATTGGTCTCAAACCATGAAAAAAAGAGACTTTAGACTGACAGCCACAGTGCAGTGTTTTACCTCATTCCACCATAAAATGATTTTTGAAAAGATTATTGAAAGAAAAAAAAAAAAACGTGTGCCGTCACATTTTTGTTACGGAATAAACATTTTTGTTGGTCTGTGTTTTGTTTCTTTGCTCGAAACAGTAAAGTAAAAATAAATTCCTTATTGTTTGAGGATAGTTAAATCTCCTTGAAAAAGATAACAATAAATAAAATAGTCCAGATATGATGAAAATGAATGATTCATAGCTGGTTGGAACATTTGAATGCAACAAAGTTAAAAATACTAGAGACATTTTAAATCATACGATTTAAGAAGAAAAGAAAATGTTTAATACCTCACGAAAGCTTTGCCCTCTGTGCAAACGTGAAAAAAATGTAATTTGTAAAAAAAGCATGCTTTCTAAACTTTCATTGTTATTGTTCGTCCTTATTGTTATCAATGTAGCTGTCACAATATAAGAATTTTAAATCTATGTAGATTAGCCAAAATGAGACTTAATAGCCAAAATAGCCAATGTGCCTTGTGAATACATATATATATCTACATATCTATCTATATATATATATCCATAGGTATTGATGGTTTACATGTTCTGTGTCATTGCATCTCTGGCCACAGCTAAGACACTTGACTGCTGTTATATATATATATATATATATATATTTTTTTTTTTTTATATTGTGACTGAGCACAAGGTATGGTATTAAGGACCCAAAAGTACATGGATTTTACCTTGCAATAAAATGTACATATAACTATATGTAGAACAGAAAATAACTATAACGGACCTTAAGACATACTGGTGCAGAAGGTATTCTAGCTTCGGTAGAATTATTAGATATTAGATACAAACACATACAGAGACAGAATATGTAATACAATCAATAACAAGGAATTATTTACAGGATGCACAGAATGTTGAAGTCAAATTTTGGACTCGCCTGCAAAGTTCTAGGTAGTCTGCCCTGCGATGGTAAGACCAATTTTCAAAGATAGCACCAGAATATTTTTTTATTCATAGCCCAGATCCCTATATATATATATATATATATGTATATATATATATACCCTCCATCTCCTAAATTCTACTCAAACAATGAGAAACATAGTTAAAAGGTTCATATAAAATGTTTATCTTTCGCACTCAGTCCCGGCATTACTTATTGTACGTCTTGGAAAAGAGATTTAACTTGAATAAATGATGCATTTCATTGAAATGATGTTTCCAATCTAATTTGAGATCAAAATCATTATTAAGAAGCAGCTGGAAGGAGGAATTGTAATGTTGGTTATAATTATCGATGTAAACCAAGCCAGTGTATTTTGATGTAGTGCTTTCTAAAACAAAAGACGCATTGACTGAATAGATGTGCTCCTAAAATAATATTTATTTCCTTGGATTTATCATTTTACTTTCATATTACAGCATATTTATCAGACAGTGTCAATTATTCTATTTAGCAAGTAAAATCTGAAGAAGTATTCATTAACGCCGCTAGGTAAATTACTATTAGGACCTTCCAGCAATGTCTGTAACAATCTTTTATATTCTATACAGCTGTCTCTTTGTAATATTGCATGCGCCATTAAACACAAACGGTCCTATGGATTCATCAAATTTTATTTCAGGTACATAAAGTACTTGATTTACAATTAAGGTCCCCATACTTCTGACCCTGATCTACAGAGCCCTCTATAGCTTTAACCTCATCTCCAAATAGTCTCCTAACGTCCCTCTTTGCTTTTCGCATAAATTATCACTTACCTTTCATTTTTTCCCGCTGGCGTCAGTGGGAGTTCCCAAGATCCCACTCCCGCGGGTCAAACCCGGAAGGTCCCGGGTATCGGTATTACCAGTGCCGTACTTGGAATTCCCTACATTCAGGGCCGGCCCAAGACTTAATGCCTCCTGGGGCGAAGTTTAAAATGCCGCCCCCCAGCCGACGCCGGGGGGGGCATTTTAAACTTCGCCGCCGGCATATCTTACCCCTTTGTTTACTTAAACAGTCCTGCGGCAAGTCTCCCTGCTCTGCCACGTGCCGGCTTGTAATGCTGAGCGCTGGAAATTGACGTCACTTCCGGCGCTCAGCATTACAAGCCGGCAGCGAGACAGGGAGACTCACCGCAGAGGAGAGAGAGGGGGGTGCCGAGCGGGTAAGCGAAAACCACTCGACACCTCTCTCTCTCCCCTCCGCTTAAAAAAAAACAAAACGCTTGGGGCGGCAAAGTGCCGCCCCTTCAAAAGTGCCGCCCCTTCAAAAGTGCCACCTGGGGCAATTGCCCCACTCGGCTCCATTGTAGGGCCGGCCCTGCCTACATTGTTCCCTACTTGTTCTAATGTTAAATACTCACTAAAGCCCAACTCAGAGAAACATACAATCTGTCTTCCTCGTACCAACCAGATGAATTATGTAAAGTCATTGTATTTAAGAGTGTAGTTGTGTGTTCTTTGAATTCAATTGGATAATTTTCTTTTTCAGCAAAGTTCTGGATTTTATGCAGGTCCTTGAATCGATCCCATTGTATCCTTAAAATTAGTCTTTAATATAACATCTTAGAGGGGATATGATAACATTATATAAATATATGCAGGGGCAATATAAAGCGTTCTCCAGTGACCTGTTCATTAACAGAAATATACAAAGAACAAGAGGTCCCCTCTGAGACTGGAAGAGCGCAGGTTTCATAGACGACAAAGGAAGGGATTCTTTACAGTGAGGACAATAAAGATACGGAATTCACTTCCAAGGGAGGTGGTGTTAGATGCCTTCAAAAGGGGTCTGGACATTTCTTTTAGAAAGACATAACATACAGGGCTATAAGTAGAATTAATATTTTAGAGCTTCTTGATCCAAGGAGAAATCCGATTGCCTCTTGGAGTCAAGAAGGATTTTTTTTCCCCCTGATGGCAGAATTTGAAGTCGCTTAATTAGGGGTCTTTTGCCTTCTTTTGGATCAAGAGTAGGAAGGTTAGGTAGAAGGTAGAAGTGAACTTGATGGACTTAGTGGTCTTTTTTCTTATGTACTATCTAATACTCACTGGATTTCTCCCCCAATTTCTCATTAAGATCTTTTGAATTGGATAATTCCAAGCCCACTCAGACATTAAAAGTGTCTTTTGCCATCAGTGCACCCGGCCACAATTCAATTTAATTATTAACGGAATGCTGTGTTGTTAAAGGGATTTCCGAAAAATTCAGGTAGCAAAGAAGTTGTACTAATATTTTATCCAAAACAGTATTATTACAAAAAAAAATAGTGCATACCCCTATTTATATCAGTGCACGGGCATACGATTGATTAATTACATCTGCTAATTAGATATGCACACTCTCAGATTAAGAAAGAAGGCTGGCTTCATTAATTTAGCATCGAGATAATAATCAAATACAAAACTCCATACTAACATTTTCCTATTTTCACGATAACATCTGCCCCAATTAAAAGTATTAGGATTCAAACCAGCAGGCTCTTCGAAGAAGTGCTGGGATCGCAGTAATTATGAGAGGTTTTTTAAGCTTAATTTATGTGTTTAGCGAAACGAGCATATGGGTTTGTGTTTCATAGAATGCAATGTTTGCTGCAACTTGTGTTGTGACTTTATGTATCTGGAAAGCGCTAAATGATCTGACCCCGAGATATGCTTTAATATTATCTCTTATCCTATTCAGATATTGTGAATGAAACCAGGGATTCCCACCGTGGTGTAAGAGAAAACTACCAGTTGTAATGTTCAGATATCAATAAATCAGAGTAGAATATGCTCTAGACTGTGCGACCTCGAAAATCGTACCTGGCGATGACGGGATGGGCCTGGAACTTTAAGGCCAGTGGCCGCCTGATGATGTCGTTTGATAATGGTTGTAATTGTATTACTCTTATTACATCATTTGAATCTTTTTTTTATTATCGTTCTGTCATAACATCTATTATTAATCATTGATAAATAAATATTGGTGACAAAACCAGGCATTATAATATATAATATCGGGGAAATGCATTCCTGCTCCATGGGCTGCATGTGCCTATGAGGTGCCAGTGTCTGCCGAGGCCTAGTGCCCTCCTATTACCACTGCTGCATCTCTTTGACTGTCCTTACTCGGGGGGGGACCTTTTTTAAAATTTCTATGATAAAATGGCACATGGAGCAGGTCTAAATTTTCCCGATATCTGCCAGCTGAGTCCAGAAGGTGTCAGGGACCCCCCTCTTTGGGAATGCCCCCCGAATGTCGTTCTGAATAAAAAAAGGCCCCGAACTTCGTCCGAGCCGAATGGCCGGGAAACAAAACGTATCGCTTTAAAATTAATGTAGCACCCATGTTTTCAATGAAAGTTGGAACCAAATATTTTGTGGCATGGAGTCCAATTACAGCTGCGCACCCTACCATAGGGGTTATAAATCAAGTGGGCAAAACCAGAGCCACGCAGCAGAATTAATTCGTTTCTATAAATGTAATTTAGTAGTACAGGTGGCCTCCGTTATGCTATTCTTCCATTAAAAACTTTATTTCAGAAGACGAGGTGTAGCAATGCCCTTGAGTCCCTGCTAAGGTTAAGAATGTTGATTGATATTGTAGAATATTGTTTTTGAAAGCAAACCAAAAAAAAAATATGCCGGTACCTGTGAAATTATTGGGCATTTTCATTATTTATTTTTCGCCGAGCAGAATGATATACAGCCTATATTATTTATTTCCACAAAAGAACTGTCTGCATTTAACAGGAAATTAAGGGAAAGGAAGTGTACAAAAAAATATAAAATGAAAGACATAAAAACCGGCATAGAGGCAGAGAGAAGCAAAAAGTGTCAAAAAGGGCACTCTAAAGGAGTTAATATAACTAAAAGTAGATTTTAGCACAGATCAATCATTTAATGAAAATTATCCATAGCTTGTGCTGTTTGGAGTGTGATTACTTTGGAGCCACAAAGCAGTAGACTACGCATACTCACAGTGCATGATTGTTGAGTGCCTCTGGAAGCAACATCAGCGCAAGCACTGTGGGAGCTTCATGAAAATGTCATTGCCGAGCAGCTGCACTCAAGCAGAAGATCATTATGTACAATGGCAAGCGTAGGCAGAAGTGGTGTAAAGCCCACCACCACTGGACTCAAGAGCGGTTTAGACGTGTTCTCTGGAGCAGGGCTGGCCCAAGACTTAATGCTGCCTGGGGCGAAGTTTAAAATTTTAAACTTCGCTGACCCCATTATCTACCCCCCCCTTTGTACTTACTGCGGCGAGTCTCCCTACTCTGCCACGGTGCCGGCTTGTAATGCTGAGCACCGGAAATTGACACCACTTCCGGCGCTCAGCATTACAAGCTGGCACCGAGAACGAGCTAGAGGGCTCGCAGAGGAGAGAGAGGAGCGCCGAGCGGGTAAGCGAAAACCACTCGGCGCCCCTCTCTCTTCTCCGCTTCAAAAAAAAAGCGCTTGGGGCGACCCCCCCCCCTCGGCATCATTGTAGGGCCGGCCCTGCTCTGGAGCAAATCACTCTTCGCTATTTGGAGGTCTGATGGACCAAGCTGGGTTTGGTGGATGCCAGGTGAACACTACCTACAGGAATGCATAGTGCCAAAAGTTTGGTGGGGCTGTAAACCACGGAGATTTCAATTTTTCTTTTCCTCATCTATGCGCCTCTCTATTATAAGTGGTAGAGTTATTGGAGATAGGATTTTTTTTAGTATGGATATTTCTGACTTTTCAATGGTGAGCCATAGCCTTCTTTTTTCTTTTGCTCTATGTAATATCTTGCATCCAGTTCTAGATTGTTTTCCTGGGGAATCTGCTAATACTCAACAAGCAGCAGCTGGATTCTGAATACTTAACACATGTACCCACTATGAAACGTAACCAAATTTTCTGGGAATTCTGCCAAAAATACTAATCATAGCTTGTTTAAACCTGCCTGACTCCAGAAAAAGTAACATCTAGTTATTATTACTGACGATTGTCCAATAACTCATCTATAGCAGGCAAAGAATGAACACAATGTAATCACTTTAAAGATGGGCAATGACCCAAAACATATACACATACATACAGTATATATATATATATATATATATATCATTATTGTGTGTGGAATTAACATATTTTACTGTTTTTCATATTTTTGCACACACACCTTAAAAACCTTGTTCAATTGCGCAATATTTCTATATCTGGCAAAATACAGTACATAAATCCAGAAACATTTATTATATATATCATACATCTATAGCACAGAAAGATTTTTCTCCAAAGATGCTGTTTGCCTGCTTTGAACCTGTTTTTTGAATGTTTTTTTTAACGGTTTTCTCAAAGCCATAATATGCTGCTGTGGTAGTTATATTTTCAGCTTTATATTGTTGTTATTTTGTTCTTTTTTGGAATTTCTAATCCATAAATTACTCGGGATTATAAATAATTCTATTGATCATCTTAAAGATGATTTTTACATGCAATTTAGCAGGTTTCAATAAATAATGATTTTCCAACTGCTAACAGGCAAACTTTTGCTGTTGTTGGGCTCCTAGCCTGCTTTTAATAGGAGTTTGTTGGCAAATTGTCTTCTGATAAGCTGCAAAAACCTTAGAAAGGAGCAGTGCAGAACAAGGAATTTGTGTTGTTATTAATCTGTGAAATAAAAGATGATGAACAGTAGCTGCGAAAAAATAATGCCAAAAACTATAGTCAAAGTGATATGTTAACGGTCCATTCCCTTCAATATCGCAATATAATTGTATTATTAATTGGGTTGGGGTACCATTCAAAGTACTCAACTTATTGATCAAAGCAAGTTGGTCCAAAACAAAGCACTATTTTTTAAAATTTGAAAAATATGTAAAAAATTGCCTTTTCAATGCAGGGGTAAATCCATTTTCCTTGGAGCAGCATCACCTATGCCAATGTTTGATTATTATTATCATTATCATTATTATTATAGCAATATATATTATATATTATATATTTATATATATATATATTATATATATTATTATTATATATATATATATTATATATTATATTTTATTTTATATATATATATTTATATATATGATATATTATATTATAGCAATTTATATTATATATATATAATCACTTAAATGAAATTATGCTTAGTTTTTTGGCAAACTTCCTTAAAACTATCTTAACCTAAGCAAGAAAATGTATTCCTGCTCTTACCATGCCTAATTGCACCTAATTGTTCTACAAATTTACATCGATGAAAATAATATCTACCGCTATTTTCTATCGCCAGAGAACATGGAGCTGGCATTATCTGCCTTTTCATGAATTAAGATAATTGTTGTTGGGCTGCCGGGCTTTGTAGAGAAATCACTGATCGAAAACCTTTCATTTGCTGTTCTGTGCTTATGTTAAATCTTTTTTTCTGCATAGCTGCTCTCTGCTGTAATAAAGTCTTGTTCTGCTCGGTGATTCTGACATTGTGCTGTTACGAGATACGTTGATCACTTTCGGTGTCTCGTATGGTCTGCCAGAAGATTACACAAACGCATTTATATTGCAAGGTCTGGTACACCCCCTACTGTATGTAATTATTATTAACCCCTTAATGACAAAGCCCGTACACGTATAAGCTCAAAATGCATTGTTTTCAATGGGTTTAAGGACCGCCCATTGTCCTTAAGGGGTTAATATTCACTGATTTCTATAGCGGCATCCTATTTTGAAGCGTTGTACAGTGGGTAAATAGCATATAATGAGTAGCACATAATGTAACAACTTAGAATCCAATAAGCATTTTAGAAACAATTTAAAGCTTTACCAAAATCATCCACCCAATCTGTACAGTAACATCTGTAACATCCTTTATACGTATTCTGGGAAGGACTATAATAATATTACCAAATAAAATAGACATGTCTATACGGAACATTACTACAGTAAAGGAAAAGGAGTATTGCTTTATAGAACCCAGAGAAGATGGTCCACAAAATTAAATACTTTTAGGTGGACCAAAGTAGGCAGGACATGCTAGATATTACATCGGAAGAATGGACGTCTCTGACCTTGAAAGCTTGCGTGACTCTATATCTTACCATTAAATTAGTTCTTAGGGCAACACTACAGAACATACAGATGTAGTCTTCTTCACTTGTTAATGCATGACCTTTGTACTGTCTGACGGAGAGGTAAACATGTAAGTTAAGTTAGACATGAGTGTTCTACCAAATACCACTGGTCGCATCGATTAGCCCCAGCACGGTGGGTCAGAAATACACAGATCAATGCCAACAGATTGAGTTCCTTGAACAGGAACTTAACATCCCACCAATTCAAACTCTGAACAGGGCTCATCGACCTCAGGTGTGCTATTTCATTCAACTTTTTAAACTTTTTCGTGGGGTGAAAGGATGGGAAGAATTCTCCTTCGCCTTATATCACACTTCTTCTTCTGGCCCTAGAGGGATGTGCTGGCCAACTAATCCTTCCTAGTCTTGTAAAGCCTAACCTCTTCCAGGCAAAGTCAAGCCCCTCGTCTCATATGCTGGTCTGGGGTCCCTTGAAATATACACTGTATGTTTTCAACAAAGCATACCGATAGTGAAAAAGTGTTTACAGATACCTCATCTACAATCAACAAAAAGTTGCAACTTTTACCAACAACTGTCAGTCGACATTAGAGACCTATCTTGACACTTGATGATCATTACCATTTGAGACATTGTTTCCCATTAGATGGCCACTACTCTTATGATCTCAAGAACTAAAACAATGGTTCTCATATATTACGAACTCACCTAGGAGTTTCCCGAAGACCTAATCCAACCCCAGAGCTCAATCTCAGGAGACTCCAGCAGACTTAAAAAGGACAGAATCTAGGTGGGTAGGAGGTAGATCATGGGTAGGGAGTGGGTATGGGCAAACACCACCAACCACATGCAGAGAATATTCATTGACCTGGAGGACAGCTTATCAGTGAAATCTGGAGGGTTCCCTGGTCTGAGGTGCTAAAGACACTTTATTTTTTTTAATGTTCTTGGTTATTATGAACCAGATATAAGTTGAAGATTCACCTAGGCTTCAAAATAAATATTTCAGATCAGATATTTGAGCAGGGTTAGATTTTACATAATGAAGTGAGGTATGTAATAGCTCTGCCTAATGATGTCCATGTTCTGCATATCTTTAACAATTCTTCTAAGATTCCGGATGGTTTCTTCTTATGCATTATATACACCGGGCCTTTTTATTTCACAAGTAGAGTTTGTGGTGCGGCACCAACTTTATTTGTGTGTAAAGACACCTAAAATATAAATATAATAACAGTATTGGGAAAACTCAATGTTATGGGCAGGTATGGTGAAAACAAGCATTAGAACATGTCCAGTTGCCTCCTGAATACCGGTAATTGTTAATCTAGACAACACATAGTTTTTTTGAGGCTCTGATTCCTTTTTTCCCCATTCAATCAACCTTAAAACAGATATTTTGTGTGGAATAGCTCCATGGCATTTGTTACAGTTAGTTTAAAGTAAGACTGCTCATTGATTTGTGCTGAAAAAAATTGTAATAGTTGTCTAAATCAATTTTGGAATGCTTTAGGTTTAATTCCATTGTGCTCTCGCAAGAAAATGCATATTTACTGACTATTTAATTTGTTTAATTGCCTGCTATAATGGGAACGATTCCTTTTGTGCTATTGTGTTTCTGTTACAGAAATTTAACAAAAGGGTAAAAGCAAAATTATAGGTTAGATGCTTTTTCCCGGCAACATTTACATTTTACAACGAAAAAAAAAAGAGAAAAATATAGAAAACAACAGCAAAACAGAACAGACAACCGATAACTGTATTCTGTCTTAAAAACGCTCGCGGTGGTAAGAATAAGG
>VKOC01000002.1:46710428-46726991 GCA_009364415.1 Spea multiplicata | reverse complement strand
AGCAGTTTGATATATATATATCTATATATATATATCAAACTGCTAACAGCAATCACATTATCAAGCCAAGGCAGCCAGTACATGCTGGGTTAAAAGGCATATCATGGGGCTGAGTGGCATACAGGGGGTTAAAATGCATTTCTGGACCTCCAGAAATGCATTTTAACCCCCTATATGCCACTCAGCCCCATGATATGCCTATATACCTCCAGAAATGGATTTTAACCCCCTATATGCCACTCAGCCCCATGATATGCCTTTTAACCCCCTATATGCCAGAGTGGCATATAGGGGTATAAGGCATATCATGGGGCAGAGTGGCAAATAGGGGGGTATAAAGCATTTCTGGGGGCAGAGTGGCATAACTGGGGGGGGCAGGTTGGCAAATAAAAGGAAATTTAAAAAATATATTTTTCTCAATCATAGCTTTTATTAAACATGAAAATAATTTACATGAATTAATATTTACTGGTAAAACTTTTTCCCTATAGGGTAGTCTTATATTCAGGCTTTTTGTTTTTTTCCTAAATTAATATTTTGATTTTGAGGGGGTCGTCTTATAATTGGGCAAATACGGTAATAAGTAAAAAATGATTTATAAGGGGCAGACTAGATGGGCCACTTGGTTCTTTCCTGCCACACCGCTATACCTTTGTATAAAGTAAGGTGCAACTCATTTCATCTGAGCAGCAGATAGATTTGAAGATAAAAGATTTTATGCATTTTTTTATTTGCCGCAGGAAGCCTAAATAGCAAAAACTAACGCATCTGCTATTCTATTCGGTCTTTCTCAGAATTCTAAGTAATAAAACTAATGCGGAGTTGGGAAGGGCAGCGATTCAACTGGAGTTTCTTATTAAAAGAGATGGAATCTAAATGGAACGCCAAGTTCTTTAATATGCGTTTTTTTCCCCCATAATACATTTTCAATATTTACATATTGGTCTAAATGTCTTCCTTAATTCTCGCCTAATTTGTCTGTGTGATAATACCGTACTTTATGAATTCAAAGCTGCCCTTTATTTTACTTTCACACAAAAAAAATCAATATTTGTTTCCTCTGTTCTGTTTTTTTTTATGATTATGGGGCCATTAAAACGCCCACATTCTCTTCCACGATGATATAGATTATTTTACATTACTTTTAGTTCTTTTTGGTAGCTGTTTGGCTCCATTAAACACATTAGTCGCATGCATATTACCAAGACTAGTTAATTATTATAGTGCAGTCCATGCTTTTAGACAGGAGACAGCCTTCATTAACACAAATTGTGCATATACTAGTAGAGGCAGGGATAAGAGGCAGTTATTATTGCTAATAGGAAAGAATTATAACACTTAGGTGTTCAAGTATTTATCGAATGAGGCTATAAATTTAAAACATTTTTTTATTTATTTAATTTTAAAGTCTAAAATTGTTTAAGTACACCATATTATTCTGAATATTATGTAAATTTGTATTTTATTGGCCTATCTGTGCTCGTAAAAAAAACATTTTGTTTTGCATGGGTCCATTAATCTACAGGAGTCACAGTAAATTAAAAAAAAAAAAATACTAAAAAAAATTTTTTTTTTTTTGGAGAAATGCGTATGAAAAATCAAATATTAAACTTTGTTTATTGCTACAATAATTCTCCCACTAATAAACTAAAAATAGCTAATCATAGAACGAGCATACAAACTTTTTAGTATAAGTTGTACATACCTACCAACATTTCACTGAGCTTGAGTTTATGTGACTGACTTATTTATAGTTACTTATATAGTAATAATGTATTTAGAGAAAAAACAAAATAATTAAAATAAATATATAATATATATTTTTTATAAATCCGAAACAACCATAAACTGCTGTTTCCGTACACATTATTTTGACTTTAGAACTGTAGAATACTGTCACATCCACAAATATTCTGAACTTCTACAAAAGAGGGACAGGTGGATTTAGGTGCCAAGGAGGCACTGTCCTTCCTAAAAAAAAAAGGGGCTTTTGGAAGGTATGGATTTAGCTCGTATGATACTTATAAGGCAGAATGGTACGGATTACTAGATCAATACTATAGGAGAGGCGAGGCTGTGTGCATACGCGTGTATGGGAGTTCTTCGTGCAACTTGTTGGCCACCCATCGAGTGGTCCATCTCGGCGAATACATATGCAATTTGGGTGCAGTCCGACAGGCTAGTGACGGCTCCGCATCATTTGTTTGATGTTTTACTTTTGCTTTGAGTAGTTAATATGTGTGTGGCTTCTGTTAACCTTTTCATGACCAGGGGATTTACCTCCCTAGTGACCACGTTATTAACAACCGCTTCCGTTATTCAGCATAATCTGCTGATTTTCTTTTGGTTACATCACGTAAGGTAGACAAATGTGTGCATAGATTTTAGAATCTTTTTCATACTTTTTCTTTTCATTTCCTTTATTGGTGTCAGCAAGTAATTTATCTCCTTCTGAAACATAATTGGACAGTGTTTCGTTTTGGTCTCTGTTACTCTAAATCAATATACCTATCAATTTGAGATTATTTTGCTAGCCGGTTTAGTTTACCGATTGTTAAACTTGATTTAGATGTCTCTTATCTCTGCTGCTTTATAACCTGAGAACTCAAAGGTTGAAAAAACAGAAGTCATATTTGAAGGAGTCATTACTCGGGTCGCATTTATTTTTAAGGCTGTGTCCATGATCTCCTGTTGCAAACTCCCAATGCTTCCATATCCTGTAGGCACTTAATACGGAAAACATTTATTCAGCTATCTTCAACATTCTATGTATATGCTCACCGGAATGGGGTTTATTCACTAAAGGGAGAGTTGACAGGGCAGCTGTGGTTTCAGCTCCTTGACTTCACTATTTATTATGAAGGGCCAAACCCATTGAGCTTCTACTACCCTAAGGGATTGACCTATATAATGTTTTGGTAAATCTTTGAGATTTCTCCAAAGTCTCCTCACCCATTGAATTATGCATTATGCAGGGCCAGCTTTAGCCTCTCCTGCTGGAGGAACCTGCCAGTGTTGGCTGTTAATAATGAAGAAGTGAGGCAGTTGAAATTATAACTCTCCTGCCAAGTCTCTCTTTAGTGAATAGTCTCCTTGGAGCTCTCCCTCTTCTGAACGGACAGAGCTGGCCACCGATGGCCTTTTGTGGTCATAGAAGTTGTCGAGGAGTAAGAGGGAAGTGATGGGGAGGATACATGACCAAACGCCACTGCTTTGTTTGGAAAAAGAATATAATGACTCAGAGACCTGAGGAAGGTAGGGCTTTACTCGGAGACTCCAGGTAAAAACTGGAGAGTTCTTGGGGATGTTATCACTGGTCCAGAATTTATAACAATTGAGAGGTTTAAGCAGCTGCTTGACCAATCAGTCCCATAAGGTATCTGTAAAAAACGTTCTTTTAGTTGTGTCTTTCCGTCTCCATAGCATTTACTTTGCTTTTCTTTACATTCCGAGTATGCATTTTCCCAATATTCCCTGAATGAGCTGTGTATATATATATATATAATTTTAATATATTTGAGCAACTATAATTACACTCTGTAGGAAATATGTGTTGATTACAGAAAAATACAATGAAGACATTATTCCTTAATGGATAGAACTGGATACCGTGGGATTCATCCTATTGGCAGTCATGGAAACTAATTGGTAGCTATGATGGGTGAGGTTTACAATGTAAATTAGCAATAATGACATTAACATTATTCCCCCACACTGTTGTGAATCATATATGTATCACAAAATTAAACTAATAATTACTTTGGAACTGATTGAAATCTCTTTTAGAGACAGACATTTGTTAATTCAGGTTCAGTGTATGTGAAAGGTCACATGTATAGATGTTCAAAGTAAGCAAAGTATGTCTATGTAGAGGCTTCAAGGTATACTTCTCCAGTCTGTAGTCAGGGCCACCCTCAGTATTTGCTGGGCCTAGGGCAAAATGAATTTGGAAGGGACATGCTTTTAGAAATGGGCAAGCTGATCTCCCATGGTCTCCTACCAAGGCCAAACTGGCGATGGCAAGGTGGCCCTGGCACTTTAAGTTCAGCTGACGTAGGTGCGTCGGACTACTGGATATGAGCTGCTGCTCACTGTGTTTTTAAGTTCACATTATGTGCGGGAGGCATATCCAGCCGCTAGTCACCCGCTCGGTTGAGTGTGTGGTGCTGTTGGCCACCAGTCCGTCCAGCATTTGGCTAGTGTGCCAGATGGCTAGTCTGGGCCTATCTCTGACATCATATCTCAGTGTTCAGCTTCTCAGAGACCGAGAAGCATAAGCAGTGACACCCGCAGTAAGTGGGAGCCGAGGACAAAAGCCCCAGCTGGTCCCCGACCTAGGGGTTGTAGTAAACATAGGGGTATCGGTTTATACTCCAGTATGCAGCTCCTGATCAGTGAGCGTAATTTAAGTTCTGGGCGCCGATCATTTATTCTTCTAAATGTGAATCTTCCGGCTGCCTGAAAACAAAAAGCCAATCAGGATTCAGTTCAGATTTGTGATCTTTTTGTCCTTTGTCGGTTCTCTGGTCCTTTTATTAGCAGCTGTCTTTAAAATACAGGATTTGCTGAAATAATAAGCAGATCAATCTCGTCCCATGCGTATTTGAGGTTATCCAATGTTTTTTGAAAACAAACAAAAAAAAAATAATCCTCTGCTCCTATAAATCCTGAGAGACCGTCATCATTCACTAGAGAATCCATCTAAGTATCACAAAAGAGAGGAAGCAGATGGTGCATCCAGTTGTTCGCTTTTCAATAACGTTGTCCTAACTTATAAGATAAGCAAGGTGTTCGGCAGCCTTTCTGTTACGCTGAATTAAAACATATAGCTAAAGAAAACATCTGTTCCCCTTCCCTCCAGAGAATTTGTCCTAACATATATTAAATTTAGTATTAAATGCACACTGCTGCCCAATAAGGCAAATGTAATAATACAAACAATAAATATGATTAACACGGTTTGGTAGCTCTCCATGAAATCTTTACCCGTATCATCTGTACTAGTGTTTTTTAGACATCTTATTTGAGTTGAATGCTATCATTTTGATGTTCCAACACAAACAGGACTTTGTCTATTTGTTCCCCAGTCAACACCAGGGCAGTCTTCACACATAAAGGGTCCAAGGGCAAGCTTCCTAAATCCCCCCCCCCCAAACTGTACTTTTTTGTCACCACCAATCTCTCCACTGTTTTCTCCCTGGTATGCATGGCAATAAAATGTACACAGGACACAAGGGAGGAGGCATTTGGAGAGGTTTCTCCTGGAAGGTGCACAGACCTCCACCAGACTATGGCGGCTGATGAGCATACCTGGGAACACTCCAGGTCTTGGGAGCGAGATCCTGACACGCCCCACTCCCCGCCCATTTATCCTGATGACGATGGGGGTACGCCCACTGACATCAGCGGGCAGAACTGGCCGTGTCCTGCAAGGGTAGGCTCCGGGGAGCCAGAGCCCACAAGTTCCCAGGTATGCTGATGAGTGGGTCCCAAAGATATGTTTGAAGCCGGGGTAGCTGTGCCTTTTTGTCCTGCTTTTAAGACTACCCTGTCTTAAACAGCCTGTGATTTATCACTTCATAAGACACAACAGTTTGTGAAGTATGTACACGGTAACAAGTAACACAAAGATAAGCCAAGTTTGGCACACAGGTTGAGGCTTGTTGAATAGGCAAGGAATAGAAGGTCTTCCAAGTATTGGAGGTCCTATATTACATTATGCTGTGAACGTCCATATAATCCTAACACACACACACACACACACACACTGGACTGCTATTAAGTTGGAAACACTCATTTGCACAAAGTTGGACATCGTCAAAGTGGAAATATTCAGAGGCCCCAGTCTTGGCTCGTTTAAAGAAAGTCCAGGTATAATTATGATGACTTTCTGTAGGCCGTTCTCCACTTGGTAGGTTGTAAGACGTAGGATTGGACATGGAAGAAACTTTACCACCTATACATGTAGCCCCATCTTTAAGGTTTATAGTCTCTATGAGAAATAGCATGCTGGTCTGTGGACAAGATAAGATTTCCTTTACAGAAATAGTGTACTCTGAGATCTTCATGCCAACAAATTGATGAATCAGGGGGATGCTGAAATGATTCAGAACAATCCTCTTTTGATTGAATGCTCTAGTCAGCACATGGTCCTACTGTTCAGCCGAAATAATCAGAACACAAAGTCTGCAGATTCATGAGATCCCCCGTGGTAATACCTCTGCAGTTGTGTTCTCGTAACAAAGCCTACTCGAGAAACTCCATCCATTGTTATCAAAACAATTTAGTTACTGTCTTCTTGAGATGTAATTAATCCTAACTCGTGTTGCTATTTTGCCGCATCCTGACCAGATCTGTCATCCTCGTTCACATTTAATTCTATTTTGGTAATTAAAACATGCAATAAGCTCAGAAGCTGAATGAGAATCGCCCGGCAGTATATTAAAAAAAGACCGTTGACCTTATAAACAAGAGCGAAGCAATGTAACAAGGAAGCTTTTCCTACATATTTAAAGGGAATTATTGAGGCATCTGCGATGAAATCCTATTTGAAGCAGGCACTGAAAACCATCTTTCCTTAAATTAACATTTTTAATTGATTTCAATTTTCCAAAGATTATACCTTATGGTCAGGAGACGTCCGTGAGGGCTGGTATACGGCGGCAATCGAACAATTCATTGGTTGGTAATCGATTTTTCATATATTGGAGTAAGAAATAGGAATTTGGAAGAACAGAAAAACATATAGTGTGAGCTAATAGGGCAGAATGTGTTTTTATTTTTACCAATACTATAAAATATGTGAGAACCATCTTTAAAATAAGAAATATAATAATAAAGGAAAAATGAAAAAATGCTACTTTTTGTATAATAGACTGCGTACATCTGATTTATTGTGGGAAGATACCCTAAAACTAACCTCATACTAACACTCTGAGACAGACCAATGAAATGGTATGAATGTTTTTTATTTGGTAAAGCTAATGTCGTCTAACCCATCCCCAACGGCCACCCCCCCCCCCAATATATTAAAAAATACTCAATTTTCTCGTCTCGTTCAACATCAGTGCCTGACCTTTACAAACGCTCTACTGGGTGAACGAGCAAGAATTCCCACAGAAACTCTCCAAAATCTTATGGAACGCCTTCCCAGAAGAGTGGAAACTGCAAAGGTGGGGGGCAACTACATATTAATGTCAATGTATTTACAATGCGATGCCATCAGAGTCCCTGTTGGCGTAACAGTCAGGTGTCCCAATACTTTTGTCCATATAGTGGTAGATAGTTGCATGTGCTATATGAACGTGCAATTGACTTAAGGAAAATAAATGTTTAGATTTCAAGGAAGAATTCTATTTCCTTCTTAAGCTTGCCACCGGAGTACTTCATTTTATAGCAAAATAACCCGAAGCTTGCTCTGGCTTCTGTTCCCTGCTGTGTCTATCCGCAACATACCCTGCCGTGAAGGCTCAGGGTCTTAGAAATCCGGGGAAGGTTGAAATACGATTACATGCAAACTGTTACAGCAATATAGGTTTCAATACACATAGCCTTAAGGTGCTAAAGCACAATCGGCAGAAATGTATTGCAAATACTTAATCATAAAAAAAAAACATTGGTCTTGTTTACAGGTTACCGTTTCTGGTGTATATTATGGAAAAAAAAGATTATTTGCTGTATTTGAATAAACAGATCCAGACTTGGCAAAGTCTGATACATTTTTTTTGTTCTGTAAAGCTCATTCATGTAATTTACTCATCTAGACTTACAATACAATATAACTGCACACCTCCCCTGGCATTAAATGAGATAAGTGTAAGAATGATGGTAACGGTCAATGGGTTAAATCCGAAATTGCACCAAAAAAAGGAATAATAAAAAAAAAAATCCTGCTGGATAAGAAAAAAAAAAGAGCCCGAAACACCATCGCCATTGCAGAATTTCTGTCTGGCAGTAAGCGTTGTTCACAGCTTGATAAATAAGACTAAATGTTTTATATCCATCAACTCACAATTGCTCTGCTGAAAGCACAAGGCAGATCTCGAGCTGACCTTATTTTTAGTAAAAGTGATGATCTGTTCTTTTACGGAGACTCCTTGTACGCTTAATGTGACGGGAAGCATCGTTTTTACAGCGCAGGTCCTGACTGTGTGCTTTTGGGTATGGCAACGCAACATATCAAACCTCTAAAGACAGTGCTGGTAGAACCTAGTTCAAGATATAAAATATTATCATCAGTTCATGTTTTAGACAGATGCGTATATTTATCATATTATATATTTACATATCAGATTGTAAACAAGGGATTGTAAGCTATAAATATGTCTTAATGTGTGTGATTGACTATTGTAAACAGACTTAGTTAAATCTTTTAATAAATGTAATGGTATGGAATCAGCTAGCGCTCTGTGGCTGTTCCTCATCTGCTGCACCACTGTGCCAATCACTTCATTGTCACCCCAAAACCTTCAGAATCAAAATCTAACTTCTGACCCTGAGCTACACAGCCCTTAAGAACTCTACACCCCCTATATATCTACCTTCCAATACAAATATACCCCTAACCGCCCTCTTCATTCCTCTCATGCCCTGCGTCTCTTTTCTATGGTCATTACCTATTCTCCCTCCTGTGTTCGGGATTTGCCCCATGCTCCACCTCTTCAATGGGATTCCCTTCCCCGTCAGACTTTCCCACTTGTACACTACTTTTCAAAAGATCTCTGAAAGCCCACCTTTTTACGAGGAGCGTACAAACTTTCTTCCAAACATTCTCAGCCATCATCCTAATCAAGCCATCTGAACAACCAACATCATCTACAGATCATCTTGACCCATCAACTCATCCCCATGACTCATTGGTTTGAAAGATGGTGAAGATATGGGGGCCGACCTGTTAAGACTTTGCTTACAATTCTTTTATACTTCTGAAGATGATAAATATTGAGTATCCGCTCAGCATGTTGGCCAAGCTCCAAGTGTGCCTTTAGTGGCAATTAGGCAATCGACCTGGGCGAAAAGCGGACATAATCTGGCCAGAGTGAGCAAACATTGCTCCCCTGCTTGGGGACTGAACAGTTATGGTTCTCCACACGCACTAAAAGCAACAGCTGCTAGGGAGACCCTTGGCCAAGTGGGGACCCTTAATGGTCACTAAATCTTCTGTTGTAGCGCCACCACTGGTTAAATTTGTAAATACAATGAGGTGTACGCTACAGCTTCTAATAGGCACGCTGGGAGATTTCTAGAGTCTAGGAACCTGCAACTTTATTCCCGTCAGGCAATTTTTGCTAGAGTTAAATTTAAAGAATAACAAAATGATTCTTTGGTTGTTACCCTAAAATCCTGTTTTGGATCCACTTGAAAACATTTAGCATCCTTGATGCTCATACAGTGATGGGACGCATCTTAATAATCGCTGAATAATTCTTACTTCGTCTGTTTATTTCTAAGAATTGCCATATGTTTCTTGTTTTTTTCTTTTTTTAGGATATTAAAAACATTTTATGCATCAAAAATATTGCTGTTACTTTGTCAGTCAATTACATTGCAAATAAAACATGACTTCTGTCATTCTGTAATATCTGCTCTAACAAGCATTGAAACGAAAGGTCATCAGACCATGGAGATGATAACGGGAAGTAGTATCGAGAAGTTAATTACCTTTCTCAGCTTGTATTTTAATTATGTTTCTTTTAATTCTTGAAGTAAACCAGTCATTTTGCCAGGATCTGGTATTAGGGCATTTACTCAGTTTGCAGAAATGTAAAAATCTTGCCAAAAAACATGTGCATCCGCTGGCGTGGGGGGGATGGTCAATGGTACAATTTTCTGACTTCAATTTTGCGCATCCATTGAAAAAAAAGGACAGCATCATTTTGAATATTTCGGTTGTCTATCAAATGATGGTTCTGGACAATCTGCACAATGGCAGGGATAAATCTGTTTAAAGTTCTCCTGCCTCCAATGTCATTGAAAAACCAGGTCCCCTGCCGCTGTGTTCATGAACACAGCGGCAGAATCTCTCGATTATCCTGAATATCAGGTGCGGCTGCCATACCTGGGAGTTCAGAGATTTTACCCTAATGCCTGGGTAGAATGTCAAGCTCACATTTTCTGGGAATCACTCTTTTGTATTCCTACTCCGATTTTTGTCAATCAAAAATGGTGCATTTTTAAGCGGTATATCACATCTGAAATCCCTGCTTGAATACAGGGATGAATTAATGGATTTCAGCCTAATAAAAAAGCTCTAGAGACCTTTATTCTCCATAAGCAATTCACAGAAACTCATTGTTTAAGGTCACTCTGATACACGCACCCACAATATATAAGCTGATCTGTCTGGTGCCTCCCTCCATTGCCCCTCACACGTGGTGGGAGCTTCGGTAGTGATGGAACGTTAAGTGGCCCCACCAAGCCACAACCTTATAGAGTAAGTGGGCCAGTTGGGGAGATCTTTTTTGTTACCGTCCTATTGATCAATGGCACAGCAGGGGCCTGATTGACCAGGAGGTTTTGTGGCCTTCTGGACTTGCTGTCCTAGGCCTAGTCGTTCAAAGGCCAAAATATCAAGCTTCCCATCTGTCCTGCTTTGCGTGGAACAATCCTGTTTCGCTCCTCTATTCCACTTCTCGCTACAGAGGTAGATTCCGAACCATATTTCAGTCTCTGGCGGCTGTGATACCGGAGAATGTATACTACACATGCGTTGACACACTACCTGTAATGCTTCACCTCCTGGTGTCTCGATTCATTGGGGGTAGAAGTTGGGGAGTATAGAAATATGCCGCTGTCCTTTATACGTGCTTCTAGCTACACTGCTTGGACATAATATCTATCTGGTTCTTGTCACATATTAGGAGGTATGTTTGTGTTACAGACACTCCTTTAATATTGCTGAGCCACGAAACATTCCAATTTCACAGGAAACGCAAAGTTCATTTAAGGATTCTAGAGCATCTGATACCAAATATAACATCCCCGTGTGCTGCATCACAGGCAACTTAAGACAAATTGTGTGCGCTCATCCATATCATCATATGGAACGCAAATTCACAAAACCGTGTGGAAATAAATATTTTCTCTTAAGGATTTTTTTTACATGGAGTACCAAACTTCTTGGTCAAACGTCCACTTGCTCAACGATTAATTCTAGCGTATTAATGTCAAATTGGCAGTTTTCAAGATACATCAGCTTTAAGTAAGAGGTATCAAAACACCGCCTGACTATCAAATTTAAAGATTAGCTAAGAAACATTTTGAAGCATTATCTCCTTTCTAGAAGACTTTTCTTAATGACTATATTTTTGTATGGTAATGACTGTTAGCAGAACGCCTCACTGAGGCTAAGTTTGGCTCTCGTTCAGTGGTTGGGAAAAAAACATTTGATTAGTTCGGTAGGAGTTTTTATATGAGATTTGTAGAGTGAACAAAAGTAGTCGCATTGACATGTTGTGAAAGAGCACTAGAAATAATAATAATCATGATTACTTTTCTAAAGCTCACCCAGAAGCTGAGGGTTTAGGACCAGAAGTATTCATGAATGGTGCTTCACGAACTGTATTAGTTTGGTTTTTGTGCCTCTTAAAGTTAAATACATTCTAAATAAATATTGTTTAGTCAAGCAACATAGCCTTAACATTATTTATTGTAAATGTAACGCGTGTTTATGACCCATCTAAGCTGAAGTGTATCCTGCTGACCAAGGATCTAGACCACTGTGTCCTGATGCCCCAGGACTACTCTACACTACTACTGGGTTTGGGGTTTTGCTTTATATACAGCCGCGATTTCCTCAATAAGCTTGGTTGGGGCTTGATGGAACCTAACTAAACTTGTGCTCCAGGCACAAATACTTACCATTTGGGTTTCCCTTCACTTGACCCCCCACCGGTACATGTCGTCACCCCCAGTTTGATTCACAATATAAGGGCACAATGTGGCATAGCACTCCACCCATGGATCATCTATTTCCACCTTTTTTCCCTAATGTGAAGTGTCTAATTCTACATACAATGAAAATTTGGGCACTTTGCCAGAACAGCCTACCAATTGGAAATGAACAATTGTTGAGACTGCGCTAGCAAGGTGAGGACAGTTGACAACTATGGGTAATCGGACAGCAAGTACACACGCATTTTAAGGCTTGGTTGTAAAATTAAAAGAACTTAGGGGAGGCATAATTAGAAAATAAATGGGGAAGTTTGGCTAGGAACTGATGAGGCTTTTGCCTAGACCCATGCCTTCTGCCTCAATCTAAACCCCTAAAACATGGTTCCCCAGGAAAAGGGATAGGCTGCCTACTAAGAAATCTGGCCCCAGATATAACCCTGACATGGGAAGTCTAGAAACCTCAGGGATGTCCTCGTATTTTGCTATTGCTTTTTGAAAGTAAGCACTTAGAGGGTGTCCCAGAGATGTAGCGTCTTGAAAGTTGTGTTAAACGGGGTGATTTTACTATATTGGCAGCACTTACTATATTCATTTCTCCAGCGTTAACAGATGTAGCCCTCATTAACTGCCTTATCTTATTCTGAGCAGTCTGATGAATGTCATTAGTTTGCATTGGGTTTTTCTTTGAAGAAATAAAATGTTCTGAAACACTCAGCATGACATTTATAAATATGAAACGGTACATGACGAAAATCTTAATATTACTATGAGCGTGCTAGTGCCAGCATATTCTACAGCTCTGTGCAAAGGGCAGACAATCGCTCTATCGAGGCAGCAATTGCAAGGCTGCTGCCTTTACCAAGATGGCGGCGCTCTGGAACCAATGAGAGTAAAAAGGTTGCAAGAGGGACTGCATCAGCAACGCAGGCCAAAGGAGCCCTATAAAAACTATCACAAAAAAATATATTCATTTAAAATAATTAATAAAATGTAAAAATAGACTACGGTAATGCCACCATGACATCAGAGGAACCATCCAGTTCCAAGGAAATGTAAAAACAAACTATAATAAAAACTGTAGAAATAAGTTGTCAAAACACCTTGTTAGCTTTTGTTTTGATTTGCTTTTTGTAGATTAAGATTTTTTTAAAATAATATCTTAGTTTTTTTTATCTAAATCATATATATATAATAAAGTAATGATGCCTAAAGTACACCTTTCTTGTCCTAAAAAAATATATATATAATTTGTGCGTGTACAGTGAAAGAGAAGAAAATGACAGTTAAACACAAACCCAGCAGAGAACAGATACCTGTGAAAGAAATGTTCTGAACCAGCTCATGCGTCATGGAACAGACTCCCAGTGAAAGTAAACAGTAAATAAATTTAGGAAAGCTTGGATACACACAAAGCGAAAGGATCAGATGTGCCAACGGGTTCTTTCGTGATGTTACTTTCTATAGATCAATGTTACAAAGTACTTTAAAACGCATTCAGTATTTATATTGTGGCCTCTGCAAGCCGCGCTATGCCTTAGAAGCCCTGCTGTCTCTCCATACCCGTACAGTGACACACACAGCCAAACTTTTTTACACCCTCGTTCCATGGAACCATGTGTATCCAGGCAGGGGCCACACAGTGAAGGACCCCCTCCGGCACTGAAGCGGCAGAATGAGGAGGCATTTGCCTGGTGGGCTAGGTAGCCATTCTGGGCGTGTGTCTCCCTTAAGCAAAAAAAACCCAGCGTGTTAAGAAAATGTGACATATAAATATAATTTTATTTTATAGCAACCTGAAGGTCTTTTAATTTTAAAACAGATAAAATGTTTCTTAGTGAAGTCGTGAAAATACTTTATTTTTTTCCTGTCCCACACTTTATAAATAGCATCTTTAAAATGAAAATTCTCCTAATAAAATCCAGTAACATGCTCTGAAATATCCCAATAAAAGGGCAAATGAGCTGAAATGTGCAGAATGGAATCTGATTGAATGCATAGTACACACTATAAAAATATTGACACAATCCTCCAAACTAGAATTCTATTACAGTAAATGAAATGGCATTCGGCACAATGTGCACATAGAGTACCCGTAGCCCTTTTATACGTTTGTGTCCTAGTCGTTCTTACATGGTCGTTCTTTTGCTGCCGTCGGCATTAGGCAGTCTGCATAGCCCCAAGGGACTCGTGGCCCACACCAGCCTCTCGGCAGCCCATCTCGCCTGGGCATTGTTTCCTGCTGTAATCACTCAGACCTTAATCGTTCCTTAGTCTTGTCTTAGAAGACGCCAAAGACATTCAGTCAATAAGTCTAAAGCCCCCCAAAACATTTAGGTCATCAACTGTGAGGTTCCACAGCACTAATTATATTATATACAATCTAATTTTTTTTATATATATATCTACACAGAGGTCTACAAGGTATAAGCATTCGCACCTGTACTGGCTCCATTCCAGGCTTTGTTTTCTCACTTTTGGTGAATGTGCGTCTGGACAAGGCTGGATAGCAGGCTCTGTTCACGCGGGAATCGCTTTCCAAGCCTAAAACTTGCCAGCCATCCCCCGAGATTTACTTTGATTTTCTCCTCGTGCCGAGACCTTTAACAAACATGAACTCGCCGTCCAACAGAAGACCATAAATCTCCAGATACAGTCAGTCAATTCCGTCCCAACTAATGTAGTGAGGACTGAATTCCCAATAAATAATCAGACTGTTGGGTTTAATTTGCGGTTCCAAAATAATCCAGCTGAGTTGGAGTTAAACAATAGAGTTTTTAGTTTTGGCGAGGAAGCGTCTACGTTTGTCGGCGTGCTTTTGGGGTTATTTTAGGATATACTGTAAGTAGCCGGGGCTAGACAATGTAGTTTCAGACATGACAAATTAGCCGGGAGCTTTGGTGCTCTGGTAACGTTGCCAAATTATTCCGTTGTACTGTTGTAACCGCGTTCTGTTTCTGTTGAGGTTAACTTCACATGAAATACGAGAATGCTGCGCTTTTTTCAGACCTAATAAGAGCTTGTGTTGTGCTATTTTTAAGTGGTTATTGAAACCGGCAAGCGCTTTTCTTACAACCTTTGCTGCAAGGTCCAACTGAGAAAACAGGGGAACATTAGCTTTAAAGGACGCTGGCGTTGGAGAGCTGATACGGTCGTCTTAAATTGGATGTTTTGATAGACAAACTAATTGAATCATTTGGGGGGCAACCTGATCTTTCCTTCCCAGGAACATTCCGCTTGCTAGAGCGTTTATCAGTTCCGGTCGTTTTTGATCTAGAAACTCAAAGATAAAATAGAAATATCCATTAATTCCAGACGAAAGCCTACAAGTCCTGTAGCTTGACTTATCGCGCAAGCTTACAGCTGCGTTCTACTCCGTATGGCTGACTGCTTGGATGATGTGTATGTTGACGGGCCACCCCCAAAAATACCAGACACCTGCCCTTTAATAATATATAGAGGAGGAGGTGAGTGGTCTGGGGATCATTTCATTAAAAATGAATATGGAGAAGAATGTCTTCCTATGAAGTTGAATTATTAGTGAGGTTGTTTTGTTTCAATATTTATTTTACTACTTTTTTTAGTTTTATTATAGTTGTCATATAATATGATCTTCCGTCCGTCCCGTATCAGATGACAATGGTCCAGTGGCTGATGGCTCCTCACACTTGAGTTTCCTTGACCCTGTCATGGACAATCCGGTGGTTTAGTGTGCTGGGTTCACATATCCGCAAGCCACATGTATCCATCAGACGGCCACACGCATGGCCCATTAGCCTTAATCTGCCAGGGCTTTTCATCCCCACTCCTGTACTATGCTATTAAATTTATATGGAACGCCCATATTTGATGGGTATGTCAATTATAATCCCGACCAGAATATCATTGACATACTTAACGCACACGTTGGTTTAGTAGGTTAAGGAAATCATATAAATGTCTTTCCGCTTGCAGACTATTAATAAGGCAAAGCCAGGGCCCCCTCGGTTGTACTCACACTTTCTAACACAACAATCTTCCCGGAGGATGACATTATGTAGAGTAAAAGGAAACTATAATTCAATCAATGTCCAGATGATTTATAATGCTTCATAAATACCGTGGAAATACAGAAGAGATGTTGACATTTTCAAACAGCTGCTCCAGTAAATCGTACGTTGTTGTAAGCTGGATGTCATCACTTTATTCCCACAATTAATTCTAAAATTGTTGTTTAATTTTACAGAAAATTCTAATTTCATTAACTGAAAATTCAAACACATCAACTGAAAGTTTTCATATCCATTCAAAGCAAATCTTTCCTATAATTTATACATTCCCCTACATAATATCCTTAACCTTTTATTCCCTAAAACACATTGCAAAAATAGTATAGTTTAATAGAAATATTATTGTATAAGGATATATATAATATATATATAGATATATATATATATAGAGAGAGAGAGAGAGAGAGGAAATATTATTGTAGATATATATATATATATAGATTAATGGATATATTATTGTATAGAGATATAGATATATATAGATTAATGGAAATATTATTGGATAGAGATATAGATAGATATATATAGATTAATGAAAATATTATTAGATAGAGATAGATAAATAGATTAATGGAAATATTATTGTATAGAGGTATAGATAGATATATAGATTAATGGAAATATT
>VKOC01000002.1:46691945-46703436 GCA_009364415.1 Spea multiplicata | reverse complement strand
GTGTATATGTGTACGTCTGTATTGGCAGTGTATATGTGTTTATATAAGGAGTGTATTGGTCTTATAGTGTATATGTCTGTGTAAGTATGTTCAAGGGCAGTGTATATTTATGGGGAGGCATGTGTGTGTGAGCAGTTTATGTATGTTTGGGCAGGCATGTATAAGGGTAGTGCATGTGTGTGAGTACTGGCAAGTGTGTATGTGCAGGCAATTGCAGCGTATATGTGTGTTTTTGTGGGCAGGCATGCGTAAGGGCAGTGCATATGTGTATGTATGAGCAGGCATGTCGTACTTAAAGGGAAGAGAATGATTCCCTGTAACACATGTTTAACTCAGGGGCACCTAGGGTTAAATCCAGGCCTATTTCTGGTTAAAATGAGTGTGTGTCACTGTATGTCACAGCATTCGGACACAAGAGAATATTTCGGGGTGCTACTTGGTCTAGGGCATCACTAATACAAAGCACCACGTGTTAATCTAGGGGTAGGCAGTGTAAGTGAAGGATGTGTTTGAGTGCGTGTCTGGGTGTGATAGCGTATGTTTGTGGGTATGTTATTGTGCACATGTGTTTTTGTGGGTATGTTAGTCTGTGTTAGTCTGTTTCCAGGTGTGTTATGGTGGGCATGTGTCTAGGTATATTAGGGTGGGAATGTTTTAGGGTGTATTATTGTGTGTGTGTGTGTGTATGTGTGTGTATGTTAGGGTGTGCATGTGTGTGTATGTTATTCAAGTGTTTAAGTGTGTGGCTATGTTCCTGTGTGCATGACGTGTTAGGAGTCTTAGATGGTTCCTTCAATACATCATAGTAGTCTCTGTGGCCGTGTCCAGTGGGGTCCATCTGTGGTTGTAAGATTTTTCTGTTTCTGTGGGAATTTTCTCCCATTCATCCAGTAGAACGTTTTATGAGCTGAAGGATAAACCAAGACATTTTGGACAGCACTATGCTTCTAACTTTGTGGGAACAGTTTTGGGGAAGGTCCTTTTCTATTCCATCACGACTGTGCCCCAGTGTACACAACAAGGTTGCAAGAATTCCCCACAGAAACTCTCCAAAATCTTGTGGAAATCGTTCCCAGAAGAGTGAAAGCCGTTATAGCGGCAAAGGGGGCCAACTTCATATTAATGTCTATGTATTTATAATGTGATGTCATAAAGTCCCTGTTGGTGAAATGGTCAGGTATACCCTGCCAGTAAAAATGCTATCCCCCCCATATTTTTAGGGGTTCCTACGCCCATTGCCTATATGAAAAAAAATACTATAAATATTGAATTAATTCAAACTATTTTTTCATATATTTAATAAAAACTAATAATTGAGAAACATGTATTTTTGCCTTTATTACCTTTATTTGGCCAACCGCCCCCCAGTTGATGCACATAAAAACCCGCGGTCTGCACTCTGCCCCCAGATATGCCTTATTACCCCCCACCCCAGACTCACCAATGCATGGATCCTCCTCTCTGGCAGACTCTGCTGCTGCATTAGTTCCGCCAGTGTTCAGCTGCCGGAGAGGAGGATCCAGGTCTCCTGCAGCGCTGCTGGGCATCTAGATCTTAGTCTTATAGTCAGACCTCTTTTTGAGGTGGGATCATAAGACGACCTTGAATATAAGACAAGGGGATTTTTTTTATTATTATTATTTCTTTTTTTTTTGCTCTGGGGAAAAAAATGTGTCTTATATTCAAGCAAATACGGTATATATATTTTAACATTGCATGTTCCACAATTCTTATTACTATTTCTCTCGTAGTAGATTCTTTCTCTTTTTTTCTTCATCCCAGTGAGAGAATATGTACTTCTGTTCAGGGTATGAAACAGAAACAAAACTGATTACTTATATAAAAGAAGCAGAGTTGAACTCGACAGCTTGTGGAATCACTATGAGTATCTTCCGACGGCTGTCCTCTTATTGCTAATCTAAATGTTTCGTGTTCAATCTTTCTCCATATAATTCAAACACTAGCGCTGCGTTTCCTCACTGCTTAAAAATAAGAGGTGTCAAAAAATAAATAGGGATTCTACATATAATTTCTTAGTAATGCCAAGTAGGCAATCTCTGCCTCGAGCGATGAATTCTTCATTAATCATAAAAGACATTTTGAGTAAATAAAGAATTTCGGAACACTTACAGATCCTTCTGATAGTGACTTCCGTCGTGAAGTATAGAGAGATAAATGCTGATACAGTAAAAATTTCTATGTGTTACAAAATACCCCTCAAATAAAGCTATTCCGTAAATAAATCACAGCACAATAAAACATATCATTGGAAATAGCAGTTTATGACACCTTCCTTTCACTGCCATTTCTGTACCAGAAGCGCATGTTTTATGATGTTCTAAAAGAATAGAAACTCTGGAACTCTATAATTATAAAAATGTATTTTTAGAGCCCTTGTATTCCGGTGTGTGGGGGTTGGTTATTTCAGGGTATTCCGGCCTAGACCGAAAAACTGACCTAGAGGTCTTTCGCCTTCCCCTCTGCTTAGGAGACGGATGGCATATGAGTAGGGCCAGCGGAGGTAGAACTAGCTGTATCAGAGGGGCAATAAGTGAAGAGGTTGGAAGAAGTGGGCAGAGCGTGACGGAGCCAACCTGGGGAGCAAAGGCTTTCCTCAAACAAACGTCAATTGTGATACCCGGAGCCTCTAGGATAAACGTGGAGACTCCTTGAGAATCAGAGACATCAGTCAAGGATCTGAATGATTAAGGAGAATTGCCAGTTTCATTTTTCTTACTACTGTCTGCAGTAATCAACCTATACTACACATATCTCAACGGAAATAGTCACCATATTGAATGCTTGGGTTTTAATGAGGGGAAAAGGAACTTTTTGGCACAAGAAAAGCACAAGACAGAGGCACTGCACACTTTTTCTACACAGAATACCCAAACATGGGTAAAACAGTGAACTGGCCAGCCCAAAAGAAACCAGCACCCACCTAACGTATCTGCACTCAAAAGGTTAATGGCTTCTAGCGGCCATGGGAAGACTTACAGGTAAAGTCATTTTGTGCTCATCTGAATTATTTAACTGCCCTGCCATCAAGAGGGTACAATCTCCATCCATGTATGAGTCCTAGACAAGCAGTCCCCCTCCCCCTGACCAGTCACTGGCCCTATGGTCACCACATAGAGAACAATGACAGAAAAGAACCAAGAATCCGACATAATCTGCCCTGTTCAAATCACTATTTTAACTATGTATTCTTTTGATCAGAACAAAAGAGCTCCCATCATAGAATATATAAGTAGAAATCCTTGCCTGCATTAGATTCTAGTATTCTTAATAGAAAGGCAAACAAACGTCATATTCAGATAAGTGCTATTATGGTACATTTGGCCGTTGTAAAACTCTAATCGCTGCCCTCCCTTTCGTTTTGGTGCGCTTTGTTCATTTTATTTGTCTCTTCAACCTCATTAGTCTAAAAGTGACCGATACGGCTTCCAACATAGTAATTTGTTCGGCAAACCTGGACCATAAAGTTTAGAACTTGAAACGCTGCCCTACTGTTAATCAAAACGAAGGTGAACAGCCACTACAGTCTTTACAGAGGAAAGAATATTAAAGATTCTTTCATTCTTCAACATCTGCTGTTAATTTAATGAATGAATAAGCTTAAGAAATCTTGCATTTTGTTTTGCGTTTGTTTTTTTTTGTTTTTTATATGATGAAGTTAGTTTCACAAATAGTCTTCGCCGAGGATCTCTGAGCCACGCTGCGTGACTCAAAAATCTTTTAGTCGGTTTCTGAATAGCCAACAACTGTTGCACGGCAGGAGGGGAAATTGGTTGGCACAAAGTGCCACTTGAGATCAGTGTACTTGACATTTGGTGCTTGTTCATCTTTATGGTTCTGGTATATTCGTTCTGGCCATAATCTGATCCAGACACTCCAGCAAGATAATAATAGATTTTATTTTGCACAGTTATTCAAACGCCACGGCAGCATTTGTCTCTAAGGCAAAGTCGGATGGGAATTAAAAACTTCCCTGGAAATAATTAATTACCAGCCCCATATTTCGTGGTGTCATTTTTTGGGCCTCAGATTTTTTTTTTTTGTAAAATAGGGACAATCCATGCATATTTTAAAGTATAATTGAAAAATACATTAGTCATAAATAAGATACAAATGAAAATGCATAATTCTAATATCACTGTGACCCATGACATCATGTAATAGTCTGGGACCAACAGAGCGCACCGGCATAGTTTGACTAACATGAAAAAAATATTACATTAAAATATTAATATTAAAAGTATTAAATGAATTGTTTCAAAATAAGTACTGAAAACAAAGTTCTCTAAAACACAGAAATTAACAGATGGATGATCTAAGAGGGAGTGTGTAAGTATGTATGCACAATATAGTTCAAAAGTTTGGGGTCACTAAGCTATTTTCATTAAAAAAAATAAGAACATTTCTAACTGTAACACAATTGCAAAAGGGTTTCCTAATGATCAATCAGCTTTTAAAGCTTAAACTTGGATTAACAAACACAACATGCCATTGGAACACAGGAGGGATGGGAGTGATGGGAGTGATAAAGTGCCATTGGAACACGGGAGTGATGGGAGTGATAAAGGCCATTGGAACACGGGATGATGGGAGTGATAAGGGCTTCTGTACTAATATTGCATATTTATATGTATCAGGGAAAGTCATAGCTGGAACAGAAATTAACACAAATGCTAAACAAGTTTATTTCTAGTTCATTTCTATCGCAGGGAATCCAGAATTTAATTAACTTTTTTTTCCATTTAAGAACAAAATCCTGAAATTTTAGTTGCTTTTAGACATCTCATTACTACAAGATAGGATAGTATAATGAAAATATCAAAAGGAAGCATATTTAAAAGAAAGGACTTTAAAAGTCATTTATACCTATTCAGGTTTAATAATACATTATACGATAAGTATCTCGAATGTGCAGCACATATAAAAATAAAAATAAATATATTACTCTATACCGGCAGTGGATAAATACAAATGTAACAAAAACAACAAATCAAGATGTCACTGGCGTATAATTCTCCTTCCAAGCTGAAACATAATTATACTCCAGTATCAGAGCAGCTTTACTATCATATCCAACAAGAGTAAAGCAGCGAGCTATAACAGTAATTAACAAGCATCTCTCTCAAACAATTCCCTTATGTACTTAAGTCATTCTGGCAGACTGACTAATAATTGAAAGGGTTAAACGCAAGGGCACAGCAGAGTGAACTGCGTTTAAATGCTTTTATCTAAACCCAAATATTTAAAGATTCTAGCTATTCGGGGGAAACAAACGCGTTGGATACGGACGCCGTCAGACTGGCAGCTATTGAATTACACGCGTCGTTTATTGGCATACATACTTGTTTCGTTTATTTTTGACTGTTTCTTATTCACCGACATCTGTATTTGCCCAGAAGGTTGGCACATTGCACCCACTAGATTAGGAAGCGATGATGAACAGAAGTGTGAAAACTAGCGTGCCCTCGGGACCCAAACGTATCCAGCGCGGGATTATCAACGCTGCCTTGTATTATCTAAAATTTTTTATTTAGTTCTTAGAGTAAAATGTAATGAATAGCCAGTAGTCAACAGAAAATAAGTTTTTCTTCCCCTAAATCCTTTTTTTCTTCTTCTTCTTCTTTTTTCTTCTTCAGGGTACATATTTCAGGGTTTATCTGATCTGTACGTCATTGTGTGCGCTCCGTTACATAATGTCGTAGTTACTCTAAGTCACAGATCTCTGAGGGTCCCACTCGTAATTGGTTTTTACCAACCCAAGACAAGCTAAGGACCCAGCATCTAGAAGATCCAGCCAAAAACAGTGTTTTGGAAGAGAAACACCATGCTTCGATTTTGCACTTTTAGCAGGTGCTGGCTTGGTACAGTCATTCTAGATGGCACAAAAGTAATCTTCTCATCCACGTAACCTCAGCCTTAAAGTGTTGGCTAAGTTTTGAGCTTGGAAGGGGTGAAACCAAAATAATTCTAGGATCCCTGTCTCAGTGACCAATGATTTACCCCAGGCTACCTCAAAATGGATCTTCTAATTGTATGTGACTAGTATCTGCATTTGGGAATCCCGGTGTGCTGCTGGCCAACATCACCACATATATTCCCAGCCGCAGAAAGTAGTAGCTTCACCTTAAATTGGTTGGGCTGCCTGGCCAGTCTGGCCCTGTTGGAAAGCCCTAACTTTCACATAGGGTTGTCTGCTTCATATATCCGACCTAAAGAGCTGCCTAGGGCATTGAGCCAGTAGGGGATGCCACCATATTCTTTTCTATAGCCATGCAAGTGGTGCCGGAAATATGCCATATACCAGGAAAAACAGGAGCTAGCTTGGATGAGGCTTAATCTCCCAGGTATACACCCAGAATTTTACATATTTAAAGGGGAAGTCCCACGTAAAAAAATAAAATATATTTTTCTAATTGAGTATGAAACCCTGTGCTATATACAGATATGTAGGTTGGCATTAATAAAAACCTTGTTTTATCTCAATGAACCATTATTCACTGACTCGAAGGCTGTGATTGTTGTGGCTACCACACTGATTGTTTAGGGAAATGCCAATGAAGTCTGTTCCTCCACATTAGTCAGAGTGTCCAAGCAGGGCGATTAAGACCGAGTCATTCTAGCGTTTACCCAAAGAGTACGATAAGGAGTCAGGGTGTTTATTTAGTAGATTGGGCTAAGATAACAGGGCGAGAACAAAGGGCTAATATTCAGCTCTCGGAAAACATTTTTTAAAAAGAAAAACAGTACAATATATCCCAAAACTTATTTTGAATCTGATACCAGCCATAAGGCAATGGTGGCCGTTCTCCTTTAATGATCTTTTCTTAGTTTGCCCCTACTATATGGCGGTTACCCTTTACTAGTACCCACATACAGAAATCCGCTAATCACTGGAAATTATAAAAGGAGGGTCACGATTAGTAGCAATTTTCACGTCTGCGCTACGCGCCGCTCAGTTATTTAGCGGCTCTCTGACGAGCTATTAAAGAGATACACGATCTGAAACTCTGACTTTTCTCACTCGCCTCCTACATTACACTCTCACACCACTCAAGGCGGCAAATGGAGCTGACAAAGTATTTCTCCCGTAGCCGGCAGATATCAAAAAGGGCTGCCTCGACATTTCACGTAATATTAAGAGAAAAACACACACACACACACACGAAAAAAGTTGATGCGTGCTTTTAATGGCGTTTAATAAGCCTTTGAGCTGCTGTTGTTTCAGTGCTGATTCTGCATGAATCCCTGTGGATTTGGAATTATTTTTAGGCATGATTCTCCGCAGGGTAACAATCCTACTAGATTCACCGTAATTCTATCAATGCTGATACAGTCGTAATACGCATGCAAATAATAATCAGAGAAGCGGCATTCACCAAACAGCTTGATTTTTTTTTTTTTAATCGTTAATCTTCAATGAGCTAAATTGCATGCAAATGAATAGATTCATATCTGAACGTCGTTAGCTTGTATACAGAGGACAATTGTTATTATGGTATTGGATGCACTGCCGGGACAGAAGAGGCGAGCGTGATGAACAGCATCGGATGAAATTTGCACGTGGACCAAGCATGGTGGGTCTGTAGATGGCCATCACGTGATTTGTGTACTTGGAATGTACCTAAAAGACCAGGCACCATAGGAACCAATAAATAGGTCCTGTTTATGCTGTACCTGCTCCCATTTTTGGTCATATGCAACCTTTTCCGCCTGTTTTCCCCCTAAAATTCCTCATCATTTGTTGCGGGGAGTATTGAGGTGTAAAAGTATTTTGCATTGGAAATCATGATCAGAAAAAAAAAGCCACAAATATTATAGGGTTATATAATAATAATAATAATAATAATAATAATAATAATAATAATAATTCAAACATATTCATCATTAGGCCCTCCATATCCCTGCTCCACATGGGGAGCGAGCCAAAAACCTTTTTATCTTCCTAAATAGCCCATGAGCGGACTCTTATGGCCCATGGGCTACAGCAGGGTTAGATACCTAACGGGTAAAAAGGTCCAATTACACAACATATTGGGATCCGTAGTGAATCCCTCTACGTACTGACCAATATCATCTTGCCTATAAAGTATCTAACAACACATTATCTTAAACATTTATGTATGCTGAGCAACTTGTTAAACCTCAGTTCAATAATCAGTAAAACAAATCATAAACTGATGTATTACAGATGTTATATTCAGAATTCTTACCCCCTTTATAATCTGATTACAACAAGTCATAGAAAATGACACTTATTTTAGTCGCTATGGATTTATATATAAGTCAATATTGGACGTTTCACTACGGAAAATATGTATTTTTTTTGTCCATAGAAATATAAATAATGAATATTATTTTTCACTCATTAGAGAATGCAGCAGATCAAATACTCTTTAGCTCATAGTAAGCGACACGGTTTTATTATAACACAATTAAAAAAAGACACTGATAAGCTAACATCTCAAGTCAATTGTCAGCCTTTAAAACCACTTGGGTACCTTTTTATCCGTTTTATCATATAAAATCCTATCAATAAAAGCTTCTCTTTTTATAGCTTAACAGTCATAGACTGGTGCATATATTCTACAATATGTCATCAGAGGACACTTACGTTGGATATAAAGGCAAACCATTTGTACATCAGTGGTATTTATGTATGCTAAATGCCTGCAAAAATGTACTTAGAACGTATATGGTTTCCTTGATAATAATGATTTCTGCAATCTATGCTTAAAACGGTCTTACCTCAGATACACGCTATATCGAAGAGATTATTCATCGGCAGATAAAACCTTTATTTGCCCGCCTGTCTGGGAGGGGTGATCATTCTCCTTGCCATATAAGCGCATTATAGCAAATTAAAACACTTTAACAGGTCTGCACCAATAAAAAAAACACTGCAAATTATTTAAAAAAAACACACTGCAAATTATAAAAAAAAACACTGCAAATTATAAAAATAAAAAATAAGCATCATTTCTAAAATTCTATCTGTCCTAGTAAAGCACGGCCATATTTAATGAAAGTAATGATAAAACAACCTCTGTGTGTAACTTGAAAAGGACATTTTGATATATTTCTAAGTAAAAATACGTTGAAGTTCACCACTGGAGGGGTTTTTACATGCTGCCACCGGGGTATTGAAGGCACATAGGACACAAGGTAACATTTACATTACAGCTTGTTGAATGTATATGAAACTGGACACGATAGGGTTTATTCAGTCTATCTACTGACCTTTCCAACCACCTATGGATTTATCTATCTACCTACCTTTCTAACCACCTATGGATTTATCTATCTACCTACCTTTCCAACCACCTATGGATATCTACCTACCTTTCTAACCACCTATGGATTTATCTATCTAACTACCTTTCTAACCACATATAGATTTATCTATCTAACCTGACCTTCTAACCCAACCGATTGGATTTATTCTATTCACCTACTTTTATTAAACCACAAAACTATGGATTTATCTATCTACCTACCTTTCTAACCACCTATCGATTTATCTACCTACCTACCTTTCTAACCACCTATCGATTTATCTACCTAACTTTTTTACAAGCCATATTAAGCTATTCAAATACATTTAAGCAAACATCACATGATATAATGGTAAAGAAAACATATTTCCCCCTTTATATGCCCAAACTGACTTCTCTGTGCTGTATGAAAGGCCAGTCCCGGTGAGCTTCTCTTTCCATGAGCTGGGCCCTTATTGTACTTGGGACCCCTTTTTTGGTTTCACGTGGAGTCTCTGGGTGAAGTTCTGCTTCCCCAGGTCTCTCTGCTCTTTCGCTGGAACAGGAGAGCAGTGTTTAGCCACACCCACTAGTCAACCAATTCCCCGCCCACTCCCCGGCGAATCAACCCTTATCGCGACTTGCCCTGCTCACTGATTGGCTAATCACACCCTGCCCCTGATGACGACACTCCATCCGTAGACGGAGAGCTGTGGGTAGCCTGTGGCGAGACGTTCGCAGATGTATATTTATATTAGTGAGATGATTTTCAAGAAAGTTAGTAAGAATGTGAATAATTCATGAGTGATACATTATTACTAAAACGTCTGATTGTCAGCGGGGTATTCGGTATAATGTTATCTGTGGTAACAACGCACAGTTCCAGTTTCTGGTTTTCATCTGAGCAATCATCATTTTGACAGCTGTCATTCTTTAATAAGGTTTTAGATAGATTTTTGCCATCATTAATGTTTGCCTCCATACACTGCCAGCAGCAATTGTTTTGACATCTAATTGGCTAATTTGGTCGCAGATTACATTTTGAGGCAGTATACCAACACGCGCCATATGCTATTTCTTTCTTATTTGCAGAGTACGTTATTAAAATAATGGCATCAAAAGATACTAAATGTGCTCATAACCGTTCTAATGCCATCATGGAACCATTACTGGCAAAAATACAAGGAACCGCATTCATTAAATAAAGTAATTCGAAAACATGAATTCATTAGGCTCATAATGCATTGCAACATGTCACAAAATCAATTGCATGTGAAAACTAATACACACGGTGGAACATAGCTGCCAATAGGCCTGAATTACAGGAAATATGAGGTAGCAACCATGTCCCACCTACGTAACTTGGAACTTTCCTGGTTTAATCTGGAGTCTCTGGGTAAAGCGTTGCTTCCCTGGGTCCCCGGGTCAAAATCTTCTTTCGCCGGGCAGGGGAGAGGCATTTAGTGATGCACCCCCTCCTACTCCTTGTCCACTTCCCGTTCTACTGCCACCTAATTTAAGGTGGGAGTAGGCCGCACACGAAACACACAAAACAACTCGACTAGAAGAGGTAACCAGGTTTGCCCACCCGGTACTCTATTTCTAAAGCCATTTATACAGGTTTAACAGCAAAACAGGTACTGCCGATGCAAAAACAAAATGGAGGCAGAGATCAAAAGTGGAGTCTAGTCTGGATGTGGTTAAAATTCCATAACAGTTTTTTCTTTTTTTTACTCAAAGCCCCGAAAAAGGTGCCAAAAAAAGGCTAGAGTCCACATCACATCCATCCCCCGAAGGGTTATGCTACCTTTTCCTTCCCTCGCGGACCAAAAGACCCCCGGGAAGGCTGGATCTTCTTGGTCCTTCCTAGCAGCAGAAAAACCACGATTCCTTTTTATGGAACAGGGTTCCGCCATGGGCTTTTCGGTGACTCAAATATTCCCACACTTGATATCTGCTTACTGTAGATACAAATCCTCTTTAACGGTAGTATGTGTATGCGTATGTGGATGGTATGTTTATAATGTGACAGACATGCCAAAAGCATTTCTAGCTTCATTAAGGCTTATAAGTGTGACTGTGAATAATTTATGCAATTATGTAAGGCTTTTTTCTAAATGGTTTTTATATGAAGTTAAGCTTCTAACAATTTAATTTTAGACTAATTTGTAAAAACTGGTTAATGACTGTATAAAAAAAAACAGTGTCTTGCACTCATACCT
>VKOC01000002.1:46671660-46681761 GCA_009364415.1 Spea multiplicata | reverse complement strand
AAAGGTGTTTTTGCGGTAGACTGGAAGACTTTCACATTGAGTTATTTATTCCATTCCACTCTCCTGATCGTAGAAAACAGTATTTTTGCTGTTGGCTCATTGTTTATTTATCGTTGTTCCGTGCTTTCAGTTTTTCCCTGTGCTGTATCTCTTTTGTTCTGTATGGTGCTAAGAATGATAGTGAGAACTTGCTGTCACTTTTAGGTTTGGGAATTAGAAATTGATGGAGACCCCCCACCTCTGCTGGGAAATGTATAGTTGATTTGTACGAACACAAGGCTTCATTTTACTGAGGTTTCACTGCTTTAAGTAAACTCAGAAATAGCCATTGAGAAAATGTTTGTTTAAAAAGAAAATGCATTTAATACAACAATGCTCATTAATAAAAAGACAACGAAACATGTAAGGTTATGTATTTATACACATGCACACCGACACGCATGCTTATACACAGCATAACATTTGACAGAACACACATATGTGTAGACTACAGAGTGGGTAAGGAAATGAAATGTTTGGTGAACTATGATGTAAGTCCTAGTATAGTCAGACCTGTTCTCATTCTTTCCCCCATGATCCTACAACACCAATGGCTTGGTCTGCTTGAAGCGATGGAATGTTAAAGGTCTGGTTTCCTATCGACTTGCTCCAAGACTAATTATTTTGGTATTTGTAGATATGCCAATGAAATGCTAAGTAACTTTCCCCCTAGCTGGCAACTACTACTCCCGACTCTAACACTAAACCTGCACTAACCGTCTCTCTGAAATCGCTCATACTGGATGGCTTCCCGCTTCCTTGCAGCTCCAACATCCTCCAAAGACTTTTGGTCATGCCCACGTATTCCCTCTATCCCTAATTCCTGATATCGCCATCACTGCTGAGGATTCCCCAATCTACCCGACAGACCAAGTTCGCAGCTTTGCTATTCCACCTTTCTTCACACAAGAGACTACTATAATACCGTGTTTCCCCGAAAGTAAGACAGTGTCTTACTTTCTTTTTATCCCTAAAAGCCCCACTATGTCTTACTTTCGGGGTATGTCTTATATTGGGAAAAAATCCACACACACATACCAAACCACACATACACCAAACCACACATATATACTAATTCACACATATATACTAATCCACACACATACCAATCCACTCTCACTTAATGCTTTCCTACCTTTCCTTTCTTCTTTCAGCTTCTTTTCCTCTTCTTCTGTTCATCTGTCTTCTCTTCTTCCGGGTTCAGAGGGCAGCGGTGGGCGCGGCTTCAGTGCTGTGCGCCGGGATCTGACAACAGACCCCGGCGCACAGCAGCTGTTGCCGTGTGGATCGCAAGGGAGCAGTATCGGAGGTCTTTAACAGACCTCCGGCTCCCTTGAGTGAGCCGGAGGTCTGTTAAAGACCTCTGATACCGCTCCCTTGCGATCCGCACGATCGCATGGGAGCGGTATCGGAGGTCTTTGCCGGCACCCGGCACCCCTCCAGAGACGGACAGCAATGTCCGCCGCTGGAGGAGCAGGCTCCTCCAGCGGCGGACATTACTGTCCGTCTCTGGAGGGGTGCCGGGTGCCGGCAAATTGGCACCTCCGTGATGAGCGGCACCCGGTGCGGACCGCCCCCCCCGCCCCCCGCTAGGTACGCTACTGCTGCAGAGAATCTGCAGGCAAATCCCCCGTGCTTCCCCGAAAGTAAGACATATGTCTTACTTTCGGGGTACGGCTTATATTAGCCGACCCCTCTGACACCCCCGATACGTCTTACAATCGGGGGTGTCTTACTATCGGGGAAACACGGTACCAGTTAATTCCCTTGAGACATCCCATCAGGATTATTGCAACCCCATGCCAACTAGCCTCCCGTTCTTCTACCTTCCACTGCTTCAAAGACTTTCTAAAATATTTGCCATCTAGCTGCTAGCTCACCGAGTCTTAATTACTGATGCCAGAAAACCAAACATAATCGCAAATTTCAGTTTTACTTTTTGTTTACTGTAAAAAAAAAATACAAAAAAAACTTTTTTATGAAAATACGTTGCGATGTAATTTTTGTTGTGACATATGGATGACACTTAAGCAATGTTTGCAGCTAGTGCCATCCTCTCATTTTACGATGTATAAAAATGCAACTAATAAAACATCAGTAGAACGTCTTAATTCGTAACGTTAATGGCTAGGCTTGCCTTTTTTTAAGAAAATTAATTTCTGCAATTATGAATTCTTGTAAACTCTAATTGGAATTGTGCTTGGCCCTGTCGGGATCATTACTCTGTTGTAGGCCCGGCGTTTTACAGTTCCTCACTGGCACGTTTCCACCGTCAGTAGATTGGATTCAGTCGTTGCAGCCAAAAATACTTTGAGGGATAATTGCTCCTAAAGTAAACTAATGTCATCGCCATGTTTAATGTCATTCATCAACATGAATATTTCAATCTGTTATTTGCTCGAGAATCTAGAAAACTTTCGTTGAAATACTAAATATCAAAAAAGCAGATATGTTTACACATATTTACATACATCAGAGTCCCCTTCATTCACAGTTTAAAGGTTACAATGCATTTTAATGTAATTCACAGTTTAATTTTATTTTGTTTGTTTTATAAAGCAAGCTTCTGTCTGGAGAACTTGTTGCTATTTTTTTATTTTTTTTAGAATGATGTGTTCCGTAAAGAAGTGCTACTCTCCCCCACCTCCTTTTGGAGTGTTGATAGGTGGAAAAAGTAAACGTCGCAGCGTGTCTTTTCACGTATCGGGTATGTATACATCCCCCGACATTTCAGATGATCTTGGTAATTGTGATAAAAGTGATGTTGGAGGCATTTAGGAATGGGGTTAGAGGCTGTCGTTATATTCCGGCACACACCTTTCATGTGCTGTGAGGAGGCCATACGGGAGCTACGATTGTGGTATGTCCTCCAAAACCCATGGCCTCTTTCATCTTAACAGCTCAGCAGGCCAGTCAGGGAAAGTCTTCTGATCTCTCTAACCTGCTCATGATCCCCACCGTACACAAACGTGGCACAGCGGGGCAGCTCAGATGGACAGCGGCAGAATATTAGGAGGTATTAATATAGCTGGGTTAGAATCAATCCCTGACCCAGATTGACTTGTCAAGAGTGGAAGAACGCAAGCCAAAGCCAATCCCCTCTCAAACCCGAGGACTGTCCTTGTGCATTCTTATGTTGTAGATGATTCATGGGTGGCATGGCCAGCCAAACCTAGGGTCAGTCCAGCCAAATCTCATACTGTGTCCCACAAGCAGTCAACTCACTCACCTCTACTATGAAGCAAGCACTTCTATCCTTTAGTATAACATACAGTGCAGTATATAGAGTAATGTAAGTTACCATTCATAAAAATCAGCTCTTATGTTTGTGCCAATAAATGTAATTTTATCTGTAGACCTGTAGGCCACCATTGTTGTCAGCCATGCGATATCTCGGATGACTTTCCCTGCTCAAACACCACACTGAGCTTATTCTTTATTACAATGCTAGAAAAAAAGTCTGTTTCTCCGTAGACATTCATTCATCAACATGGTCCAGGTTATTAAGACTGAGACATTATACCAACAGGCGGTATGATAAGGAGTCAGGATGTAAGAACACATACAAATGGCTAATACGCAGCTGAATGGTTTCTCCGATCTGGTTAAATCCCGTACTTGTATTAGCTATAGTTTTATTAAATTTGGAATTGTGTCTCTTTCTTCCTAAAATCTAACTAGCGATACTGATAACGTGAGTGTCCTGTACACAATCCCAGTTTACTTTGCAGTGGAAGATCCTTTAACAACTTTTGAGTTAACTTACACGAGATACGCGAGAGATTCCGACTGTAGAATTACATTTCTTAAGTGACAGTTGGCCAATAGTTTTGTCATGTGGCATTTATAGGTTATCTAATTAAAGTGTAAACTATCTGATAATACTTGCAAATGTGACCTTCATTTATGTCTGAGCTGTTGCTGATGTTTAGCGAAATGTCAAAAATAGCTTTAAGACAGATGTTTCTTTATTTTTAATGACACCACTAGATATAATATTTGCTTTGATTGGGAAGTGTTGAAGAAACCTATAATTTGTGTTGCTGACAGAAGTTCATCTGTAAGCTTGGAAAACGTATGCAATACAGTAAAGCTCAGATTATGTGACAAAATATGGCACTTCGCAATAAATTACCAAACTTAATATGATAAGGGGTACTAGAATTTGTCATATAATTTGCTAAACTATATTAGCAAAATTAAAATGGAGTCTAAGTACATACATTAAGGTTGTCAGATGCATACCTCCCAAGTATCCTTTTTTTTAGCTAGATAGTCCTTATTTTCGGGCTCTGCCCCACTACCCTACATTCCCATCTTTTTTGGGCAACGAGGATCATGTACCGGCTAGCAAGATCAGAGGATCTCCCTCAACCGCTGAGCCATGAAATTGATCAGCAGCATAGACCTCAATTGCAGCTCCCTTGTAGCCACCTAGCAAAATTTTCAAGCAGAGCTTCTACTTCTACACATCACACAGCAGGTGAAGGATAAGATGGCCCTGACCAACTCATCCCTAACCATGCCACTACTCCTCTTCTAACCATAAACTGAACAAAGGAATCTGACCTTGGAACCTTGACATTGTGTTAGGTATGTAGATATTGGCTACATTAGGACATACAGTTCCAATGGGTGACAGACATCACAGTAATGGAACTTCAGGAGCGCCTATGGATGGGTTACGGCCTCCCTGGAAACATGCAAGAGGTGGTCTCCAGATTTCACATGTCTGAAAATCAGAGCTAATGACCAAGCCTCAAGATGAGGATGTTTAATCTCCAGGTGAAGGAGCATCATTTGGCCCACCAACACCCCTACACACTGCTTTTCTAGGCTATTTGGAGTTAGCCCTGCCACCACTGACCCTGATTTCGTCTTGATCACACCAAGTGACTCTAGCAGGTGCCATGTTTATAAAGAATTGATAAGCCCAAGTATATAATATGCCCTTAAACGGGACAATATCTACTGTACTTAATGACTTAAATAATTTTTAGTTCACATAGACATCTTATTTGTAGATATGATATTCATAGGCAGTTACAGTTCTGGTCTGACCCATTTAAATGGTATATTGTGGCACTAAAGAGAACACATTCAGCTAATATGGTGCCATATTTAGCAAACTTTCAAATCTGCTCCACGGTTTATATGCCATATGCTGTATAACATTTCAAATCTAGACTGGCTTCAAGGCCCATAAAACCTTTGTTTACATCATTTACTTTATAACTTTTTAATGAAATTTGGAAAATCATTTGAGTAAAAAAAAAAAAAGACAAGTCCATTTTATTGAACAAATTAATCAAATGTCAACCCCCTACACCTACCTATGAAGATGGAAACGTGATGGAACAATTAAAGGTTTTTATAAGTCTCGGTTCAAACCATATGCCAATATTGGAACGTCCAGACTTATCTATAGAAAATCTTTTACTTTTCTGAAACCGTATAGTTCCGTACACTAAATAAACCATTGCAACAGTATTTACAGATTTAGTTTTTTTTAAATTTCAATGTATGCATAAGAACCTCCTATACACCTCCTTATAGTTTCCGGATCCGCATAATTATTCCTCCCCATTACATTATATTTATATAGCGCCAGCAGATCATTTAGCGCTATAACAATGGTGATTGTTGCCATGTGATATATTGCGTAACTTTCCCTGCTCAGACAGCACAGAGAGGTGATTCTTTACGGCAACGCTAATAAAGTCCTTTAATCCATATACTTTTCTTAGTCAGATTGTCTGGCTAGGTGATTAAGACCGAGGCATTTTATTCTTTACTGTAGGTGGTATAACAAAGAGTCAGGTTGTTTGTTTAGTAGCTCTCTAGTAGATCGGGCTAAGATAACAACTAAAACATATATTTTTATAAACGGCTAATATGTAGCTTCCTGAAAACAGAGTTTTGGACCAGATACACAAGTCCTCCTGGCCCAAGTCATGCGCAAGCACCTGAAGACACAACAGGGGTATTTGTTAGCCATCTTTTGACGAAGACATTAGACCTGAGCCTTGCTGCAGCCAATATTGTCCTGGCACTGGCTTTATTCAACATAAATTCACAAAAATGGCAACCCAATTAGTGGTCAATAGGTGTCACAGCTAATAGAAAGAGGCAATAGTCATAAGCATAAGTTATCGCTGGTATTCATTTCTTCACACAACCAAAAGTAAGGAACTTTTACTCCTTAAAGGAATGCTTAGTGGATTATTTCAGACCAAATTCTATAAACAGGAGGCTCTAAAATATTAAAATTGGGGGCTTATGAGTACAAAGTTCAGAAAGGTTAATGTGTTCGGTAATAGTTGCCACAAAGATGGAGGCTACATCTATTACCGAACAACATTACTGTCTGGGTCATAAGAAAATGCAATGTGTTCCATTAAAACACATTAATGGCACAGTCAGCATACGAGTATTCATGTTCTATAGGAGAAAAAAAATGCAATTAACCCAGGTTCACAGCTCCGTATCTTTCACCATGCGGTGCCAACGGCGAAATGGTTTTATAGTTCAATTACAATATTAGTCTGTGTTTGTTTATTACAATCTAATTATCTATGCTTTTTAATAAAAAAAATGCAAATTATCTACAGATCATTTTACAATGGGCTTCATGCCTTGACAGTATGCATCCCAGTGAACTCGGAGCTTTCCCTACAACAGCTATTTTCAACTTTCTAGGTTACACCATATTATTTTAGCTCGTATACAGAATTATTATACGACAGTCTTCCCTTTTGTTTTCTTGCCTTCTTCAGTTGTTTTTTTTTTCAACATGTAGTTGGAATCCATCAGAAGAAGGGACCTCTGTCTTTAGCAAAATAAAAGGCATCGGCTTCAACTATATAGTCTGTCCTGGCCTAAACACATTGAAAATAAATGAATAGAATACCCATCCATGGAACACAGAAGGGATCCAATCTTTGTATAAATGCTGCTTAAACTCCTTATTATACTAGATGATCTCAGTTGTCAGGCAGCGGGGGTAACATCTACAAAGATACTTCTCTGTGTTTGACTGGGAGTCTCTAGGTATAGCCCTGCTTCCTTGGGTGTCTGGGTCACTTTCCGTGTTCTCTAGGCAGAGGAGAGACGTTTGGCCGTGCCCACTTTCGGTTCTGCTCTCTTCAGGCTGCCTTGGGTTAGCCCTGCTCATGTAAATAGACAGCCCCACCTCCATGTGAAGCCACTCCCCAGAAGAAGATGGGCCAGCCTGGGAGGTTCCTTGGCATGACTACAAATCTCTGGATCCTCGAGAAGGATCTGTGAACAATGCCCCCCATGTGCACTTCCAATATACTATATCCTGCATTGTGCTACACTCTGGGCAGCTGCCCGCCCCATCGCTCCCAACTTATCTCTCCATTGACAGTAAGAATGTAAAAAATGTAAATTATTTCATTTCTAAGCAATGTGATGACTACAATACAAGGCACCTGCCAGTAACCCATTCAAGATGAAGGAAATGCCTTTCCTAGTCAATTATCTGTGTATGTCTTGATTCTAATGTCTCATTAACCTAGAGGCTACGAGCACACATATACCAATGAATATTTCGCTAGGGCTGCGAAACGACAATCTTTCTTTCCTGACAATAATGTTGAAGATCTATAATCTAAAAAAAACACGTTTCAAGGTTTATGAATCACGCCTTTCTATATATATTTTAAAGAAAGCACACTCCGTAAGGTATGCTGTCATTTCCAGGAGGTTTAGATGCCGGAATGAGATGCAAAATTATTATTAGACAGAAATAAAAATGTCTTGTGCTCATCCTCCTGGTACCTGTTTGTGTTCTTTTTCCCTTTGTCTTTTCTATTACTATGTGCTTGAAATGCTGTCTGATTTTACCATAATTCTGACCCATTCTAGCTTCCTAATTCTCCTGCACAATATTTCCCTGTAAAACCCAAAAAGTGGTGCAAGTCCTGGACCCAGCACCAAGAGGAAAAGCGTGTAAGCGCGTGCGTGCCTGTGCAAGAAGAGACGTACAAACCCCACCAACAAACAACTTCCTTTGGACATCATGGACTTTGCGTTATGTAAAACATTTATCAGTTTACAACATGGCCGGGCTAGGGACGGCTTAGCACTTTAAGGCAAGTGGCTGCATATTTCATTTTTATAGCCTTGCAGCATGGGTCTGGGATTATCCAGCTGCCCTGGCGTCCACCGGTGAATGCCCAGTGCACCAAATGGCAATTACGACCCTGATGTATTTGCTCCAATTTATATAAATACTTTATAGCGTATCTCTTACCAGAGCTCGTTATACGACAATTTCATCATGCACTACATTATTATCATTATTAGAACCTCTTTTTGAACCATTGATATGTTTCACGGCCATCTTACACTCAAAGGGTTAATGGAACAATAATGTCATTTGGACTGCAAGGAAATAATTGAACTATAACCAGTATGACTAGAATTCTGACAGCAGGGAACAGCCATTGATGTGATCTGCAAAAGACAGGCAGTTTGATTGAAACTGATGGCACGTTCTAAATCTGGAGCAATCATAGAAACCAATGGAATGGTTCTAATGAATCGGTTGAGTTTGCCTTGAGAAATACGCTCCAATATACTGAAAGGGTTAATACGTGCAGCTCCTTAGAGACCAAAGTGCAGGACACAGGGTTTTTTGTTTTTTTTTAATACGAGACTCATGGTTTTCCTCCTTTGCAGATATTTAACTAATATCTTCATAAATAGGCTTATTTGTAAGAACAAAGTACATACAGCTCTCTAAATTTTAAATTAGTCCATGTAAAAAAAATAATATATATATATATATATATATATATATACAGTACATGCTATTAGACACTATGTTTGAAGAATTACAGTGCAAACGCTTTCTCATTGGATGAGACCCCTTTTCTCTATTCATTCTTTCGCTTTTCTCCCTCGGAACATGCTTGTTTCATACATTTATCTGCCAACTCGTCCATCTGGGGCTTTTATGCTTCATTAGAGGTACCATTTCTATTTTAGACTTGTGAACTGGCTGAAAGGTACACTGCTGAGTCTCTCTTGTGATGGCTTTTGTTTGTTATAAAGTTTGTGACAGTTAGCTGGTATATGATGTAATGCAAAAAATAGAACAAATGGTTTATTTGATCCTCTATGAATACTGAATTCTAAGCTTTCACAGAATAAATGTTCTGTATTAGTGACTGCTACCGCTTAGGGTAATCAAATCTGCCTTGTGTTCCAGGAACATGACTAGAACATGTGAAGTGCTGCCCCCTGCAGGATGTTGGATGTATATCCACATGGAAGGATGCTAATTAAATAGTAATTCCTCTCACACACTGCAGGGGGCAGCACTTTACCCAGAAATTAACTCTTTGCGCTCATTCAGTGGGTGTGATATGTAGACATTGGTAAGAGGCGATGTCTTGTTTTGGTAAAAGATGGACTTTGCTGTCCCGATCTGATAAATGAATTACATTCATAACTAAATGCATCATGAAAATATCAAACAACCAATCCGATAATGAATTTGCTTCATATACTATATATATATAAATATATGGTTTTCTTCTCCAGAAATCACATTTTCTTGTTTTTTATACCACACCTAAAGAGGCTTTGCAAAGGCTTCTAAACCCGTCCAGGCATTCAAAGCGATGACAGCTTTTGAGGCATAGTCGACACCATAGGGTTTCTGTCATATGCTTGTCAGGTGTCACTGTTCACGGTGAGCTTGAATCAGACTATAGTTTGATATCCTGTGATCAGACGGACATTGTATGACGAGTACCGCGGCAATCTCTGATAACACACCACACTTTGTATTTGAAAAGCATAGTCGGAAAGCATGTCTCTAGGCCAAACAAGGAGTGCATTTATATACAATGCTTACCTATATCCACAAACGTATAGAGTTGTAACATGTTAGTTGTAGAAAGAAAGAGAGCACATTTGGTAAAGATTATACCTTTATTGTCTATAAGGTATAATAGATTGGAAACTGACTTCTTCCGTCATGTTTCACCTGTGTGTACATGTAGTGAAGTTTATATATATACATATATA
>VKOC01000002.1:46654397-46664693 GCA_009364415.1 Spea multiplicata | reverse complement strand
TGTATGATCATTACAACACTTAACAGACTATCTCTGACACTCAACATATGCACGCTTACACTCATACATACATATTTATGCACAGTAGTGTGGGGGTAAGACTTGGGTAGTAATGTGGGGTGGTAATTTAATCTATATTTCATGTGTATAAAATCTTATGTCAATCAGTGGCTCACAGATGAGTAGCACATCTTTAGGAACAACATGTCCCACGAGGCTCCGCTAACCTTAGGGCAATCATTGGATATGTAGTCCACAAAGATTTGTGATCGCTGCGCAAATCGTGTGACCCGCGTCTACGTGCGTCCGCATATTGGCTTGCAGTGAATGAGAGTGTGAGAGCATGAGTGAATGAGGATAAGTGACAGCTACATTCATTCCCAAATGTTAAATGTGTTGTCTGAAAACGAATGAACAAAAAAATGAAGCCAAAAATGTGTTCAAATTGTTTTGGGACCATTTACTATATATATATATATATATATTATATATATATATATATATATATATATAGTGTAAATAATTCCAAATTGGATACATACGTAGAAATGGGCTTATCCTATCCTATCATTTTGCCTCGGCTTACCCACATGCTAGATATATGTAATTGTATTCTTCTGTCGCGACCTCAATATGTCTTAGAGTGTATATGGTTTTATAAAACAGTCGAGAATAAGTTTGCTGGGATTAATCCGTGCCCACAGGAATGTGTGTCAGTACATGTATGTATGTGAACTGTCTTCATATACATCCCAGAGAATGTAGGGGGCTTTCTTTAGTATAGGATTCTGGAAAATCGATAGCTCTTTCACTAATGATGATATTTTAGAGGAAATACATTGACTTTTACAATGTGCTTTCATCTCAAAAAAAGGTGAAAGGGGAGAGTTTTATAAGCAGAACAAAAGTTCATGCATGTTTCAGAATGCTAAAAGGTTTAAGCTCAAAACACGAATAAACTGTTATAACGCATTGTATTAATTCTAACATTTCGCATTTAATGTTTTACAAAGTCTGTTTTATAATTCAAGCTATTAGGAATTAGGAAGAGTTTTCCTATTTCTCCAGGAACAAAGGTAAACGTTTTTACATTTGCATGCAAAGCCCTCTACATCATGATTCTGCACCCCAATATATTCCACCCCATTCACTAATGTGGCCTCCCCAAGGCATCATGGACACATGTCCAAATTCCCCCCCCTCCCAATAATACTTTAATTGAAGGATTTTGGGTCGCCACTAAAAGTGTTTTGAAAGTGTTTAAGCTGCAGTTCCATATGTAGCCACCAGGGTGTCAAAGTTATCAAGTACTTCAGGGAGCATCTTCACAATGATAGATTCTTTTTGTGCTCCTTTTATCCATTTTCTACACTTTCCTTGTGTGTGCATTTATTTTTTTTAAGGCTATTTACAGTGTAGCCTGCCAAATATGTTTTTTTCTAAATTATTATTTGGCCACTTGATGCCATCACACCCATGGCTTTCGGGGCTTAATATCCTGTTTTATGACCTCCCTCTCAGAGTCCATAAAACTCGTCTAGAAATGTATCAATTCCACCATAAACCCATAAATCACTATTCTACCAAAAAAAAAGGAAGTATTATCCTTTAGCTTTCTCCAAAACCCATTTGTGTACCTGTTGGTTTCATTTGTTTCCATTCTCTACTGATGTCAGGCTTGGAGCTACAAGCGCTCAGCCTGATGCCTTATTTTGTCTGAAATTAAATCTGTATATACTGTAGATTGTGAGATACCTCAAATAGTTGTGTTATATATATATATATACATATATATATTAAGTATATTATATATATTATATTACTTGTTCTTGTCTGTTTTGCCATTGTACAGCCCTGTGGCATATGATGGTGCCATATAAATCAATAAATAATAATATAAGTCATTTTTGTAAGCAATGCACAACTACTTGGTGCTATATATCAACGTATTAAAGCATTTGAAACTATTTTATTCTCACTTTGTGTGGCAGACAATTCTAGGCAATGTCTCTGCCCCCCCCCACACACACACACACACCTTGTTATATTACTGGTTTTCATTATAAACAGTACGGATACTGTAACAGTTTTAAATAAGGCTAGAAGGGCGATGAAAAGAAAATTCTGAGATATAAAACCTTGGCGACCTTCTGAACCTTGACACACGGTCATATAACTTGCCCACGGGAAGCCAGAACGCCGGCAAAACCCCGCGGCGGAGGCGAATTCACTTTGACCCCAGAAGTTTGATTGGAAAACAGACAGTGCCCAAGGTGCTACAGCAAGTCTGTCTGCGTTCGCTTCGGAGGTTTACTCAAAATGTGTATTCCGTAAGTTAGCATTTTATCGGGGATTCGTGTACGGAACGTAATTGACTGTCTTTTGTATTTATGGATTTCTTCACCTATTAACCCGAATAACATTAACAGATTGTTGCTCTAATTTCTGCGTGAAAACTTAGTGAATAGCTGTACAGCAAATAAAAAAGAGCTATAATATGTCTGCTGTTTTGCATACCTCCCAAGCGCCCAGTTTTCCATGGGATAGTCCTGATTTTTTAAAGCGCTATGGAATTTCATGGCGCTATATAAAACAATAAATAATAATATTAATAAATCATATCCTGGTATTTGACTTCACTACATCACAGGGGTCTGGCCCTGTCCTTGGCATGCCTACAGCTCTGCTCGCAATAAAAAAGTCCTGCTTTGGACACCTGAAATGTTGAAGTCATTCCATAGTAACCAATTTTTTTTTTTTAAAAAAAAGAAAGTTTCTGTTATATAAAGCACGGCTAATTCTGCAGGATATCTAATTTTACCGATATGCAATGCTCCTCTTGCCTTTGTTCTTTCTTTCAATTTGGCACAACTAAGGCCACCAACAAAGGTCCATCCAAAACGGGAGCTACGATGTGCCCAACATTATCTTCAATACAATAGACTAAGGCTAAAAATATATTTTATGTTGCATCAAACTTGGCAATAAAAAGAAGAACACACTGCCTAAAAACTACTTGACCCCATAATGTCAAAGAACTCTCGTCTCCATCTGCTAGAATATATTTTATGCAGCTAGCAAGGTCACGATTCTGCTGGAGCTCTAGGTCCATGTTCCTCGTTAATCAGGAATCTGACCTTCTACTCAATTACAACACATGGGTGACCTAAATATAGGATTGCAAGGATCGTCACCATAGCATAAGCAACATACAATTAAAAGAATGTCCTAGACAAAAACCTATAGAAAGCAACTCTTTTTTTTCACGGCGTTATAACTCATCTCTTCGACAAAAGAGCTGTTTCATTTTTCATAAGACCGAATACTGCTGTTATTTAACAGAAACAAGAGAAAGGGTAAAGTAAATACGCAGAGCACAGACGACGTACTTCAACAGATACCGAACAATAAGTGTGGAAGGTCTTGGCCAGAGAAGCGTATTTATCAATTATGCAAAAAACAAAAAGGTATGATTTATAAGCGCATGCAGTGGGTTCATCGAGGCTCTCTCAGAACATAAAAGCGATCCCTTAATAGGGCTGCAAAAGAACTAAGCAATGTAGAAGCATATTAACAAGAAGACTTGTATTCCTAGTTATTTTTCATCTGGCTTTTTTACATTTGGAGATTGGTTTAAGGACAAAAATGCTAAATTATACATCATACTATGATGTCATTTGGAAAAAAAAAACCACAAAATTTCTGCAAGGCTCCAGAGCTGACCCCAACAGGAAAGCACACACAGGCACATAAACATTATATGCTAAATCAGAGTATTTATTCAAAGTGGTACAAAAACGAAACCTACCAAAATACATCAATATACAAAAAAAAATACAAATAAAAAAAAAACAATACAAAAAAAAAAGCTTTTTATGTACCTACAGATAAAAACAATTACTGAAGCTGAGGCTGGGGTAATTGGAAGATCACACAGGACAGGTAGGGATTATTTTTTAAAACATTTTTTTTTAAACACACTTTAAAAAAAAAAATACATTTTAAGAAGATCTAGAAATTGTCTGTTCTTTAGGCTTTCATTTGAATAATGATTAACATCACTACAGTTGACATCTTAAAAGGTCCTGGTGATACAGCCAAGGTATCCAAGTGCTGATTAGATAGAAATGTTCACCTCTGAATGAATAATATACCAAATACGTATGTTTAACAAAAAAAAGTATAAAATGCATGCACACATCCAACTAAAGCAGTTAATTGGTGGCATTGTTTGGCTCTCCAGAATGGGAATAACTAAGTGGTGGACAAGAAAAAATAGTCCTCCAAGAATCTGTATCCCTAAAACCCTATTCATTTAGCGTTGCCATTCTGTGACCCGGTTTTTGCAGCCAACTATAATATTAATGTTACAACTGAGGCCAAGGACCCGATCTATGGATTTGCAGATGCTTGGTGGGAAAAGAATGTGTAAATCTAAAAAGAGAAAAAAAGACAATGGTTTAATAGCTGAACTTATTTTATCATTTTTCTTTTTTAATCTGTATTTGATCTTGTTTTGGAAATAAAAAAATGATACATTAAAAGAAGCTTGAGATGGACTCACCAAAGGAAGACAGCCGCCTAATAGCCTATCCTACGGTGATTCCCCTCACCCCCACGGGAGCATCTTAAGTTTTACCTCTTATGCCATATCAGAGGAAAAACCTTCATCGATATATCAGTCTCATCCCGCAACAAGTCGGGAAGCAAAATCCGAGGCAAGTTCCTCTAACAACGAAACTAACAACCCCAGACATGCGTTTCGGCCTCCACGGGCCTCGACAGTGGGATCCGGATGGAATCCCTCCGGGAATCTCAAATTTGTTTTGTGTGGCAGAAAAAAAATAGAATAGTTTCCACTCTGCGAAACTGGAATTATATTTGGATTTTAAAAGAACTCGTTACTCGTATATGTATTCCAATGAAAATAATTTTACATATGGTTGTAAATATTATAAAAATGCTAAAAAGTCCTTTTAGGAGAATCAGCTATTTAGTGATCCTGAATTTTTTAGTTTCATTTTCTAATCAATTGTACACAAGTAATCATGGGCAGTGAGCATATTATTTTACTTCTTTTGCATTAATTTGACTACCTTATATACTCAGACGGACATCAAAGTCAAAATAATACAGTGGGTTCTGAAGATGTACTCGCAATCTTCTTATCTATCAATGGTGAACACGCCACTCCGCAGAATGATATAGCTTTGTGGATTTTGGAGACTGGCTAGGATTTGGCCAAATGAAGCCAAACTGCCGTAAAATTACCAAATTCTGTTTTCAGGGAGCTCTTGATCACCAAGAAGAATATTTATCTGATACATTGTTGTGGAGTAGCCTTCAAGAACTCAAATATTTATGTTATAATGTTATGTTCTCATTGGTTTCCACTCCTCTTCTATGCACGAAGAACACTCTCCCCAAGCGTCACGGTCCAACTGTGCCAATGGCGCACCAGCTTTGAAGACAAAGGTAGCACTGAGCTAGGAGAGGATTGGGCACACTTATTAATTATTTAGAATTAATGAAATATGAAGAAATAGAGACTTTTAGCATCCAGTTGAAACTCTGACGTGCATTTTATCACCTTGTGTTCCTACATCTAAACCTAATAGTATAATAGCATGTTTTACTTATCAGTACTGACCCTTACTGACCACTTACTTCTTCAGAGTATGGTGAATCATATTTCAGATGACTAAGTCCATCTGGAGGTCTGAACATTGTCATTGTCATGACAATACCAGTAAATTTAAAAATTATTTTTGGATTAATAAGCTTGTGGTCAAAGTATCCAAACCAGAATATACTGGTGTTCCTCCCCAAGTGTCTCCACATAGATGGACCTGGTAGCCAACTTTAGAGGTATAGGTCAGCATTGGTCATCTACATTTTATATTTAACGCAGTAGAATTGATACGATTTATAAACACTCTTTATAAAGGAACATTCTTTCCGAAGACAGACTTCGCAGAGAAAATTATTTATGAAAAATCAGCAGGCTTTCTGATTCACAAGTATTTATTCCCGACAAACGACCCATAGAAAAAATAATCACAATAATAAAAAATAATCTGTTTGCTGGTAACAAAAGGGGCTTTGAAATGTTTAGAACTTATTTCAAATCAGACTTAATTGGCAAAATGTATCTTTGATTATTCAAAGGAAAAGACGTCTGAATAAGCTGATTCACGATTTGCAGACAATGTTGAGTGCATATTCTGAATATAACAACTGTGCGGCTAATTGCTTCAAAATATCTTCCATAGTACAAACTATCTTTACATACTGTATTTATAAAGAATGACTGCTGTGGATATATAATAACTTTCATTTTAAACATTTTGTGTTTAAAAAAATGGTTATCCGGAATAAATAGCTGGTTATTCCATCATCACAATGGTTCTAAGAACACGGCACTGCATATGCATATACTCTTTCCAAACCAATTTGATGTCCAGTCCAAGGGACTCATCCTTCCAGTTGGCCACCGCAGGGCTTGATTTAGATAGGCGAGTTAGTGAAAAGCATCACAATGGCTTTGCACTCAATACAACATAATACAACATAATCTACAGCATATTCAGGTTCCCCTGGCCTGATAATGTGATCTGTCATTGATTAGTGCTATTGTATCTTTGTGTCGTGATTGTGTCTTACTTTTTGTCACTGAGACACTTTCAATATTCAACCAAGAAAGACGTGGTATATCATTACGCAGGACGCATCTTGCGTCTAAAGGTGATGCCAACTATGATATATGTCTTCTAATGATGCATATGAAGACGCACACCAGCTATTTGTATGGCACCGCCTAGAACACCACCACCTATGCTCAATCTCCATGGATTCTTGGGGTGGATTCTGGATTATTCTTGTTGTTCACCTGTTGTCAGACTTCCACCCTGTTAGCCTGGACTCTATTTAATTACAGTTCTTATATCCATTTTAGAGGTCACCTTTTAGACAATCAGTAGTCCATATGCTAATGACCTGACCGGCTGCATATGCTTACCTGGGTGCAGCCCCATAAACACCTGCTTATTCCACCATTCCAGGCCTTTGTCTTGCGGTTTATCTGGCCCTGTTCTCCTGCTAGCAGTATTCTGATTTGGATTATCATGTCGTGACCTGGCTTGCTTCCGACTTCGTTCCTTGGTTCCTGATTTGGCTCTTCCACTGCACGTGTTGACTCCGCTTGTTCTGACTCTCCCCTTGGCTTCCAATTTGGCACTGATACCTCTGGATCAGACTCGGCATTCCTGACTACGTGTGCCCTGCCTGTGGGCATCCAAGCTGTGGGCTCCTGCTGTGTATCCTGCCTGAGGACCTTTCAGACGTGTTTCCTGGTTCCTGGGGCTATCGTGCTATACATCTGCCTTTGTACCCGTGTCCTGTTTGGTCGTGTCTACAGCCTGTACTTGCCTATCCCGCCAGCTTCTCCAATACAGAGCATATCCTATTACTATTCATCCTGCGCTATGTTTCATTTTGCCCGTCTGTACCTGAGCCTCTGATATCCCCTGCATCTGGGCTCCTATCTTACCTGCTTACCCAAGCCCTGACACCTGGCTTCTCTTCTCAATTAAAAAACTGCCGCCTGCCTTTATCTCACATCTAACATTAAGTTTTGCTGTTTTCTTGGTCTGAAACCCTCTGGGTTTTTACTACATGTTCCTTCATCCCAGCCACTGGGATCTTTTCACTTCTTAGAAGAATACCATATTATGATTTTTTTTAGTACCCCAATTTCTGAACTGATGTGCATTGTTCATCCAATTTTAAAACTGATTTAAATTACAATTGATCCAAACAATAAAAAGAAATAGCACAGTTCTAGACCATTGCCTTATAGTTTTAGCCACAAATAATCTACTTTTATAATGTGTATATATAATGTATAATATTTTATAATGGGGAAAGAATTGTTAAAAGAATTCCATGAAATGAACCTTTCAACTGACTCTGATTCACCTGTCTATTGACAAAGAAAGTCAGATACCACTGAAGTCTGAGCTTCTATTTTAATATGTGCCATTGAGGTTAATTGTATTACCATGAGATGTCTAGCTTCATAAAGCAGAAGCTCTGACTAATAACCATTATGGCATGACTATTTTCTGTATTCAGGGGCGAGTTATTCACATTCAATCAATATGGAGATAACGGAATCTCCTACTTCATTGAATGTCAATTCAGTGATGCTTTTATCATTTCTTTATCCCATCTAGTTCTTTATCACATAAAGATTATATATTGTGTTAGCAGGTTCACATTCATCGATGGTCGCAGACTCTTACTTTCTTCCTGACAAGCAGCTTACTGCACAAAGAATAAGGTGAAATACCGGTATTTCATCTCAATGCACCATGCTGGACCGTCGGCACGTGTTTCCAAAGCTTAATAGTTAATAGGGATATTTTATGAGTTGTGTTTTATGTAGGGCCACTCAGCTTATTTTGTAGAAGTGGCTAACTTGGGCTGTCTCTTTATAATAAGAGGAATTCATTGAATATTGCAACAGGGACAGAGATCTGCTAGAAGCGGATGGAATTGGAAACTGTCCGCTCCTGGCCGCTTGCGGTGTTTTGTGAAAAGTCACGTGGGTCTAAATATGAGGACACGTGGCACAAATGACGAATCATAATGCATAGTTAATGGGATGAATAAACAAAATGCAAATGAACCTTTTAGTACTTCTAAAAATTGTAAAAATAAAACTAAAAAAAAGGTACTTGCCTAAGTGAAAAACTGCAGCTCCCCTCCTCCCCCATGATCCATACATTAAAATGCATAGGTGGCCTTAAGCGAGGTTAAGTACCACTTCTTATCCACGGATAAGCTCATTTTTAGTGGAAAAAGGACATTTAAAAACTTTGTTCCATTATAGTCCAGATGCCCACCCGCATTTATTCCACATCAATTTATCTGCTTCTTGGCTACAGAAAGAAAAACTCAATTTTTGGAATCTTTAAAGTCCTTTCTTGAAACAAGTTTTTTTTTTTTATTTTTTTTTTTTACATCAAACAATATACTTGAAAGAAGATGCCAGACACCCGTCGCTCTGCCGCATAATAATTTTATTTGCCAGTAGCACACTTTGATATCTTCTGTTCATTTGTATTATGAGTGTAATTACAAAAAGAAAAAAGAAAACAAAGGTAAAGCCAGAGAGAGGAAGAGGGGGGGAAAAAAACAGTGAATTAAATGGCATTTTTGCTAAACCTATAAATTAGACGAGGCATAAAATGTCATTGTAAACGGAAACTGTAATTGGTCAAAAGCAAAAAAATAATACAAGTGATCGGATTTGTAACTAATGGCTGAGAAATCGAGATAAGAAGTTGTTACACGCTCACTAAAAATTATTTTGTGTTCTACTTGATGGAGAAGACTAAGATAACCTTTAATAGGCGGATAGGATAAATCTTGTGTCTCGGCGGAGTGGAAAACGAGGAATAATTGACAAAATGTTCTTTTTTGGAAGGCCTGGCTGTTTTTCACTTTTGTATACGTTTAACTGTGTTATTCCCTATAGCTGGTATAACTATAAAGGTATTGTTTTGATAGCGCGCCAGCAAAAAAGAGTACAGAAACTAAGAGATTGGGGACGTTTTTGTCAATAACAACCACTGGCTCCAAGGCGTAAAGACTATAGGCGGCAAAAGATTTGCACCCATAATCTAAAATTAAAAACATAGAATTTGACGGCAATTAAAATCATTCAGCCCATCTAGTCTGCTTTTTTTTCTTGACATAAAATATCTTTACAGCGTGAAAAACAGATGTCCTGTGCATGTTTAAATTCCCTTACTATATTAACCTCTACCACATCTGCTGGAAAGTAGTCATCTTTCACCATTTAAAATTAAGAAAAATGTCATTTTTTTGCCAGAATTTGTGCTAAAAAAAAAAAAACTTCTTCGCCTCTAGAGTCTTTGCTACCTGTTACGACATGTGGTCCACTTCATGAATAGAGTTGTCTCGTGTATCATTACGCCGGAAAGGGGATAGTCACAGGTTTTGCACTACTTTTGCAGGTGACCAAATAGGGTTCCCATGAGTGTTAGCGTTTGTGTCTGTGTGTGTGTGCGTGTGTGTGTGCATGTGTGTTGCATGTGATTTTCTCTGGGCTTGCGTGTTAGTGTGGAGTGTCTGGGCGTGTGTTAGAGTGAGAGTCTGGATGTGAGTGTTAATCTAAGTGTCTAAATGTGTGTTTCTGGGTGTGTTAGTATGTCTGGGTGTGTTAGTATGTCTGGGTCTGGGTTTGTGTAGGTGTTGTGTTAGTGGCTA
>VKOC01000002.1:46629648-46654297 GCA_009364415.1 Spea multiplicata | reverse complement strand
CCACACAAGACGCAACTGAGTGAATAAACAAAATGGCCGTATAATTTAAAAAAAATATAAAAAAAAAAACATGCAGAAAAGTGGCCTGCCAAACATATACATATTTAAATGAATTAAAAGTACTCGTTTTAAAGGCTTTAAATGCATGCAAAATGAAAGAAATGAAACATGTTAAACTGTGGTTGCCCCAGTCTATAAACAGATTGGCACTACATTTTTTTAGAAGTAGATGTGTATAGAAAAGACACAAAGTATATATATAAATATTTGTCAGGTATATGCACCAAAAAGAAGAAGAACGCACCCACAACAGAACTCGTAGCTGATCCGGTGGCAGATCGGGTGATTGGCGGCAAGGCCCTACTGCTGCTGTAAAGAATATTAAAATACTTAAGAGCGTTTACACCAAGCGTGAAACACATTGCTCAAATTAATATTAATTGACATCATAGTAATCTCAAAGTGAAGTTCGAAGCCTATATAGATGACGTGTTTCCACGGTAACGGAAGTGACTGCTGCCTCTTTTCCCTTTAACACATTAGGACTATGCCGCGTGGATATTTCTTGAACGATGTTTGTAGAACCCTGTAGAACTCAGTTATGCATCCCATGCGCGGCAGGGGCAGCACTCGGGGACGGATCCACATCCTGATCTCTGGAGTGGCACTCGCACTAACACACACGCTAACACAACCAGACACATAAACCCACACGCACACGAACACTTGGTTAACTCATATGTCCCAGGAACGACATTCTACTAATATTTTCACATAACGTTACTCTGACAAAGTTCTCCAAGGATATACAACACTATTGTTCAAACAGGCAATTTATTTAATCATGCTGTAAAGGTTCTCACTTGCCCCCCACTGTATCTCAAGAATTCTAATTGTTTGGGCTTTTACATGGAAAATTACATTGTTTTGTGATACTCAATGTATCTGGATCAATGACACCTTTAGACGCTACAGAGGATTCTTGCGATATTTCATCAACCTTACTTTGTATTGGAAGAACAACATCTGAATGACTGCCCAAAGCCCATCAATATAACCATGTAAACAACCAATTAGGTCCTCCAAATATCCAGGACTCATAATACTTTTAGATTAAAGCTTCTGGTGCTTCGGGATAATACGGGGGGAAAAATCTCTGATGTTTATTTGCTGTTTTTCAAGGTTAATGTTAATTTAAGTACTTTAAAACACGGTTTGCCCTTCACAGAGGATACATCAGTTGTTAACAAGCTATGGAAGTCATTAACCCTTAGAAATGATGCCCAGGGTAATAGTCCTCAGAACGACTGTAAATGAACAATTTTACATAATGGCGGTTTTGAAAACAAAATAGATAATCTTTGATGGACGGACGTGTTTGTTTTGAAACCTCATTCGCGAAGAATCTACTTTCTGTGTGGATGATCCTCCGTTCAGGTTATAGCTTACAGGGTACAAAAATAAAACAGCTTTTCCCCTGCAAGTTAGTTTAAAATAATAATCATTTTTACATTTCTTAGAATATATAAAAATGTTACCGTTTAACTGGAATACAAATAAATGTATCATTTATATACGAAATTCGTTTTATATAATTAATATTATAACTACATATTGTACGATATATTTATTTACATTACATTTAAGTATAATGTTGCTGTACTTTTGGCAAATAGGAAGTCATATATATATATATAATAATAATAAAAAAAATATTATTTATTAGAATATAATTTTATTATATATATATAATATATATATAATAATATATATATAATAAAATAATATTCTCCCCCTGGCCTTTCCACCCAAATAAATAATATATATATATATATATATATATATATATATTTATATATTTGGGTAGGAAGGTCGATCTTAAAGCATGTTATTGGAAGACCACTTGTAAGCTTAACGAAAGCAGATGAAGCAGCAGAAGATAAACTGATATTGTGGGTTAAAAGATTAGCAAAGGTTGGAATAAGATTTCTAAGCACATAACAGGAGCAAGCCGCACGGTAGTATAATAAGATGAACTTCAGACTCTCATGCTGAATTAGAAGAGTTAAAAATGATAGAAGGGTTTTTGATGGCAGTAGTTCAAAGGATGGTAAGAGATGGTAAGAGAATGGGAAGCTCTTTAAGCATGGCATTCATTTGGCCTTTACCTTTGAAGTGCTCCACAAAGGCTGATAGAAGAGTGAACAAAGCTAAGGAGACACAAGGTTGAGGTTTGTTATTGGTAATAAATATGGATTATAGAAGAAACGTTTGAGTCAGGTCTCCACCATCGACAATTGTCTTAAAAAAAAATATTATATCAGAATTTTATGCAAAAAAAACAATAATTTGATGAACACACACAATTTCCTTTATATAACATTGTTGCTGTGGTCTAAGAGAAAAGAGGTATTGTCATTTATAATAACTTCAAGTGTAATAAAGTTGCAATTCACAATAGTTTCCCCGCACTAACAATGTTACAAAATGTTATGAAAAAGCTCTAGCTACTGTTAAAAAATGTATCAAAATAGTTTATCAAAAATAATTAAAAAGGAGTCATTAGTAGGCGATGATTAATTAAAGTACCTTTGACAAGCTTTTTATTCAACATAATGTAAAAAGACAGACCACTAGAATAGGGACTGTAATAAATGGCAAAGGACAAGTTATAAATACCCCTTTCCTCGCTTTCTTCAAAATAAGTCTTGATACATATTCTACATCTAAGGAATTATTAAACCAACTTCAATATATTAAAAAGGATGATGATGAGATAAGGTGATAATAATTAACAACTTTATCAAATGGTGATAAATGAATATTTTTATTGTTCATAATTCTCCGTGTTTGTGTGTGTATACATACACGTACATATTTGATTCTGGTACAAACCTTGAAACATGGTCTTGGAAGAAAGAAGAGAGAGAGATTTGATAGAAACATTTAAATAGTTAAAGTGAAGTACAGGAGGGAAGTTTATTTCAAAGGAGGAGAAATATTAGAACAAGAGGCTATAATCTGAAATTAGAAGGTCAGGACGTTTTACTTTACAGAGAGGGTGATAGATAAATGGAACAGCCTCCCGTCAGTAACGTGAATGAGGACATTTAAACATGCCTGGGATGGGCATAACGCTCTCAGGAATCTACGACAAGACTAAGGACTGATTAACGTCTCTACATCAGGACTAACGAGCAAACTAGATTGGTCGAATGGTTCTTATCTGTCGTCAGATCTAAGATTTGGCAAAAAGTAGGATTTTGTTCTCCCAATCGAGTTATGGAAACAATCATCTTTCTGCTGCCGAGTCTCGATTGGTTGCTTCCACAATGAGCGTCATGGCGGTTCTTAATGTCACCACTTGCAACATCAAAATCCACATCACGTTTTTGGAGACAATGTGTTGTTGTGGCGTCGGCAGGCAGGAAACTGACAGTTTCTGCTTGCTTTTGTAGTCGTCAATGCTTCTGCCATAGTTACTGTGGGCAAAATTTGCGCTTTTGAATTAAAGGCTCAGTACTGATGTCATGCTTTTTTTTTTTAAGAAACAAACGTTTTATTTGTTTTTGTTATTATTCACTCCTCCTTGCTGTTAGATGTGGACGTTGACCATGACCAAGGTCAAACTAAGCAGTATATTGATGAATACAATTATCTCGGTTCCCAGCAGAACCTCCTACGACGGACATACATTGAGTAAAAACCTAAATATATTGTCCTGGTTTCTCTACAAACCCCAATGGGGATGTGTCTACCAGCAGAAACATACTTATTCCCGTGTCATATAAAGTTAACCGTCTCATCTTCCAGGAAGAAAAAAAATGCAGTATGTCTTCGGGGGCAGTTTCTGGTGACAGTAAAAAGCCGAGACTTAATCAATTTCTTTATGAGGCGGAATGACTTTAACCTTGAAATATTCAACAACGTAGATTCCAAGCAAAAAAAAATAAAATGAGAATGTCAGAGAGAGAGAGGTTATTTTAAACAAATAGCATCTCTCCAGAATTTTCATTTAGAACTCTTGACTTGGAATGTCAGTAGGTAATTGACGTATTTAGTTCTCTTGGCTCTGTATGTCAGTCAATAGTGAACCCAGCATGGGAAAACAGTGAACAAGAGTTAAGGAAGGTGGGTTAAGAGGCTGAAGTGATTCCAGAACGTTCTCAGAGAAAGTATTAGCTGGAATCAAACTGTGAAATTGTATTTTCGTGCCACGCTATTCAAAGGTCATTAGTAGAATAACAGCAATCAGCCGGTTAAATAAAAGACACTTGAGTTGATTGGCTATACAATGTAGAGCTCGGCATCTGACATGGGGTATTTACCATGTAAACCGTTAAATTTTACAGCTCAGGACAGGGGTCAATAGACATTGAGGTACAAAAACCAAATGGTGCGGCTGTGGCCAAACTGAAATCATCTTTATGGAAATGTATCGCGCTTTGGGAGAACCAGGGAGAATGGATGCAGGTACCGGAATCATCTAGCCTTAAATTGGTAGAGTAAATTGCACTTTGTAAATTAAGTCTGGTCGGTTTGACCTCATTAAGAGCTGTGTAGTTATGGTAGGGTACGGAGCATTGCATCACATTTATTTATATGGCCCTAGCAGATTCTAGAGCGCTGTTACAAAAGAGTTCGTAAAAATAATTTAACCAACTGGTACCAGTGAAAAAAGAAGGGCTGCTCTTGCGATCTTACAATCTAGTTGGTGGTTGAGGATCAAGGATGGCTTGGACAGGAATGAGTCGATTGAAGAATATTGGTAGCCCATATGGCTTGATTATGATGCTGGCTGAGAGTGTTAGGTGGAAAGGTTTACGCTCCTCGAAAAAGGTGGGTTTTCAGGGAGCTTTTGAAAGTCGGGTACGAGGGAGAAAGTCTGACGGAACGGAGAAGGGAATTCCGGAGAAAAGGGGTGCAGCACGGAACAAATCCTAACTACGGGAGTGAGACGAGGAAATGGCGGTAGAGAAGAGACTGAGGTCAGGAACGAAGAGGGTGGTTAGGGGTGTATTTGGTAGAGAGAGTAGAGATGTAGGAAGTGTAGCGTTGATAAGGAAGAAAGTCCTGTGTTATTGACTCAACACCAAGAACCCCCCCCCCCCAAAAAAGTACATCAATAAAACTAGGACCAGACTCATCACAGTCTGACACAGGACTAAGGTCCACATGCTTGGAACAAAACGTATCACGTCTTTCTGTAGGTGAAGTGACCCAGTGGTTCAGGAATGGCTGCTACTTAGAGTGCATGAACGTGAATTTAGCGTGTCTTAGAACGTTTCCCGCGTTGCTAACAGAAATTTATGTCAAAACAAAACAGCTACATCAAGAACAACCAGAGATCTACGGTTATAATTAGACGCTGTATCGTTTTTGATATCACAGAACAATTTCCATTTTAAATGTAATATGTTGCTAAAATAAAAAATAAAAAATGCTTATATCCAAGTATGCAAATAACTTAAATTATGCTTTTTTTAATATTGTCTTTTTTTAATTTTTTATTTTAAATCATGCCTATTTTAAAATATATAGAATTTTAAAATGTATCAAAATATCAGCAATGTGTCCTTGTTTAGCAAGATGACGGAAAATCAGCTTATTAAACTAAAATAATTTAGTTCCAAGTGTAAAAATATGAATTCAAAAGCTTTACAGTTTTTTTTTTAACGTGTATATTTCTTGATATAAAAAAAAAAAGTTCTAAACCTTCTGAAACACTTGGTGACTTTAAAATGGATATTTTGCAGGAGATCTGTGGCTGACTGTCTATGAGTGGAACGTTCAAATATGTCAAGGGGTTAGACAAAGCACAGGAGGGCAGAATATTTTGAATAAAAAATAGGGTCAAACCATGCGCGGAAACTTAATGGCGAAACTAGTTAAGGGAAACTAGACTCAATTAGCCCCTTAATGACAAAGCCTGTACATGTACGGGCTCAAAATGCATTGTTTTCAATGGGTTTAGGGATCGCCCATTGTCCTTAAGGGGTTAAAATTGTAAAAGTTCTTAGTTTTGTCTTATATTTAGGAGCCATATAGCGGTCCCATCCATGTATAAATGCCCTCTGTATTAATAATAACGCATTTTCATAACGTTTAATATATTAAAATTCTATTTTATCCAAAAACGTATTTTTTTGTCTTGTTTTTCTACTTAGTTATTATTGTTAGATAAATATCGTGCAACATTAAAAGCACCTTTAAATGTGTACATCTAAAATAATGGACACTTTTTTTCCAGGGTAGCTGTTCTTCCAGATGGAAGTGTACGGATCTTAAATACTTCCAAAGCAGACGAAGGAAAATACACGTGCCGTGGGGAAAATATATTTGGTTCGGCGGAAATTGTAGCATCTGTGTTTGTTACAGGTAAGCGATTCATTTAATAACTGGAAAAAATACATCATCTCATAATATTTTCTGGACCTCACTGGCATAATTAGGCTTATTCCCTAAAAAACAACTATTTTTAAAGAAAATTGAAAAAAAAGGATGATTGCAAAAAAAAAAAGATGCATCTATTTGATGTGAATATTGGTCTGGATTCTGTGTCAGGAAAAAAAAATCACAAGTAACTAAGTAGCAATCTCCAAATTAATTATATATTATTAAAGATAAAAAGCAGAGATGTATTAACCCCATAATGACAAAGCCCGTACATGTAGGGTTCAAAATGCATTGTTTTCAATGGGTTTAGGGGCCGCTCATTGTCCTTAAGGGGTTAATATATTGATATATTGAGATACAATGTTATATTATGTATTATTTTCTCATTGTAATATATGGGAAGACTATTTGTTATTCAGCCCATTGTATGGCAGCGTCAAAAATGTGTAAATTGTTTCTTTTAATTTACCTTACTGAACAAAGTTTTAGTCTTTAATTCATAAAGCTTTACTAGTAACAAGAACGTGGCTTTCCTGTGTTTTAAATCAGGTAATTATGTGCTGCTACTTTCTCTTCTTATTTATTCTCATCTTTTCTTATTGCCTTTTATTTCTTGTAATTTTGTTGGTTATTATTTATAAACTCCAAACGACCCCCAGATAGATATACTAATTTCTACAACATTTTTATTGTGTCCTTTCTTCTGAAAAATGTGGTTTCCCAGGGTGACCCCTGAAAAAATTAACGCATATAAAAATACTGCCATTTGTAGCCATATGGATTCATTAAAAAGTCAAAATACATATTTTAGGGAGAGTTGCAGCATAACGTCGTTTTGCTCTTACCGCGCATGCACATGGGGGTCTTGTTAGCCCCTCCGAATGCTAACATTCCCCCCTTTTTTTTTTAGTGAATAACTATACTGTTGGATAGTCCTCACTGTTTCAGTCAATGCCATGTAATGTGTAAATGTGTAAAAATGCTAATCTAAAGCTACAAGTTTATATAAATGTCAAGGAAATTAATTTAGGCATGAAAACAAAAATACCCATGACTCCCTCTTTAAGTGAGGGAACACAGCGTATCGTTCTTGTTATAGACTATAAAGTAATATATTTAAAGATTTTCTGCATCTCAAAAAATCCCATTGAGAACTGTAGCAATAATCGCAAGGAACATTGGATGCCAATTTATTTCCTTAATTTGCCATAACTCTTGGTTACAACTTCTTGTAAAGAACTTTTTCTTTTTCTAGTTTTACATTTGTTTAACTGAACGTTTTCGCTAAAACTTCTGAAAATAAAATAAATTAGAGATATTGGCCATACCAGAAAATTGGAAAATGTATGAAAACTGTATGTTACTAGGGCGAGATTAACAGTGGAGCACAGGGGGCAGTTGCTCCATGGCCCAGGCGTTCTGAGAGCCCTGCACCAATTGCTTCAGGAATGGGTCCATATCTCACACCTGTCCCACAAAGCGGCGATCCTGTTGTGTCCCGCAATGTGCAGCAACACTCCCTCGCCTTGTTATGGGACATGTAGTCTCTACAGCTGGCGTATTAACTAATCTTAACTGCAATACAAGTTTGAAATAAACTACCTTGTGTCTGCCGCAAGCAAACTCTCTCTGCCCAGGGGGGGACTCTGCGCCTGTGAAGGAGCAACTGCCAGACTGAAGAGAGGAGACCAGCTAAAGGGGGGGGGAGCAGACCAAACCACTCTGATCTGACTTCATTAGCATTGCCATAAGAATCAGCTCAGTGTGGTATTTAAGCAGGGAAAGTCACCCAGAATATCACATGACTGACAAAAATAGCAGCCTCCAGATAAAGGAGAAATTTTATTGGAATAAAATTGGATAAAATCATTTTTTTGTTAGTGCTAACCTACAAGTTTTGCCCAAGAGGAAAGTTTTTTCCATGGAACTTCTCCATCAAAATGTACTTTTCCATAGGCTGCAGTGGAAGACTAGGTGTTCAATATATTCAATCACCTATAGGTATTCAATTATTCATTTTTTGCTCTACCTTCCAGACCAGCCAATTGTTTAAAAAAAAAAATATATATATATATAAATAATAACCATAATATTCTATCCTTTCATAATATACATGTTTACACCTTCAAGTGAGTAGCTGATATCATTTGCTAACTTCATTGTTATGATTTTCATACAATTTTTACTTTTTTGTGATTCATGTGAGTGGATTTTGCTGCTTGTTTTGTTCAAAGCCCGATCAGCGGATTAATTAAAACGTGTTATTTGAGAAACAGCAGTTGATTTTATACTCGGCTGCCAACATTTCCGCAGTTGAGTTTATCGATAAAGTGTTTGGTAGGTGATTTTCTCCTACGGACCACATTTCTTCAACTACCTCTAGTAGAAAAAACATAGTAACAAAATTGTTATAAAAAAAAGGTTACATATTTATTGGTTATTCTAGTGGATCCAAACCCTGTAGTTGACATCATGTTGAATTTTTTTTTTTCTGATATAGTAAAAAAAATAAATATTTATTGTTCATTTTTTCTATATTATCCTTCAAACATTTACTTTTTGTTAATATTGAAAGCAAAGATGTTATGCTTGCTACTTCACGATAATAAAATAAATATCAATGATCACCATCTGTTGTCTCCTAATAAGCAAACGTTATACCTAGGGCGACATTTCCTTTGTTTGTCTTTATATGTTATAATATTCAGCTTGGCAAACATCTAAACCAACTACAATGTTTGTGTGCAATATTTATTTGTATATCGCTATAAATATAAAAGGCTTGCTGCTGTGAGGATTGTCAATTACAAGAGAGAGAGATAGAGAGAGCATTGACATTCAGGTCTCATGTCCTCCATCGTCATACCCAACAGAAGAAAAAATATCAAGTCTCCAGACTGACAGGTGTCTTCCTTCCTATGGGGTATATCATACCAAGCAAGGGGTCTTCTTAATTCAGATTTTTGGGTCAAGATGGCGGCTATTTATATGCTCCATGCTAAAGAAATGTGTGGCATGGCTCTCTTTGTTGTAGTCTCTTCCCAGTCCATACAGGAAAGATGGAAGAGTTTTTTTCATCAGTATTGGAATTATTTTTCAGGGTAGTTTACCTCCCAAAATGTCTTTTTCTGCATCTAGCTAAAGGATAGAGAGTTATAATGGAGTGAGCTTGGCTGTGGCTCGCATTGGTGAATTTATCTAAATCATTATTCCAGTCTAACACCACCTGACATTCAGGGTATTTCTCATCGTTGCGTTGTGACAACCTGTTCTGTTTCCTTGTTCGGGAGCTGGTTCATCAATGTAAAGCCTTCATTGTGTCAGAACTGAAACAGGGACACATCTTTTAAAGTTCTTCATAGTTAAAAGTCGGCCATCCAATGTCTATGCATTTCATTGTCTCAAAAGCTAGAAAGACCTCCTCTTAATGGATTCCTGTGAAAAAAACTTAAAAACAAGACAGGTGGCAGTAGTTGAAATGTATCATTAAAATACTGGTAAAACTATATTTTTATTTTAGATGAAAATCAACATTAAATTTCCATTTAAGATTAAGGTGATCAGTTCAATGCAATGGTTATTAATATATATATATATATATATATATATTATATATATATATACTAAATATAAATTAGGTAAAAGTTACTTAAGGCACATCTGATTTTTCTGCTTTCCTGTCTATTCAATTTGCAATGAAAAAAATCCTAACATAAGCAAATTATTTATATCTAAAAAAGCACATGTTTAAGAAATAGAGTTTGGAAAACTCGTATTGCTGATTAACCCCAAATAAAGATAAACTTCTCCAGAAATCAAATGGCATATTAGCAGCAAAAAGAATTGTTATTGGAGAACATTTTAATTTACAGAAAGGGTAGTGGATACTTGTAATTGATTCCCAGTGGCTACTAAAAGTGAATAAAGCTAATATGAAGAATTATTAAAGTTAAAAAGTCAATTAAAAAATGGCAAACTAGATGAGCCAATCGACTATGATTCTATGAATGTTATTGTAGCATATTGTAAATAATGTAAAAGAAAAATAAGACAAAAAGAATGCAAATTATTTTCAAATATATTTTATTAGACGCGTAGTGCATTTATCTATTTTTAGTAAAAAGTAAAAAAAAAATTATGTTCATACCAAAAACTCACAATAAAACCTATAAAGCATCATAGCAATGAAAATGCGACCTTCCATATCCTTTGGAAAATACAATATTCCTTGATTACACAAAACTGCGGAAGCAAACACTGAATACTTACATATCATTAATCCGGAATGTTCATTAAACAGTCTCATTACATATCTTTGCTTTCTAGACCCAACCAAAATAGAACTAACTCCAAAGAGGACAGAGTTAACGGTCGGGGAGAGCATCGTGTTAAGCTGCAAGGCCATTCACGACTCTTCACTGGACGTGACGTTCTTCTGGTCTCTGAATGGAAAACCTGTCGATTTTGAACAAGATGACGGCCATTTTGAAAGCATTAGGGCAGTAAGTATATATCTGTGTTTCTGAAATTGTATAAAATTATCTTTTGGTCTAGTGCCATCTGTGTACTAGGTTGATTTGATTAATTATTTATTTTATTATTTTATTATATAGTGGTATAGAATTGTATTGTTAGCCATGGAAAGAATAGCATTTGGTTGTAAGTGACTATTTTGCACCCTTTAACATCCACCAGAGGCACTGAATGTCTGTGTTTCCCTCAGTCACACAAACAATAAATACAATAGAATAAAAAATGATATTGTGCGCTTTTGTGAATATAACCTAAAAAGGCAAGCAACAAGAAAAAACAAAAATAATGTATAGATAGCTTTGTAAATGTCAGCTTCTTGAATTATATATTTAATGCACTCACATTGAGTGCCGCATACACTTAAAATCGATAACCTGGAATCCTTCTGTATACTTCCAGAAAGACCACCGAGCTCAAGAGTAGAGAAATGATTGTGTCAGCAGGCAAAATAATATGTAGTCTTAGAAGAGTACAATTTAATACAAATCGGTTAGCCAAGGAAAATATCATATTTACCAAATGTGATTGTAAGTTTTTCAGACTACTTAGGTCACTTTAGGCATGAATCCAGATATATACAGATATACCAGAACCTCCTGTGCTGGTCATAATACCATAGTTCCTACTCCATTTAAGCATCTAGATGTAGTTGACATCTTGATGTTGGCCATGGCCCTTAAAGATCGGGGGGGGGGGTAATGTGTCCCTTTGCAATTCAACAAGACAGTAGGAAAGCTCCAAGGAATTGTTTCTAGCTCGTACAATTTTGGCTATGCCACGTGTCAAAAAATCTATTTTGTCATTTTGAGTAATATTTCAAAATATGGGTTCCCATGAGAATTGTAATTGCAAACTCCAAAATGAACATACATACATTCTCCAAAACGTATGTTGAGTATTAAGAATAAGAAGGCAGATTTAATTTACAGAAAGAGTAGTCTTCCTGTGGAAATAGTACAGGGACATTAAAGGCATTCAAACTAAAATTGGCTTGTGTTTTATTACAAATAATTTAAATTTGAGTTCTATCAAAAGCTCACAATAGCACCTATATAGCAAAGAAAACACAACCTTCCACACCCCTTGGGAATACACAATAGTCCTTGATTAAACAGAATTGTGGAAGAAAACACTGAATATTTACATATTATTAATCCAGGCTGCTGATTACACCGTTTCCTTTAACAGAAATCCGGAAAAATCTATTTTGACGTTTCGAGTAATATTTTAAAATATGGGTTATCATTAGAATTGTAATAGTAATTTTGAAACTACATTCTATACGTCCAACAACTTAGGGACGCCCAAAATGCTGACTCTGAAGTCGGGGCTGGCACAAGACATGAATGAAATTTACGCCCCCAACTCAAAAAACTCCATTACAGGCCACGTCTTCCTATGTCTTCCTATCCGGATCCATGGTAGGGCCGCCCTGCCGGAAGCAATGCTACATTAGGTCAGGTTATTTTCTCTTAATGCTCGTTTTGAAGTGTTTTTGACAAAAACAAAATTGAAAATAAAGAAAAAGTACGCTTAGGCTTCATTCAGAGATCTCCTGATTAGAATTGCAATATACAATAAGCACAATGAAGAGACAGAATAGCAATTTCCTGCAGCATTCGGGTTTTTTAGATGAAATGTGAGCGCTTATTTCTCAATTTGTTGTACCGTTCAGAAAGATATACAGATTGCTTGTTTTGCTTTATATAGATTTTTTTTTTCATTAAATTCGACTGTTAAAAAAAATCATCTAAATTTTATATCTTTAGACTGGCAGTTTTGTTTGGGTTTTCTTTCAGATAGCGAAAGTATGTTATTATAAACCGCTGCCTTCTATAACTAGTGCTACGATGGTCAGCGACTCTTATTAAAGATGTCTGAAGAATATACTAACAGCTCAATATAAATCCATAAGCAAATTTTCCTATTACAAAGTAAGAAAATTGTTAAAACAATACAAAATGAAACAACCGTCTGTAGATTAGTGTCCTGGCATTTACCCCTTAAGGACAATGGGCAGTTCCTAAACCCATTGAAAGCAATGCATTTTGAGCCCGTACATGTACAGGCTTTGTCATTAAGGGGTTAAAGATTATAAAAAAGTGAAAAGTTTGTTTTCCCCATTAAAGACAGTGGCGTATGGTGGTCTAAGCCTTGGCGGCAGCTTTACGGTGCGGCAGCTCTTCTGCTGCATAGTAGGAAGCCAATTGTCCACTTGGACACTCAGCTCCATGAAGCGCCACTGTTCAATGGGCCAGTTAAAGCGGTGATCACTGACCTTCCCAACCCACCTATGGAACACCAAGAAGTAGTGTGCTGTGTTGGCATAGCGTCAATAGTTCATTACTGCCAGGCACCATATGTCCTTAACTGTCAGAGTGCAGGGCTATGACATCATATGCAAACATTCGGCAGTAAGGACAGTGGCGCGGAGGGCTTGCTGGTGGAGCTGCCTTGGCTTAGGCCTAGGTCAACGGTGAAGGTAAATAGTCACACCTAGCAACTTTCCGGGTCTTGCTACAGGGAAACTGGCGATAGTGGTGTTGCGTCACACCCCACTCGCCGCTCACCTCCCCTCCAACAATGGTGTGTCGTCAACTCCTTCCTGCAAAGTGGGGGACTACGGGTAACCTGAGCCAGAAAGTTCCCAGGCATGGAAATAGATCTCTGGTTAAAGATAATTCCTGGATTTGGTATAATAAATGCAAATAATTGACAGACGAGGAATTTTAAGTCAAAGCGCGATGAATTCAGATCGCGTACAGTTTGCCAGAGGCAGGCGCGATCGTGTTAATTGAGATTAGATGAAAATGTTTGCTGCATTTAAACATTCCCCGATAGAACATGATATTTATATTATTGTTATTATTGTGTTTAAGCGCTTAGATCTTTGAATTACTAGCTGTAAATGACACAGGAGACATAAATATTTAGCAGAAACCCCATGCATTTAAGAGGAAGACTGACATTGTCACACGTTATCAACAGCTTCGGTCGTCGGCGACATGTTAACCTTTTGAATGACAGACGGGTAATGTGTTGAATACACTGGGAGCGTTAACGTGTTTAACATTCAAATAAATGGTTGACACACTTCTGTGATCACCAGAAAGTCTTACACACCTTTCTGCGCCGGTGAATGTTTTTTAAGACTTGTAAAAATAGCACATTTAACCAATAAAGCCGTTTCTGAAGGATCGCCGTGCGTTGGGTAAACGCTGCACCAACTGGTGCACGGAGCATAGCATGCTAACATGAGATGGAACGCTTGATACACGAGGTCTTGGGTCTCATGGATTATTAAATACAGCTGCGGTTTCTGAATGTATTTAGAGTAATTTGCAGACGGGAGCTGAAGACTGCAGCGGTAATGTCCGTTAAACACAAAACACCATTAGCTCGGTTGAAACGCAGTCAATGAAGCAGGTCTAAAAATGAAATGGGGTCAAAAGAATCGCCCTGACCATCTCATTTAATCAAAAGCGTTCTTAACAGATGAGGTAGAAATTGTAACCAGAATTTTGCAGACATCTCCCGCCACACACGCTGCGGCTCACCACCGTTTACCCCCGGGGGGCAGTACAAGCACAGGCCGCCGCGAGCAGGGGCAAAAAAGGGCAAACGCAGAGAGTTGCTATAATGCTATTTTTGCCCTCTTTTTCATTCTATGAATGCCAGTGGTTACAAGTGAAGCAGAGTAAGTCAATGCAACCGCTTTAAGAGGGAGTTATCCTCCTAAAGAACACACATGAATGATGATAAAAGTGCTAATAATAATAAAAATAATGCTAATAATAATATTAATCTTCATTGTAATTCTTCATGATTTAAGGCGGCATGCAAAACATTTTAGTTAGTCCGCAGAATGCAAGATGTGTGTTGCCTTACTTAACAAATGCCCTGTCTGCCTCCTTGCAAACTGTATTAATCACCCAACCCGTCCACTTGTGGGCACCCCGCGGAGACAGATCGAAATGAAAGAGTGACCTGCTCGTGGAAAGCGAGACAGATCAATCAGGCGGTAAATGGAGGAAATTATATATCCAATGTGCACAGCAGAGGGGCATACAAAATGTATGAAAAAAAGGGGGGGGAAAGCTTAAGAAAAAAAGTAATGATAGATAGCGTTTCAAAGTTTAATTAGCAGATCAGGTGATCATGTTTTAATATATGAACCGATAGATTCAGTGAAAAAGAAAAAAACGTATCTTCTTACAGAAGATTTAAATATTTTAATACTCAGTTGCCCCGTGATTGTCTGCCTCCCAACATTTTTGTGCCTACACGTACCTACAGTTTGTTATTTTTGTAACTTCAAGTACATTAGCCTTTATATTAAGAGTCTGTGTATATGCAAATATTTAAGGCAGGTGTGAACAAATGTTATAAAGCAATAAAGTTTTTAAAACTAGTTTTGTAATATTTTTTATTTGTTAAGAGTTTATTTGTGTGTGTGTGAACAGAAGAAAGTCAGGGATTTTGTAGGCATAGAGTTGGGCGTATGATTAAACAATTATATCAAACAGGCGCTAATGATCATCAAACCAATATGTAGAGTGAAACACATCATTAACTGAAACAGAAACGAATGTGTAGGAGGAATAAAACTGGGTGAGGAACAGCCAAACTCACCAACAAGGTGAGGGTTGCTGAAGACAGTTCAATGTGAAAAGTCATACACCATGGCAAGACTGAGCACAGCAACAAGCCACAAGGTGGGTATACTGCATCGGCAACGTCTCTCCCAGGCAGAAATTGCAAAGCAGACAGGGGTTTCCAGATGTTCGATGCAAGCTCTTTTTAAGAAGCTCAAAGAAACGGACAATGTTGAGGACCGTAGACGCAGTGGTCGCCAAGGAAACTTAGTGTCGCAGATGAAAGACACATCATGCTTACACTGGTCAGAAGATGTCCAGAGCTTCCATCAGCTCAGTTTTGGCAGAAAACAGTGGGACCCTGGTAAACCCATTTACTGTCTGGAAAAAGACTGGTCAGAAGTGGTCTTCATGGAAGACTTGCCGCAAAAAAACCCATACCTCTGATTTGGAAACATGGCCAAGGGACCCAACTATTCATGATAACACAGACTATCCCTTTAACCTTGAAATCTTATTCAGGAGCTGAGACACATTGGCTCATTGGATAGACAAAGAGAGATAGATATTATTGTGAATACAAATAAGAAAACTGTTTATATACAATGCACCAATTTAATGTAATTGAATGAAGAAATGTTTTGGGTTACTTCTTTATTGTTTTGCCATAGTAAGAGCTCTTATGTATATGTATATATATATATATATATATATATATATATATACTTCAGAAAGGTGTACTAGTGCCTAACAATATTAGCAAAATCAAGCAAAGATACCACATGTCCCTCTTCAGCTGGGACATTCCCTCTCTCATCAGCTCACAGTCTCTGCTGAGTATGAATATATGACGGTGTAATGTTTCAAAATGAAAATGTGCAACTGAAGTGTATTTTTCTTATTCTAAATTCCTTACTAGTTTATAACAATCAATAGATCACACGGTCATATTGGAAGTCTCCCTGAAGCCATGTCCCCCAGCCGTCTTGCCTGCCGCTTACCGAAGCAGACCACATCATTTCTTCCAGCACATACATTTCACATGCTACATGCTGGTATATGTAAGGTTGTGCCGTGTAATATGTGGGATGTATAAACCCACAGAAGGCATTATCTGTTATACATTTCTCATATGGTGGGGGGGGGGCAGAACTGTATATGTGTCCTGGAGAATATGGCTGATCCTACGTCCCAAGCGTAAGCACTTTTCTTGAATACATGACTTCTTAACTGCATTTAGCCATTCGTTTAACCATCTGAGCGCCAAATGGGTTTGTTCCAAGTTGGAAACCAATTAATTGAAGCCCTAAATTGCTAAAAGGCTGCGTTGAAAACCAGGAAGGTGTACAGAATATAGTATAGCTGTCTGTTAAACCCTTAAAGTGCTGGACGGACAGCAATTTACATGTGATGACGCTATGACCCTTTTCGGATACGCTATATAAGATGAGCCAAAGTGTTCTTATATGCCATTAAATTCTATGTTTCTATGGTGAACGATAGTTTACTGAATACATGATTACTGCTATAAAGCTTGGTCTCCTTAGTAATGGGACTCCGCAGAGCACGCTTCGTATTTACTTCTATAACATTTCTAAAATGGCAATTCATTCATTCATTCATTCATTTATTTATTTATTTATTTCCAGCAAGCGTCCTCGGCAGATTTAATGATTAGGAACATTCTCCTGATGCATGCCGGGACGTATGGCTGCAGGGTGCAGACTACGGCTGACAGTGTGTCAGATGAGGCAGAACTTCTCGTTAGGGGTGAGTATACAGACATAATTCATTCCCTAAGCATACCGCCTCTTCTTGTCAGTACATTGCAGATGCTTTGAAGTCCACAGACCTGATGTTGGACCTGCTGGTAATTAGCAATTACAAATATAATAACTGTTGAAAGATGTCATGAATTTTTAGATTGTAAGACATATTATATGTTGTTGCTAAGTAATTAGCGTTAAACACATAGACATGGGCCTATGAATGCTGCTAATTAACCTACTGATACCATTGTATGGGTCTTTCCATGGCTTTAGTAGAAAAGGAAATGTTCTTGGTGCCAGCAGGGGCGTCTTTGAGTGTTTCTGTTAGCCTTGTGTTCATTAGAGTTTATTTTAAAGGAGGACGGGGGGTGAAACAGCAATATTCTCTCAACCATTAAAAAGTGTCCAACCAGTGTTGGCCCTTCATAATGACTAATAACTCTTCCTTTAGTAAGTAAAACCCTATTTCGGGCTGACTGTAATGGGAGTTTCCCCATTGTCTGGAGAACCACAATTCATTTGCCTTGAGCTAAAATAAGTAACACACCACCTCCCATTATGTCCGTCATTTGCTTGTCATTTATCATCAAACATCTAGCATCTCCATGCAGCATTCCATTTGCAACAATTCTAGTTATATATGACTCCCCTCTGTCTTATGTTCTAAAACAATATTCTAGCATTAACATGTTTAACATTAGATCTATATTTTCATAACCAAATTCAGTTTATTTCTGTATATCCTTAATAACTTTTCTCCCCCTTACTTTCTTTCATCTCTTTCCCCTTCCTTCTCTCCCCATCTTTTGTTGTTGTCTCTCTCTGTCTGCCCTTTATTTCCTCTCTCCCCACTTGTTTGTTTCTTCTGTCTTCTCTTTCCCTCTCTTACTCTCTCCCTCTCTTCTTTTATCTCCGTTTCTTCTCTGTTTTCTTTCTTCTACACCCATCTTTCCTTCTTTTATCTCTTTCTTATGTCTACCTTTTATACGTCTATTTTGTGACCCCTCCCACCACACCGTACAGCATCCCTTTCCCATTCCTGCACTCAACACTGTCAATCAAACCCTCCCCTACCCGTCACACGACGCCTGCAGGCAACATTGTTCAGCAGGCTGGCCCCTTCACAACACTGCCCTTTAGCCCTCCTCAACCCCCAAACAACACAGGCTCCCCCATCTCTACATGATCCAAAAGGCCATCCTTGTAACAGACTGTCATTTATGTTATAATTTGTTGTATGCATGTTCTGAGTTTTTGCAAGTTTTAAATGTGGATAGGGTTTACACTGTCCATGTTGCAGTGGGAAGGTGTTTGGGGTAGGACTGTTACTCAGAAGGAAATGGTCTTGGATATGCTGGTCATAACAGTCATACTGGTCATAACAGTAATACAAGAGAGCCAGCATATTAACAAGAGTTATCAGAGTCCATCCTCATATACAAGGTTGTTTAGCAAACCCCCTGAAAAAGGCATAAGGTCTGTATATTTTTCACTTTGTATTAGTAATAAGCAAAAGATAGATAATTTATGGATAAGTCATTAATGCATATTATTTGTATTTTGTTCAGCTCTTACGGTGAATTTTTGGAGTTAAAGGAAAGTGTACAATAAAGCTTCTTAAAAATCATCAGCAAAGTTTTGGCCATCATTCAGACGGGGTCTGCTACAATCCTTACCTCCCTCCCTGCACACAACACAATCTGGCAGATCCCCTTTCTCTCCACAAACACGATCTGATTGAGCCTTGGTGTGATTTAGTGCCATGTTGATCATTTTATATGAAAAGACGGTCAAATCAAGAACCCTACGGATACATTAGATGGCTGGAATGAGTGGTTACGCTCCGATGTGTATACATTTTGTCCCTGTTATGGTAAACATCTACTTAGGATAGCATTATGAAAGCATTATGGATACATTTGTTGGTCTAAGCCATGATCAGACTCCTCTTCCTTGGATCTCTATTACACTGATTTAATAGCCCACTGTAGGCCGTTATAATCCTTTCAATATATGTTTAACTCTCTTAGGAGCCATGTGTTATAATACAGTATTAATATGTTGTATCTTAAGTAAATGAACATGCATTAGACATTACCAAACACTTTATATCAGTTTTCCAAGCTGATGTTTTGACGTTTACAACAGGAAAGAGTTTACGGGAGATAATTTTTTTTTTATTTGTCAGATTGTAAGGTCTTGCACAGAAAGTTAGATACAAACACACACACTTAACTAGTATAGCAGCATATACATCAATATATAAAAACAACTTAAAAACATATTTTTTCACAACGGACATATAATCTAAAATCTAAACTAAAAATCTAATTTGAAAAACAAATTCATAAAAATATTAAATGTTCAAATTTCATTGAAAAAAGTAATTTATGTCCAGCTTCCGCTTCCTAAATGGACATAAAATTATATATCAGTGTGTATATATATATATATAATATATATATATCACTGTATAAACAGTTATTTTCAGTAGAAGACCAGGCTAGGACCTTAAAAAAAAAAATCATAAAGCCATGCATATCAGTCTTGAGATTCAGATCTCCTCTTGTAAAGTCTGCATCTTATAAATCCACTTTGGATGTTTCATTTGTGATTTAGTCTGATGAGACTTGAACATTAACCAGCTATAATTTGTTCTGCAGAAGTAGCCAAATACACAAATTGGTCATTGTTCTGTTGACTGCCACGGTCGACTTGTAACAAGTATAGAAACAAGAAGCAACAGCTCTGAGGTTATGTATGATCTTGGCATACATACACATACATTTTCACTTTAATGAGGATAAGATAAAACTCCTATGCAAATTAGTAATTCATCTTCAATCTGTTATAACTATTCGAGACCATGAAGAACACTTTATGCCGAACAGGAATGATAAAATTGTAAGCTTTGTATAAAAAGATCAAAAAGATTGAAAAGTGATCTACTCGCCATAGAAACCAGTAGAGCTGTTCTGCAATTGGACCATTTCATTGATTTCCATGGCCGAAGAACCCCTTTAAAACTTTGTGCCTAAACTCAGCTACAAATTGTTATTCTCATAGACAATAGGATATATATGATACATTTAATGCATATTCACATTGCTCTTATATCAAGCAGTTCACTAAATAAATGAATGCAACATGTATGTAAATATATAGGCCGGTACAGGTTAGAAGTGCATTGGGAGTTACATGAGAGGCTCCATGCACCAGTTGCTCATAGACAGAGTAGTTGCCAAAGAGTCTAGACAGAGAAGAGAATCTGGAGAACAGGGCCTCAAAGAAGAACTAGAGATGATTTGGAGAGTGAAGGCCAAAGTGGTCTCTTATTATTAGGAGGACTTGGGCTGTGATTCCTAAGCTGGGAGAATGCAGTGCTAAGATACTGCACAGGACCCTCAAATTCCCAGGGCTCTGGAAGAGGACCCAAGGTTGGAGGAAGACACAAGGCACCCATAGGGATGTGAGGGGAATATATATATATATATATGATAATATACTATTATATATATAAGTATAGTACACAATACACAAGTCTATGGATAGTTACCAGCACTCTAGGTCTTTTTCCAATAATACAGATTTCTCTTTTGCAGGACACTGACTGATGAAAGTCAAATAAAGACTGACATTGACCTGCAAAAGAGGTGGTTTGGAGTGTATATAGCATAGCATATTGTGATATTATATATGCTGGAAATAAGTAATTTCGATGAATTAACTTGAAAAATAAACATTATTTACTTTAGGAAGAACTTCCCCCCCCCCTGCTTTTGAATATGCCTTCATTGTGTTACAATGTTACATTGTACTTTTTTATCTAACAATGATGCAAAAAAAAAAAGCAATGGATTTTTATTCTATTTAGGGACTTCGCTACTTTCTAATGATGTATTATTTTGTAGCTTACAGGCCACTAGAAAAAAAAAGCAAGAAGCACACACAGTTTTGTTGTTGTGCATGGGTTGTTTATTAGAGCGCATATATTTGCGTAGCAAATCATGTAAATAATAGTTGCGGTTCCCTAGTGGTTTTGCAGGAAGGAATATTAATAAAGTAAATATAAAAATATACATATAATTGGCATGTATATGTTAAGTATATTCTTTTACACGTTAACTGGGAATACTGTAGTGTTATTTAAATGCATATATGGATTCAAATATGTAAAGTCATGTATTTAACTAGTTTACATATTGGGAACATTACTTGTGGGGAATACGCCAATTTCTTCTAAGAAAGCAGGAAGACTGCGACAATTAAGCATTGCAGTTTGGTATAATTAACTGGATCTAATGTATTTTCTTACCTTGACTTAAAAAGTAAAATGATTGAAGGACCAGCTTGGTTTTTCTTTTATGTAAAACATGCTGGGGTCTCCCATTTAGATTGTGCTAAACTCTATAGAAAGACACTCGGTGTCTGCTTTAGATGCCCACCTTGGAGCCCTAAGTATCCTGGAAGTCAACCCCTGTATTGTTTGCAGTACACTGTGCTTGTTGCAGTTACTATATTCTGCCACTAGGGGCAGTTATCTCTTTCCCACACACAGAGAAAAGTGGAAAGAACTAGATGCCACTTCCCAATTTGGAAACCTAGGGTTTAGTAATCAACATACCTGGAAACTTCCACAGCTCTCCCTCTTCTGGGGAGTGGCTTAATGGAGATGTGGGGATAGCTGCATGTAGGGATGGGGCCAGCCCTAGACACCCTTTAGTAGGCACGGCCAAGCACTGCTCCTTTGCCCAGAGAAAGAAGAAACTGACCTGGAGTCTAGGGAGATCAGCACCTAACCTGGAGACTCTTGGTCTTCAAACACAGGAGTCCCCATGCATGATAATCAATTGTGGTACTAGGACCCTCCAAGCAAACTAGAGAGTTACTAGGTATGGTCATTATGGATTATTGTTTGGATTTCACCCAAAGATGTTTTTGAGAACACTATCATTTTTATAGTATTTATCACATGTAGGACTTTCTTTGCACCTAAACATCAAAAGTCTCAGTGCTGTTGACTTAAAATACTCTTTTTGTAAGTATAGGGTCATACTAGACCGTTTCACTGCTTCCGGATTATCCATGTATTTGTTCTAAACTCCCATAGTTGAGTTCTGGAGCCTCGGTATAACACTATCTTGGTAAAAGACAGCATTTTGTGATGTAATGATGGGACTGATTAAATGATGGATGAATTCCAAAGGGTAGACTTCACATTTCCCATGTAATCAGTGATCCTTGACCTATCATTCTATTTTTGGACTAATGTGTGATAAATAAGTAGGTTATGGAGCCCAGATAAAGTGGAGTTGACAGATTATCTACAGTAAAATTGATTTCTGCTAAAGTTTATTAATACCTACTCTCTTCTCATCATTGTCATCCAGGGAATAATGAGCAAAACTTTAAAGGAAGGAACAAAACATTTAATTTGCACAGATGGGATTCTTGCAACTGTTTTTCAGTGATTAATTATGTATCCTATTAACATAATCAGTGTAAAACATGTTAATAATTTTGGTGAAACTGATTAAAACTTAAACCAAATGCTGGGTGTGTTTAGAAAGGTAAAATCTCTTATGTATGTATTGATTATTGACGTTTTTAGTTAGTCTAAAGGAATCTCAGACACAAAAGAGCTAGTGGAATGAACCTTCTGCCATATATGAAGGGTATCCCTCATGCTATATACAATGCAAATTGAGGTTTAATATGAGGTTTTACAAAGACAAATATATAATAAAAATAAAACCTCTCTTTACCAAGACAAAATGTATCGAATTACTAATAGTGATCAATATGTGTATAGCCTATGATCCCACAAATATGCCTTAATATCACCAATATTACCAGCCAGCAGAACAAAAGTATTATTTGGAAAAGGGAAAAGTTATTTGCCAACCCAATAATAGGTGTAAAGAAGAGTGCCTTTGAAGTCTCTGGGTTTGACCCGGAGTCTTTGAGTAATGCACTGCTTTCCAGGGCCTCTGGGCCACTGTCTTGTTTCTTCTAGGCAAGGGAGTGTTATGTAGCCATACCCACTCCTCACCCAATTACCCTCCCAGTCCTGATCCATTGTAGCCTGCCCTGGCAAGTTTCCACACCACTTGATAAACTGCTACTTTGTGATCACAAATAGCAAGCACTGCAGCAGTCACAGTTCTGAGGACCGCATTGAACCTTCCCGTGGACCACTGGTGTTCCATAGACCAAAGCTGGAGAATGGTCGCTCTGGGATGTGTAAGATGATGCTACTACTGAATATTCAGTTATTAAAGCCATTCAACTCATATACTATAAGTTATTTGGATTCTGTGTGACTGAAATGAAACAAAATCATCATCTTATCAGATGATGAGTATAAATTAGACGTCCAACAAGAATCAATTATTAATCATTACAGTCTTAGCAGGATTCCGCCCCAGGAGTTGCAATGAAAACGAGCTTATACATATTAACGATATTAATGATTGCTATTGAGTCATCTAACGTGAAATTTCTTTTTTTTTGTATTCCATTTGGGTCATAATGAATTTGTTATAAATTCGGCCTTGAGATAAACCTTTATCTTTAAATTATATTTCATAATTCCTGCAACCCAGCTGAAGAGATGCAAATAGAACATGGGCAGGTGAATGATAAAATACTAAAGCATAATAACTCTCCATTCACTTGTTCAATCCTCTGCTACACTAGGGGTTAGAAGCCAGTAACAGTCATTTAAATAAATGCTAATTAGATTGAAACTAATTATTTTCTAGGCAGACTGCATTATTATGTTTTTAAGGATTAACAGATGCATATTTGATTGATGGCAGATTATTCTTGAATGAATAAGCATAATATTGATTCTTCAGTGTGATTCTGGTTTTACACACTTTGATGACAACTGAGAAATGTATTGTTAATTAAGTAATGCTAAAGTCTTTCTTTTTTTCTTTGGAATATTGTCAATTTTTTTGTTCTTCTTTTTGTCTTACCAGTGAAAAGGTTTTATCATGCATTACAAAGGGCCGATGCAAGTGAGCTTTTAATGCTCCCGACCTGGCTCTGTGTAATTCCAAGTTAAAGCGGTACAATGAATGCGACAACAATGAATGCGTATGAAAGTACCGTATTTGCTCGATTATAAGACGAGGTTTTTTCAGAGCAAATGCTCTGAACAATACCCCTCGTATTATAATCGGGGTCGTCTTATATTCAGACCTCAAATAGGTCTGACTATGAGACGACTAAGATCCAGATCCCCCGCAGCTGCAGGGGACCTGGATCCTCCTGTTCCCCCCGCCCCACTTACCGGTACTTCTGAGTCCCCGGTGTGCAGCTGGGGCAGCGTGTAGATGTCTACGCGAT
>VKOC01000002.1:46603314-46616650 GCA_009364415.1 Spea multiplicata | reverse complement strand
TAGAATGCAATAAAGGTCCCTGTTGGTGTAATAGTCAGGTGTCGCAATACTTTTGTCCATATAGGATCTGGAACAAAATATTATAATTATCTCCTTTTCTGGTGGTAAAAAAAAGCATTTTCAGATTTATAGAAAAATGAAATCCTCAGCTCTGTTTCATATAGTATAAAGCAGCCATGTTCTAAAGGCCTATTTACGTTTCTATTTTACATTATAATAACTGGTCATTCACTGGATTAAATGGATTCGAACCAAACCCTTGCAGTGTTTTTGTGATAATGAAAGAATATGTTCATTCATTAACGCCGTAATTATTAAACTGTAATTGTAAAATGAATCTGAATTTTCTCCACAGGAGTCTCGCTAATTTAGCAGTCAATTATTTTAAAATTAGAGTATCAATAATATAACTGAACTAAGAATTATCCTACTTTAATAATCACGCCAAATAACTTAAAGCCAAATTATAGTTTAGTATTGCAGTACATTTCTTAATTGTCTTGTAATGCAGTTATTTCCACTGTATTAGTACGTTGGTTTTAATTACTCTTTCGTAAGATTGTCTCAATGTCAGCTATTGTTTTCTATATGTTCAGTATATAGCAGTATTTAAGCTGCAGGGACAATAAAGATAAGTGTGTGGCCTCATCAGCCCCTGGACCACCAGTCATTCGCCCAGTAGGACAGATGGTCTTTGAGGACCTGTTCATGAGTGAGGAACTTCAGGATTTTGTTTTGGGCTGGCTTTGCCACAAAACTTAGTTTTTTTAGAAAAAAAATCAGTCCCTTACAGTAGAACATGGTTAAAAATGTAATACAATGGGCGAGGCATAAATTCATAAAGTGGACAGAATGGAACTAATCAGACAGTGGGACATTAATTAATTTAATTTTTGTTTGGGGTCTTCTGGGAAGGAAATGTGCATAGCTAATAGCTATGGAGATATTTTAGTTTGTCTAAAATTCTCTCTTGTATGAGCATTCTAACATTTAGTGTACTGTAGTCTAATTACTATATGTATCCTTTCACAAGATGGTGGTCGGCATCTCCCAAGAACATGCTGTAAACTCAAATTAATCATCCAATGACCCAAGAGCTTCCCCAGGTCTTCCTATTCACCTTTGCAGACTTTATATACTTTGTCGAGGCACATCACCATCTATTTGGAGCTCTTAGGCATTGTTGACAGCTATGTTTAGCAAGCCACATTTCTGCCTTAATATATTATTATTAGATAACATTATATTATTTGTACTAAACAGAATTACTTTTGTATCGCCACATATATAAAGTTGTGAGAATTCTATGGTTTTACACATCAGGACAGAATAACAATCATCTGTTCCTTAGCAGGTCTAAAAATTATGTAAGTACAACCTCAGATGAACAACAGCACATAACATGCTACACCGTGTCATGATTTATTCAACAAAAATAAAGCCAAAATGGAGAAGCCATGTGTGAAAAACTATGCACATCCTTACTGCTTCAATTCACAATTTAAAGTCCATCATTCTGCAGTGAAAAAGATTATTTAAAAGAGGAAAACATTGAAGTCTCAAGATTGTAAGCTTGCGAGCCGGACTCTCTCACCTAATGTATCAGTTTGTCTTAGTCTGTCAATTCTCGTCTTGTCAGACCCCTTGAATATATGTATTGTATTAAGCACTGCGTAAATTGTTGGCACTATATAAATAAAAGATAATAATAAGACAGTTGCCAATCTTCGGAGGAGTGGACGTCCCAGCAAATTCACTTCAGCCTGTGTAATCCTCTGAGAAATTGCAAAAAACCCAAGAGTTACACCTCAGACTCTACACTCCCCAGCGTGTTAAACTTTCTATGGAAGCCATTGTAATTGTTTTAAAGATATTATGTTTAAAATAGGATGTATTAAACCTTGGGAAAGCTACAGTCTGTGGTATATAAAAATTTCTGTCCTAAAGTTCTGTCTATTTTATTTCCAATTGGTTGATGCCAGAGGAGGTCCCTGCAGGCGACCAATAGGCTCACTTGCACTGCCCTGTAACCCCTGACAGCGAACCTACGGATTTCCGCTTCCGTCAGCTCCTGCGATGCCGTGAAGATAAGGTAGGCTAGATGGGGAAGGGACCGGGGAGATTAGTAGACGAAGACGATCACGAAGGTCTTCGTGGTGTGGGTCTTCGTCTACGTTTCACCTCCGCTCACTTTTCTTCTTCGTGTTCATTTAAATGTTCGCCCGAAGACGAATGCACAAGTTTAGTATGTAACATAGGAAAAAATATTGGGATTACCAGTGTAGCACCCTAGATATAGCCTTTACAGTAGGGCCTCCCCTAACCTCCTGGCAAGTATTTCTGTAATGACGGCTATTAATATATACAAAACCTTAAGAATCTTAAGTAGCGACTCAATGATAAAGGTCTCCCAGGATCAAGCTCATTTAGAACGTTCCTTGGTCTGAAAATAAAAGAATACAGGCTTTGTGTTTGTTAAAGATTCGAGTGAAGACCTTTTACGTGGACGAGGTCCTAGCTGTAAAATTATAATATCCTTAAAATAAAAAAGAAAGAATAATAACCCTCTGTGCATAAAAGAACCCCTCTTATCTTCAATATCTGCCTGACTCCCCGGCTTTCCTCAGCAAACAAATTATTGTAATGATACTTTTACTTTCCATTTCATTTCGAAAATCAAACAACATGCATTCTTTGGAATGCAATCGTAACGTTAGAAAAGAGGATCCCTTGGTAATTCTTGTTTTAGAAATGAATGGGCTTTTGAAACTGGCGGAGAATGACTAATGTTCAAATGCTATCGCTGAGCGAGTGATACAAGTATACATTTTAAAGCCGAATGAAAGCTGAGGATAATTCTGTTTTGTTTAATAGCATTTTTTTCAATTACACAGGGGGTTAATTTTTTATATTATGTATATTTTTTTAATTTTTCTGGAGTATGCTGATTTACTGCATTTTTTGTTTTTTATATTTCTAAAATTTTAAGACACATGGACAAGACCGTCTTCTCCACAGGTCATCCTCTACGGTGAACCTAAATATAACAGATTGTCTTTTTTTTGTACACTTTTATAAGCCCACAGCAGATTTTAGTTAATATTTAGGTGAAAAGCTTATTGTTACACTGCAGGGCCAATATAAAGAGCGCTCCGGTGACCTGTTCATTAACAGAAATGTACAAAGAACAAGAGGTCACTCTCTGAGACCGGAAGAGTAGAGATCTCATAGACGACAAAGGAAGGGATTCTTTACAGTGAGGGCAATAAAGGTATGGAATTCACTGCCAAGATAGGTGGTTCTATCAAGTACAATGGATGCCTTCATAAAGGGTCTGGATATTTTATGTAGAAAAACAGCACATACAGGGTTATAAATAATTGGAAAAAAAAATTATGAATTAATAATATAATATTAATATTGATTAATAAAATATTAATATTAATATATTCATATTTTAGTGCTTCTTGATCTAAGGAGAAATCTGATTGCCCCAAAGGAATTTTTTTTTTTAACCGAAAAATAGCGTAATTGGGTTTTCCTGTTTTGCCTTCTTTGGATCAAAAGCAGAAAGGATAGGTAGAAGGTTGGAAATTGATGGACTTGGGTCTTTTTTTTAACTTTAATTACTATATCACTATGTTAATGCGATGGATATACATGAGAACTCTGTGGATTTGCTCCTGATTTGCTCTTCATATGAAATAGATATGTCCCGAAACTGGAAGTTAGACAAAGATATAGGTAGTGATCTTCACCAATAACAACCACGTCCCCTTCAGTTGAGCCCTTGAGTTTGTGTGGCCGCCTGGACTATAGTGGAAAGAATAGGGTCAGAAACTGGATACGCAATTAAGAGATTACTGACCAGAGAAACTTCTTTACAAGTTCCAGGCGAAATCCAGAGAGTCCCCAGGCAGGACATACAGAGGCATTCTAATGATACTGAGGAGGGGCAGCTTGGAGTAGGAGAGAAAGGTATTTGGTGAGTATTCATGGCGCTTTGTGCTACACCATGAGTCTAGAATCAGGTATTTCGTTTCATTGGGTACGTTCATGCTGTTGATTGCAGTGTTCATGTTAGATGAAAATATTCTCCCTAGATTTTCTAAGTTGACTCTACAAAGCAGTTGAAGAGGAGTTTATTTTCTGTATTTTTTGACATTAGAGGTCTTTGAGAACACTATTAAAAAAAAAAACTAAAAAAATCTCTCTATATATATTTTTTCTTTGACAGCCCTGGTCCAAAAATCTGCCCATTCCAAACTGCAGTAATAAAACATTCGACAGCACTGAACTAATCTGAATTTGATATCTTTTGCTCAGGGACAGTGCTGGAAGGTTTATATGTGGCTGCTTAAAAAAAAAAAACTATTCTGATCCACTCGATAAAGGTGAAGTCACATATCCCTTGTAAAAGCATTTCCTGCCCTAAGCCTTATCACATAATTCTATCTAGTTTAATCTGTGCTTCCAAAGGGATTAAGAAACAAAAAAAATAAAATAAAACCTTACTATTTTTTAATTTTTGCTTTTTTTTTTTAACAAAAAACACAATAATTTTCAAACTTGTTTTAATTCATGAGTCATAATAAATTGTTTAATCACAATGATACTATTCTAGGTAATAATTCTATATCCCATTTAAAAAGTATTTTCCTGTATTTCTAAAAGAAGGATTTTTCTATGTTGCTTATATGATAATACATATCATAATATATGATATAGCAGCTCAGTTCACTAGTGATAATTTAGAAAATAATTAAATTTAATGACTATTTATGAACAAAACAATGGATGCTATATGTAACATTTAAAATAGTCATGAATGGTTAAAATTAAAATTTGCACGTCTGGGTCCAGCATCCTATATTTTTAGTGCTCAGGTTATACAACAAAGAGCTGTGACTCCCAACAGATTACTGGACCTCAAGGCACCCTTTTATCTTGATGTAGGGCGGTAATGTCTAGACTCCAAATAAATACCGTGAATAGTTCAGCTGAGTTCCCCCTTGTTTGTGGGAGGACGCATCGCCTCGGTGCTAGCGGCCCCATCTCCATTGCCTCTTATTTCTATTTGGAGTAGAAGGGAACACCTGTAGGGGAGCAGATCTGGTAAAAAAAAATGATGACTTGTTGTTGTGGCAAGTGGCAGCTCCATCCAGCAGGAGGAGATTCGTTGATAGTTTAAGAGGTAGTAATGAGTTGTGACCCTCATTTTTGGCAAATTTAATTAGCAAACACCTATGCCAACCAATCCACAAAACATCTCATGTGTCCCGATTTTTGGGCACTGTCCCGCTATTCCATGTAGCTGTCTCACTGTCCAGCGTTTGTTGTCAATGGGGATCAAAGTATCTGATCTCCTCTGACGGGCAGAGAAAGCTCAACGGAGATCTGTGCTTATGCAGCTCCCTCATGGTCACCTCTTAACACTGAAGCCACATCTGCCCACCATCTTTGGTCAAGTCTAACTTAACAAAACAGGTAAACCATTGTCCAAGAACTCTCTCTTTTCGTATGTTCACCGATTTCCTCCCAAAATCTTTCCTTTTCCTTCCTTCCTTCCTTTATTTAACCCCTTCCAAATGATCAGATGCTAACATGTCCCTTCTAATCCCTTCACAATATTTTTACTGAACACAACTATGTGGATTTTCTACTTCGTGATCACAACTTCTATGAAGTACAAAAAAAAAAAAACTACATTCCAAAATCGTTATACTGTCAAATCAATTAATAGGCTCATTAACCTAATTTGAAAAAGTTAAAGCAAATACTGCCTAGTGAGTATTTTCTTCATGATTTAGTTCACATTATGTGTAAACTCGGCTCCACAAATGGTCAATTAGATGCCTAATGTAAACACGGCACATCGGAGATGAGTCTACAACACATCAGTATTTCCGTACGTGAACTGCTATACATTTTAATAACCGCTAGAGAATATATTATTGCATCTACCAGATTCCAAAACGGATACATTTTAGATCATTATAATTGGACATTTTCATGGCAATAGCCCAAAACGGGAATACATTTTGATATATATACACATTTTCTGTAATTGTAATAATATGCTTAACTTACTTCTGCTCTGTGTATATTATTGTAATACGTTAAATAATTTAAATGTATTAGTATGAATTTATGTTGATGTAATAAAATCCATGCACATATTCCGAACGCACATTAGCCACACGGAAAATGACTTTTTATCATATTTTGCAACATGCTGATTTGATAACATTATTAGCAATACAAAAAAAGTAATTATCTTTCCCGTGACTCAAGAACACCATATTTTAAAGCTCCCATTAGTAGCGCGAATATATCACAATGCCATTTACTAAACATTTATTTAATAGGCCGTGAAAGATACCTTTGTGTTGAGAGAGAGAGAAAAAAAAGAAATCTGCGTTCTTAATTTAAGTCGTACTTAACAAAAACCTAAGTTCCAAGAATTCCTGCTCTGAACCTAATTATTGGCTAAAAACTCTATTCCTGTCTGTTTTATTATGGAATATTTGCATGTGTAATTTGACAGATCATTTCGCGTTATTAAAATGACAAAACAACAAAATATTTATTCCAAAGAAAACCCGCTTATCAGTGAAAACATAAGCAGGCACCATCGGAAAGCGGTAATGAATGGCACGCCGTTGATTGTGTTCCTAGCAATCATCTGCATTAGTGATCATTAACTTCACAATGAATCAGGGAGTTGATTTATTTAACAAACCTAATTGCTATTTCTTTTAGTAATTATAGCAGCGATCTCAGGCCGAACAGAAAGGGGTGGAAAAAAGTATAAACAAACAAGCCAACGCGCCTGTTAGAGATTCTAGAATTTCACTGTTCGGGTTATTTTTAAGGCGTTTTAAGGAATAACAGTAAAATTTTAAAAATGAGGATAGGCCTGCTGAAGCTCCTACTCTTGGTAAGAACATTGGTCCTGGTAAGTGTTTTCCTTCGACCGCGGGAGAGTCCTGCCCATCTCGTGCATGGCTTGTCAAGCTGATCCTGGGTATTAGGCTCAGCTCCAGCTTGTGCCATGCCAGAGCCAACTGGTTCCCTGAAACTGGCTTCATCTCTAAATATGACATAATAACAATACTGCTATGTGTGATGCAACGAGCATGAATGGAAATTAGCTGTGATTTTATGAGATGAGAAATGAAAACGTATAAAAAATTAAAACATATTTGTCGTCATTACCTGTTTCATGTTCCTGTATTATCATTATGGTTCCGTATTAAGAAAAGGAGAAGAGGCGCATCGGAGTCGTTATTTCTATCAATGTTACAAAGTGTCAGGAAAAGGATTTGATAGCAAGAAGAGGGAGGTGGTCATGTCGCTTGCCTGATCACTAGTCACACTTCACGTCCGGAGACCCCATGTCCAGACGACTGTAGATATGCTTCAGAGAACCTGATGAAGTGGAACTTAAACGATGCACTAGTCACATGATGAAAATATCATAAAATCGTGTATTTTCTGAAATATGTAACATTTTCTGTTGGTCGTTCAGCAAAAAGCAACTTGAAACAATGACGACACTGACCGCGGAAAACATTTGTGAACGGGGATGTGGAAGGAGAATAGTCAGAAATGGACCATCAATGTGTTCAGGGCAACGCTAGGACTAGATGGGACAAAGATCCACTTCTCTGGTGACACGTAGATGTCCGTGCTCTGCACACGTATCTGCTCCGTCTTATGTCTCTGTTCAGAGATATTGTATGGAACTAAATCTGCCCTTTTGGGCTTCAGCTTGCTTCTCTCTCCATGTTGAAGCCAGAGCCGGCCTTAGGTGTTCTGGCGCCCTGTGCGGACTACTTCCTTCTGGGCCCCCCCCCATTCCGAAAAAAAAGAAAGGAAAATTGAAACATTTGGTTTTTGTGTTGTTTTAACTTTATTTAACATCCTCCATGTTAAATAAAGTTAAAAAAAACCATACACCCAATTCCACACAAACATACACCAATCCCACCAATTTACACCAATCCACCACATATAACCATCCACCAATATTACACCAATCCACAACACATATATACAATTTCCAACACATATTTACCATCCACACCACAATACACCCAAATTCCACCCACATATACCCAATCCCACACACATACCACCAATTCCACACACATATACACCCAATCCACACACATTATTTAACCAAAATCCACCACACCTTACCAAATCCCACAACATACACCCCATCCACCACTATTATAACCAAATCCCACACACATTTATACCCATTCCTCCACAACCATTATACAATCCACATATATTACTAATTACACCACATATACCAAATCCACAACATACACCCTTTCCACACGTACAACCCATTCCCCCACACATAATTTAACCAAATCCAACCACACATATAACTAATACACCAAACATATTACCAATACCACAGTATAATACCAATCCACACATTTATTACCAAGTTCCCACACATATTATACTAATACACATATATACCAAACCACACACATATACACCAATCCACTCTCACTCACTGAATGCTTTCCACACATACTCACATACAGTATGTTCCACCGATTAAATATATATCTACATTTAATGATAAGTAGGACTAAACCAATGATTGGCATACCAATACTCTTGTTAATTCTGGAATGGAATAGCAGAGCAATCAGAGCTCTTCCTTTTCTATCACGTTTTACAAATACAGTTTTAAAGGAAACAGCATTTCTTTTTATTTTTTTTCAAAATATCTACTTGATTTTTTTCTGTGCGTTTAATTATTTTTTATATGTGATTTAGGCAAATGCATTCGCTGAAATCATTAGCCTGTTTGACGAGCTTATTCAGCCATATTTGTCTTAACCGTATTCTCATGCATCTTTTTTTTGTTGTTGTCTGGATTCTTATGGGCCCAAAAGAGACTAAAGATTCAGGAGGAACCCAACTTTAACAGTGCTCCCTGATGTCTTTCTCCTCCATGATCTAATGGGGTCCCCATAGATAAGCAACTAACCCCTAAGATATTTTTCTACTTGAAGAAAATTGTGTTTATTTCACACTACATTCACATATTCTTGTGGTTTCTATGATCTGTCAACAAAGTCATTTTAAAAATATCTTTGTTATCTATATCTGCAATTATCAAGCAGCACTGTTTACATTTTTGGATGGTAAATGCAACGAGGGGCATATGGAACAGATCTATGGGAGCATAGCTTCCAACAATGGATTTTATTCATTTATAAACACATAGATTGAACATGTAATGACATTTAAATGAAACCCATTTACTGGGATGAAGTGAGACTATTTGGTTTCATTTCACATGGAGGAGAACGAACAAGATACCAATTAAAACTAATGAAAGCGTTCTGGTTAATTAAATAGTTTGACACTCACACTAAACTCTTTCCTACCTGTCCTCTTTTCTTCTTTTAGCTTCTTTTCCTCCTCTTCTTCCGGTTCAGTGGGCGCGGCTTCAGTGCTGTGCGCCGGGATCTGACAACAAATCCCGGCACACAGCAGCTGTTGCCGCGCGCATCGCAAGGGAGCGGTATCGGAGGTCTGTTAAAGACCTCCGATACCGCTCCCTTGCGATGCGAGCCTGCTTCCTCCAGCGGCGGACATTCTGTCCGTCTCTGGAGGGTGCCGGCAAGTTGGCAACCGGTGCGGACCGCCCCCGCTAGGTACGCTACTGGCGCGGCGGCTGCATCGGACCGGCGCGGCAGTTTCGTCAGACGGCGGCGGCGCCCCCTGGAGTGTGGCGGCCCTGTGCGGTCGCACAGGTCGCACACCCCAAAGGCCGGCCCTGGTTGAAGCACCTCGGTGTCATGGGCACATCGACTCATGTGAGTTAATCTACCGCTCTTTAGGTGATCAAGTGCAGCTTACTAAAGCACCGAGAACAATGAGATAAAATGTGACCAAAAACTGTCACATCCAATGAACATTCCAAAGAAAACAAGGAATGTATCCATCAGATCACTAGTTTGTTTATTCGTGATTAACTGTGTTTTTGTAGGTCGACTCTTAGGGTATCTTTTAGAATAAGGACTGATTTGGGGTAATGTATACTTACATCAATGAGAAACTCTCACTAAATGACATATGCATCATGCAGGGCTAAGTCACTCCTTTTTCTGCAGGGAGAAATCCACACGGTCCAACCATCATAAAATCTAGTTTATTGGCCAGATGAAGCAGGTTCCCTGCAAAACGCGGTCTAGTAGATCAACCCTTAAAATATCCTAATTGAGATAAAACCATAATTTATAAATAATTAGTATGAATTGAGTGTATATTACCTGCATAACCTTATATATGTAAATATGTATATTTACGTCGCTTGGTTCACAAGCATAGTTTCACGCTATAAAGTGTAATTAGACAAACTGGCTCCCAATTTTTGATAATGACACAAAAGCATTTGCTGGCATGGGAAATGTGAATCCACCGATAGATAATTCCTAATGAAACTAAAGGATGAGATGCACAGCTATTTGTGCCTGCGCGGTATCTATTTTCATACTGGATTCATTATGCGAATGGCTCACAGAGACATATAATGATCTGGTTATGTGTATACGAGCTGTCACAGACTGGAGAGGAAAGGAAAAAGGCTGTTACCCGGAAAAAAAACACACACACACACCAGACTGTATTTTTAATAAAAAACTTCTGGAACTATGCAAAATCTGGAGCAATCAGCAGGAGCTTTTGGTTTTGTTGCTATGGTGACAGCATCACATTTAGACTCAGAACTATTAGAATTCTTCTAGATATAAATATATATACTATATAAAACAAAAAAAATAAGTCCAAACCTTGTGCGGTAGAATGCTGTTAAATTTTAACAAAAAATGCCATCCGTCCATCAAGTTCAGCCTTCCCAAATCTGTTATATTTCTTGCTGTTTGATCCAAAAAAAGGCCACAAACCCCCCCCCCCCCAGTTGTGGCTCTTTCCAATTTTGCACAAACTAGGGAAAAAAATTCCTCCTTGACCCCAGAATGGCAGTCAGATCTCTTCTTGGATCACCAAGTTTTTACCTATGTCTGCTTATGTACCTAGAAAGCTTGTGAGCTGTAGACAAGGAAAGCTTTCGGGGTCAAAAGACCAATATTTACTCCCGACCCAAAGTCGGCATGGACACTAATGAGAGATTAAGAGGAGGTGCTTAACTATAGCCACTCCCATTTTTGCCTATACTATGGGAATGTTACCACCCAATGTCACACCCATTCTCTTGCTGCCTTGTCCATTCAATGACTATGACCTCATACTGTGTCTTTTTTTATCTTGTTTTTGTCTTTATGCCTGGAGGGCCATTGTCGGAGGTCAGTAATGATTACTACTGATTTTAGTAGCAGTGACTACGATTTATCAGCCGGTGTTAAAATGCAAAGTGGTTTTCCAAATAATTTCAAAACTTGAGAGGAGAAAAGTAGAAACTAGACCCAATTATTATAAAGAGACCATCGCCGGTCCTCCTCACTCGTGGGTGCTTCACCAAAGCCTTCTGTGACCGCTAGTAAAAATGTAACTTAAAGTGTGTAGGGGTAGTATTATCCAGCAGATAATTCCGAGGCTTCCATGTCATGTAAGGGAGATTTACTTTACTGAGAGGGTGGTAGATAGATGGAACAGCCTCCCAACAGAAGGAGAAGAGATGCAGTGAGGGAACTTAAATATGCCTAGGATAGGCATATGGCTCAAAGACGAGACCAAGTAATGATTAATTTTGAGTCTTTGTATCAGGACTAGATGGGCCGAACATTTAACATTTAATTGAGTACTTTAATTTTGCTTTGTTTGCTGACAATAAAGCTAAATACGCTCTCGACGACAACAAAAAGTCCTCGTAATGAATCTAAGCAGAAGATATAAGCGAAGCTCAAATCCGAGTTTTGTGAACCGAGGATGACCCGTCAGCGCGACTAAAGTTGCCGATATGCTAATTGTAATGCTTATGTTTTCATTCTTTTTCAAGTTCCTATTTATCTGTTCATCACAGGCTTGCTATGCAAATCAGCGGAGCAATCAGACATTTATCATACTTAACGGAAATGTATTTTCTATTTATGCTAACAAAGTGCTTGATTGGATTTTGTTCATTACGCGAAAATAGTCAAAAGGGTTTACTTAACCGCTGTTTCAGATTAATGAATGCATAATTTAAAGTGTATGGGAACAGTATTATACACAACTAGTTTTATCAGTAATTAATCAAAATAGATTTCTTGGGTGGAATTGGGATAAAAAAAAAAAAAAGCGGATTCTATTTTATACACTGAAGGGAGGGTCTCATATTTTGCAGGTTGCTCGTAGAAAGAGTTGCCATTAGGGGTACAAGTACCCGGGTATGGGGGCTGGGAAGGCACAGGTGCCCTGCTTCCTCATCTGTACAGGCCCCCTCATTGGCCCTCGTGGCCTGCTACCAGTGTCTCTTGGCCCCTCTGTAACTTGGGGCCTGGTGACCCCTTTGCAACCTTTACGGCCTATGGCTCCACTGTGAGCATGGGGCAGGGCATTGGTAGGTCCAAGGGGGCATCATTTGCTCTGCTGCGCAACCGGAGGGCAACGTGCTGCGGCTCAATGGGCCAGCTACAGGGCTACTTAGTGGCCGCTGGTGGCGTGTCCCATTTGGAGCGAGTGGCATTAATTATAAATGTGGTGGACACCCAGTCAGCGGGGACATCCCCAATGGAACGTAAGCCCAATAAAAAAATAGTTTATAGTAATATATAAATTTATGTATATATTGTGCAATTAATATATTTAAAAAAATACAGCTTAAGTCAATATGTAAGAAATGCCATCATATTCCCCATTTTTATTGACCATGTTTGGCTGAACACTATTTTCTATTCTAAATGGATGCTATTTCTTACCCGCTACAAGCAAAACTTGAAAAGAAGAGAGTTCCTTCTCTTCTGCTTAAAAGCCCATTTTGACACTGATTCACAACAAAAATACAAGTTCTTCAATCCGTTTCGTGGTGTTTCTATAAAAGTTAAATAGCTACCGGCTCATTCATATTTGAAACGCAACGCTTGCCCGTGAGAACGCATTCTTTTATCCTATTAGGATTAAAACCTTTTTGAGTCTGGTAGAAATGTTAAAATCGTTCATTGTCCCATGACTGTCACATTCCAAACATGTCACTTCTTCGTCTTCTTTGAAAAGCTCATAAAATACTGGAAATAAAAGGGATAAATACATAACAACGTGTTCGTGTCAACGTCCTTGTCAAACACAAGCGCATAGAATTTAGATTTTGATTTTACATATTCATAAGGGTGAAAAACTAATTTTTACAACAAAGACG
>VKOC01000002.1:46571715-46594166 GCA_009364415.1 Spea multiplicata | reverse complement strand
CAATTACAGTTTAATAATTACAGCGTTAATGAATGAACATATTCTTTCATTATCACAAAAACACTGCAAGGGTTTGGTTTGAATCCATTTAATCAAGTGAATGACCAGTTATTATAATGTAAAATAGAAATGTAAATAGGCCTTTAGAAGATGGCTGCTTTATGCTATATGAAACAGAGGTGAGGATTTCATTTTTCTATAAATCTGAAAATGCTTTTTTACCACCAGAAAAGCACAAGGAGATAATAAGAATATTTTGTTCCAGATCCTATATGGACAAAAGTATTGAGACACCTGACCATTACACCAACAGGGACCCTTATTGGCCATTCATCCAGTATTTGTTTGGTCAGGCACTGATGTTGGATGAGAAGTCCTGGCTCGCAATCTCCGTTCCAGGTCATCCCAAAGGTGTTCAATGGGGTTGAGGTCAGGGCTCTGTGCGGCTGGTCAAGTTCTTCCACGCTAGCCACACCAGCCACATAGTCCTTGGCCCCAAACAGGTCCTGAATTTTCTCAGCCCCACCAATGCCAATACGTCAATTAGTGATTACCTTTATGGAAAGGCCAGTTTTGTTTCAGTTATAGCTGGGGTATTCCGCAGACATCCTGTGCATGTGTGCAGTAAGCACTCCGACGTGGCTTTAATCGGAGCACTTTCTTGTCACTGATTGGCTGCTTCAAGCAACCAATCAGTGCCACAAAACATTTTTTTCACATTTGGAAGAATGCTTATTAAAGTACTCACAAAGTGATATACATTCTTCAATCAGTGATGCTGTCTGTCCTTTTAAACTGAAAAACATGCATGGTTTGGCCTTTAAAGCTGTTACTCCTGTAGCTCTATTGAAATTAATGTCCTTTTCCAAAGCCACAATGAACAGCATTCTTATTTTGCTTGACTCTCTTAATGTGATTGCCATAGATTGTGTTATGATTACATTTCTAGTTTTGCATGAATTATTAATTCATTCTAAACTGGTGCTGTACATTTCGTGCGCATTTCTCTCTAATTTTCTCTCTCTGGTTGAATTTGATCCTAGTTAATTTCCTATTCATTAATTGAAACGATGCTGTTCTTGGGCCATTGCCTTTGAATAGATGATACTTCCCGTTGGGAAGTATAGATTTACATAAGGAGCTGCTGCAAGGGCAACCATATCCCTGAGAAGCAATACTTACCAACGCAGAACTGTTCCTACTTAAAATAACAGCAATGTATTCCATTACGACTAATATTCATGGATGTTTTCGTTAAGTTTCGGCAATAAACTGCATATTTTTTACAGATGCAATCTCAAATAATTAACAGAGCAAAATAATGTTAGAATGATTAGTTATATTTGGTACTGTCAAGTTTTTTTTTTTTAATTAAAGAGGAAATCCAGCGTAAAAGGTTGTTTTTTTCTACGAGCATAAAATACTATGCTGTATTTAGTAAGTTCAGATTGACAAAAACCTGTTTTTATCCAATAAATATTTGTTTCAATAAACGTCCTTCATTGCTGTGAGTCATGTGATATTCTGAGTGCCTTTCCCTGCTCAATCGCTGATTATGTACGGCAACGATAATGAAGCCTTTTCCTTCATAGACTTTCATTAGACACCGGCTGGGTGTCAGGCTCTTGCCTTACCTCCCCCCCCCCAGACAAGGAGGTCTCCTCCCGATAGTGGCAGCGCGGAACGCCCGTTCCTCCGTCCAAGGGCCGCACAGTCACGTAGTAGGCCACATCCCCGGCCTCTAGTAAGGCGCGCATCGCAGCCCAATGGTGTGGCTCCAATGGAGGAAGACGGACTGAAGTCAGGGATGAGCGATGAGGGACAGAGCCAATCAGGTAAGGTCCTATTGGGAGAGGGGTGTCTCTAGGGTCTGGGGGAGGAGCCAGGACTTGGCGGACTATTTAAACCCCCAACACCGTTCAATCAGTGCTTGTTTGTTCAACTTATTTCCTGGATTCCGCATACTTTGTTGCCTGATTTTCCCGCTTGCTATTTATCCCTGTTACTCATTTTAGTTTACATGGACTTTGTTGACTACACTTGAGCTCGGCTTCCTGTATTTGTACTTTTGTTGCTTATCTCCTGCCCCAGACCCCAGATTGCGGTACGGATTTGCCTTTCATTGCTGCCCGCTTCTGCTCAGTGGAATAAACCTTTGCTGTTTTACCATTCCCTGGTGTTAGCATCTACTTCTGTGTCCCTCTGTGCTGTGCTCCGAGCCCCACCTGGGTGATTAACACTAAGCCATTCTACGGTTTACCACAGGTGGTACTGAAAGGGTGCTTGTCTAGTAGAGAACACATAAACATGGCTACTATGCAGCTGCCTGAAAGCATTACAGTATATTATGCAAAAACTACAATCATTTTTAACCCTTTGGTACAGTACATCCAACAAAAGCTGCGGCAAGATGCCCTTGTGATATTTGCAGTGAAATCACGGGAGATCAATTGACAGTCTGGGCTCCCCCCTGCCAGCAGAAGCCAGGGATCTCTGTCCAAAGTCAAAACGTTCCCCAACATTACCCTAGCACTACGCATATATATATATATCTATCTATATATCTCTTTCTATATATATCTATATATATAGAGAGAGATATATAGATAGATAGATATATTTAAACTTCACTACCTCTTGATCCCCAAGCCAGTTGTATTAAAAATAGTCCACTATAGAGTAATACCGGTATGTAAAGGGTTGACGTGGCCCTTTAGAGCATAACAAATAAAATGTGTGGTTTTTTTATGTTAGTATAATTTTTTTACATACTAGCACAATTATTTTTGTGTGTTAATATAGTGAACAGCATTTTTATACACCTGTCTCGCCCTTTTAAATGAGTTTTCTCTTAACTTCTGGAGTTTTTTCCGCATTTGCACTCCATATTGACTTATTTGTATGCTGATGCTTTGAGTAGCTGCAAGCGCAGTGGCTAATATATAAATCAAACAATAATAATTGGTGCAGTAAATCTTAAACTACATATGGAGCAATTTATCATACATTTTGTTTCTTAATTGGATCTTGAACAGGGTAGAAAACACATGCATAATTCTTCAGAAATAAATAGCTCTCTTCATGCTCAACAAATCTGAGATGAATAACATCAAAATGGAAATAAATGTCTAATTCCAATATATGGCACAGTGAGAGTATTGGAATAAAGAAGAATATCTTCTAGGGCTAAATAGTGAGCGGCGGTGAAAGGAAGAATTTTGACTCAATTTAAAAATGTTAAATATGCGTTATGGAGGGCTGGTACGGCTGGCATAGAGGGATGCTGGGAAATTATCTGGTAGGCTGCCTGATGTGCCGTTGGTCTCAAAGCCAACTACTTGATGCTCCGCTCCTTGAGAAGATGTGATGCCACCACACCTCCGTCAGCACAGATCCCTTCAGAGTCTTTGTTTAAGTGTAAGATATAATTTTGTTACTTTATTTAGTTTTGTTATTTATTGGGGGGTCCTACAAAGAAGTCAAAGATTTTGATGGGGAAGGAATATTGGGGAGGAACATTGATGGGGGGGTAACTGGTGGCAAACATTATTGGTGGTCATTAAGATGATGGTAAGGAATATTGGTGGGGGAGTTGTGGTGGGGAGGTTTACAAGTTGATGGGAAATACTGGTGGTTGATGGGCAAGGAAGATGATGGTGCATGCAGGAGGGTATGAAGATGATGGGGAAATAATGCTGGGGATATTGGGGTTTTAAGAGAAAGGAGAAATTATTTTGGAGGTATGAGGGTGGGCATTGATGGAGACTGAGTTATGTGATGATCATAGTGAGGATGAGAATGATAATCATGGTAGGGACGGACAATATATTGGTGATTGTCTACCACAAATATTTGCCGCTTGCACAATAATGGCGTTGTAAAATTTGTATCTGGTATTCAGTTATTTCCATCCAAGTCTAGATGGGGCTCCTTCATAAATAAGTATGGTAAATATATGTATAGGGGGGGGGCTGGTGAAGGAGAAAGTGATTGAAGATTTGGGGCCTTAATCAGACACCTGTTCTGTGTGTCTGTTTTATGTAACAAGGACTTTCAACATTTACACCATGTATGTATCCTTTCTGTGCTCCTTTTATGGACTTTTTATTCAGTCCATTCTGGGAAAGATGTATGGAATAGAACCAGATTTTGCACATTTCGCACTTTTGGACTTGCACCCTGGGCTGAATGACAATCCTCCCTTGGATACAAAAGTCAGACTTGGTTAAATTTACTAAATGCCGAGTAATTGAGAATTGGCACTCAAGTTGTATTTTTTAAGGAAAATTCACACAAGCTGGACAAAGTAATCCAACCATCAAATCTCAGGGAGGAAGCACTAAGAGAGGTCTGGCACATACCGGACTATGGAAGGTATCGAGAGGGCCCAACGAAGGGCTACTCTAGACCCCTAAGGTAAACCTGGACCTTGAGAAGATGCTACTTTTGCCCCACATCAAAGACTGCCCTGTCTTAGACGAATTAATCACATCCCAAAATAATAATGACAACATAAATAAACAAAATAAAAGATGGAACGCATCGGCTGCTGATCCGCTTCCAGTGATTCCATGTAGAACCCTGTAACAAAGAATCTCTCTCTCAAAAAGAGAGGAAACGAGACCAAATAAGAGAAACAGACGATAGCAAGATCAGTTCAAGTACTTGGATCATTTTTAAACTGGAAATGAAAGTCCTCCTGCCAATTCACACGCTGGGAATTTGCTTCTTGGACGGAGAACTTATAACACCGTTGATTTGCAGAATCAGTTCCTGACACCAGCTGGTTGTTGTAGGTATTGTTGTAACCATAGGGTGAATGCACAGAATCCAGAATTCAAGTTTTTTTTTAACTTTTCAGTAAGCCTGATTTTACCTTGTTTTGGTTTGGTTATGAGGCTGACTCAAGATACATTTCCGTCTTGACACAAAGTAATAGCCAGCGCCAAACCATAAGAACCATCAATAAGTGGACACATGGTAGGTTTTAAAGAGCAGTCCCTCTGTCAGTCCCTGCTTTCTACGCATACCCAGGGGTGTCTCTTCCAGTTGCCTCCAGTGGAATGATTTTCACATGAACAGAATACTCATCACCAATCTAATTTATGACCTAGAACACAATGAAATTCTTGATAGCTTCTATTTTTTAATGGATATATACCTATTTAGGAGCAGTGCACACGTCTGAACGTTTGTATCATCCTGTGAACCTGGTAGACTTCAGACGTCACTGAAGAAGGCCATATTTTCTACCATACCTTTCATGTTCTTTCTTCTGCACATTTGGAAGTAATGGGGCATGGAAAGTGGCAAACATACATCAACATTCTCTCGGCGTGGCCTATTCTTGACGGAACCAGCGTGTCGAAAGGTTTCCGCTCAGACACAGAGGGTTATGGCTATTCTTAGCAAACAAAATATAATGACTTTTCCAATAGAATGTAGCAGTTTTGTTGAAGAACAAAATTGGAAGCAAATGATCAGAAATCGTGTTTCTAAAAAAAATAAAACTAGTAACTAAACTAATAAGACAAAAAGCTTCTGGAAAGGATTTTACAGTAATGCTCCAAAATGAAATGAATATATCTCGGGTTTATTTGCATCGCTTATTTTATATTATGTTCTTTTTTTAGACACGCTTTCCATTTGAAGACATTTGTGCTGCGCAGGGTTTCTAGAGCCTTTCATATACTGGTAGGTTTAATGAGGAAGTCTAATCAATGGGAGTGTTTTCAGTGCATACGCTCTGGGGGGCTTTTAGGACCCTATGAAACTATCGTGCAAGCCAGTCCTGGCTGCACAAGAGGTACATTTAGTCAAATAGTGCTTTTGTCGAGATGGTGGCTAGCAGAGGGCTTGTGGTCACTAGGATTGTAACTATGTTACCATAGTAACATAGTTTATTCAGTAGAGCTCCAGGAGAGTTTTACTCTCAACTCATTCACTATACATTACGAAACTCCATCACCAAAGAGATTCTGCTCCTGGGATAGCTTACGTGGCCCTGCGTAATAAATAGTTAAAGCAGTGAGATTTGTCCAGTCAACCTACACTTTGAATTATACATTATGCAGGCCCACCTCAGCTCTTCTTGCTGAAGAAACTGGCCCTTCTTAATTCTCCTTCCAGCTCTCCCTGCGGTGAATAGATCTCATTGAATCAAAGATTTTAATTGGTTGTGTAGCTTATTAACACAGCATTCTAGGTTGATCTCGAATAGATGATCTGTCTCTTCAGAATGATGTGACACTGGGAAATTAGATGTATGATATAGAATGAAAATAAATTAAAATTTATATACAAATTCATAAAAAGCATATGGTTATTATTAAAAAACACAGGTTTTTAGTAAAGTATTCATTTGCGTGAAAAGGTTTAGTGTAGCCAGAGGGACATCTCACGGAAGTGTTTCTTCGCCTTAGGTGGTATCTTCTTTCTTGAGTGTCTCTCATTTTATCGCCGTTCCTACTTTTGGGGTTGTGTTTTGCTATTGTGTGTCTGTCTTGAGTTGTCTTTAGGTTGGACATGGAAGCTGAATGTGGTGGTTGAATTCTGAAATGCTGAAGAGCTGAAGAGCTTAAACTCACAAAGGTTTGTTGGATATTAGGATATTAGATTACAAAGTGTAAGGAGTAGAAATTAGAACAAAGGACAGGCAAGGATCATTAGATTGAGTGGCGGAACTAGGTAAGTGTGTGTGTGTGTGTGTGTAGATAAGCAGATGCTTTGTGGATAAGCTACATCAAGTCAAACGTTCAATGCATTTCCGTTACAATATTACCGCTCCTCGGGTAAAGTATTTCGATACACTTGCACTGTTGGCAGCCTCGCAGAAGAGAATCTGAATGCACTTAACGCATCTACTGTCTGCCCTGTAACTGATAAGACGTTAATTTCATCAAAGTGTTAATGAAAGCGAGGGTAGAACACGTTTCCGAGATGGTATCTAACGAAGCTCCTTCAAATCTTGATTTATGACGATGGTCTCGGTTCCCTCATGACCAGGCCAGTGGGACATGGTTTAGATATAGCTTTGTGATTTAAAACCAAGCCAGGCCATGTAGAGAATTGTAAGTCAATTCGGCTTTACAAAAGGTCCATTGATTTCTTTATGTTTTACTGTGAGCATAGTCCTGAGGGCAAAGTTCAGAATGTATATGGTTGAATTCTATTGAATCTTCATCCTGGAAGTTAATAATATTTCGTTTGTTAGGCAGGGTAACGTTTGTTGTACCATTTAAAGTCTTCTTTTAGCCAGCTTAAGAACAAAAACATCTAATGATCTTTTATTAGTACAGCATCAAAATGAATAATACATTGATGAGAGAAGTTACTTCATGATATTTCCTACTTACGCTATAAATGTTTTAAAAACTGGGCAAAATCTCTAATCTGTATGAACTGTTTTTGGACAGTCACTGCAAGTAGAAAAGTGCTTAGTGCTTTTTTTCAGCATCAACGTCATGCTTTTCTTTTTTCATTTCTAGTAGTAAGGGGGCCCTGATTTCAATAATTAAGAGGTGTCCCAATACTTTTGGCCATATAGTGGTGCACAGAGCAAGGTCCATAAAGACACGGTTGGATGAGTTTGGTGTGGAAGATCTTGCCCGGCTACACAGAACCCTGACCTTAACTTATCAAACACCTTTGGGATGAACTGGAACGGAGGTTGTGAGCCGGGCCTTCTCGTTCCACATCTGTGCCTGACCACCTTACAAATGCCCTACTGGATGAATGGGCAAAAATCCCCACAATAAACTCCAAAATCTTGTGGAAAGCCTTCCCAGAAGAGTGGAAGCTGTTATCGCTGCAAAGGGGGGACCAACTACATATAAATGTCTATGTATTTAGAATGCAATGTTATAAAAGTCCCTGTAGGTGTAATGGTCAGGTGTCCCAATACATTTGTCCATATAGTGTATATGTACATTAGATTTTATTTCATTATTTTATATGTTTTATATATACTTGTGGCATGTATGGTAGTATAGCATGTCAATGCTATATGATTCTAGTGGCCCATAGAAGCTTCTAATAGTGGTTATAAAGTCTACTAGAGAACTGGACAAATTTACGGTGTGCCGATATCTTCCATTATAGCAGGATTAACACTTTGAGCCAAAGCTTGCTTGGCTCTTTGTCATGTTCTTTCTCATTCGGCTCCATCCACTCAGTGGAGGATTATGCATTAGGTCCACTAGGGCCCTCGAGCTCTGGAGGACCCAGTAATCTCAGCTCCATCAGCTGAATGGCGCAGTGCAAGTGTCACCCACCTGGGAGCAAAAAAGAAGCCCTTGCTAACGTGCCTAGGAGCACTGGAGGGTCTTAATCTGGCACGTCTAGTCCTGATAAGCATTGCAAACTTGCCCAAAGATAGAGACAGCTCCTTCTAGAGCTGGGTTGATCCATTGCACCCATAGCGTTACAAGAAAGGACATATGAACCCTATACATGAAAATTGCTTAAACTGCTGTCACTAGTGATCAGATGTAGAGAAGTGAAAGCAGTGCAGTGTTGGTGAGATGTTTCTATGAAAGGTTCTCATTACTATATACAAGAATTGCAAAAATAATATACAGACATTTAACAGCACACTGCTGTTCCAGTATATTTCAGCTCAAATATTTTCTGATTTTCTATAGATCTACTTTTTTTCTCTACGGCTGTTTTTATTTGTGAAGAAAAAATTCAGATGACAGAATTATTTAATTTGTTGTCCATTAAACGCACTGGGTTTTTTTTTTAAATAAAAAAAAATCTTATTTTGAATAATGTTTACAAACATTGATTTTGTCTTCTGAAAGCGATGTTTGCTTTCCTTGAAATTGTTTACATTTTTTTTTTTGCATTTGCTGTTTTTTTTAATCTTCTGTCCTCTTTTACCTGTTTCAGTCGCAGGCAGTTTTTCTCACTTATTATTCTCCCCTGAGATGTATTTTTTTTGGCAAAGCATTGCTCTTTGAAGATTATGCTGTATTTCTGCTATTTCAGTCCGCTTGCTGATTGCGTCTGTTTGAATTTATGTTCTGTTTGTGTAGTGCAGCCGAAAAGAAACTTACTTGCGAAACGCTCTGATGCGTTTTACCTGATTAATATATATAGGGGGTTTATTGGGATTCCAATCACAAGACTTACTACAAAAACAATGATTTGTTGTATGACATTGCTTTGGCTACTGTTGCTTGTGCGTTTTTTTTTATTCGATGTATAAAAGAAAGAAAAGAAAGTAAAACAGCTTATGCTACGTGTCAACAACAGGAACAGCCAGCGTCTCCATGACTGAGGAAGACCCAATGTCAGCACCCTTTATCCCCCATACCTTTAAATAAGGAGACCACACAACAACTCAATAGGTCACTTCACATAAGCAAATAAACACATTGTAATATATTTATGCAAATATGTAAATAAATGTACCATTTTTAACCTATTCAACATCGTTAGGATGAATTGTCAACCGAGCCAACGCATTGCACAATCACCAATATGAAACCACCAATTTTAACACGAAAAATATATACACAAAGTGCTGTCTAGAATTCTGAGCCCACCATCAAAAACTGGGTTTATGAGATCATTTATTAAAAGGTAGCGCAATACTGTAATCAGTTGATACTACTCAGCAATACATTATTTAACACTGAGACAAATCAATGTTGTATCTCTTTGTTAAATCTTTACGTGAAATTGCTGTTTTGACATTATATATCTCATTCATGTGGGGGAGAGATATCTGATCTGCCTCCGCTCTGCTCCGATCCCGTCTTACGGACAAAGATAAGCTGTTTCATGCCTACCCCGAATGGAACTTCTGAATGTAAGTCTTAATAACAGAAGTCTTGCGTGCAGCGCGGGCCCAAGACATTGTCCTGCCTGGGTCCAAGGATGAGATGCTGCCCTCTCTGCAAAACCATGACCACGTCCATCATGTCATGATTAATAAATTCACTCTCTCATTCTTTCGCACTCTCACTCACGCTCTCTCAATGTCTTCCTAGAAGGTCAGCATTGTCAACGATGTGTCACATTGGCATTTTAATATGTGAATACTACCACCAGTGGCGCCAACGTCCAGAAATACACCCCCTTTCCCATTATTACAATTCTAGGCATGACTACGTCGAAAAAAGCTGTTTTCTTCATTCTGGCTTTGAAATTTCTACCTGTTCATTCTGAGTGTCGCTGCAAGCCAAGCTCGATACAATTGTAAATATACATTACAAAACTGGCATCATTTTAAATGTATCTCATGTAAGTATAAAAAATAAAGGCACTAAGCAACAACCATTGAATCACCAAGCCCCACAGCGATACTTAACCCTTTGTAGATAGACACTTAGGATCAGAACTTTGAAATTACTTTTCAAAGTGTAAACTTTTTCCAGATTAGATCTCAGTTCAGGTACTTTCATCTGCAGTAAAAGTGTTTATTAGCTATAATTTATTATTAGAATTATTATTATTTTTACCATTTTTATTTAGATCTCTGTCTCCTAAAGTCCTAAACTAAGGTCACAAATACAATACACATTGTTATATTCACACTTTGACGATAAAGCAAGATAACAATAATTATCCAAGTATGTATTATACAGTTAAAAAAATGTAATTGCTAATTATATAGTTCATTGGCTTGATTGCGGTAGCTACTCATTTCGAGAAATAGGTTAATTTTCCCCACTGTCTGGTTAAAAAACAAATTAACATGCATTCTGTTTTTTTTATTCCATGTATAAAATTAAAAGCAATTTTAATTAGAACATATGAATACGCCAAGGGATCCTCATAAGGATAATTAGATTTGATTAAAAAAAAATTAAAAAAAACAGTTTTCACTTTTGAGACATTATATGCAAATAAAAAATAATTATAGTCCGGGCCTTTATTTTATCAATTGGGTTTTAAAAAAAAAAAAAAAGAAATAGATGTGTATATACATTTAAATATGTTAAATTAAATATTTCACCTTGTCTAGGAAAACATTTAGATGATATAAAACAAATTACAAAGAGAAAAATGGATTATTTTGGGAAAAATGGTTCAAAAGCAGAAATACTTTCTGCCTGGCCTCCAAAACACTATAAAATTGACTCAAAGATAAATCTAGAAATAAATTTCAAAGCCACTTGGAAAAAAAACTGATAATACAATATTTTTATTGCAACATAAAACTTGTGTGAACTTTATGGCGTTCAGTGAAAGTTACATAGATCATAAGTTTTAACTTTGGTTTTTGAGTATTGCGAGAGAATACGATTCGGTTATTATGTTGCTCGACAGGATTTATCTAGTCGCTTGTGTAATTATTTACATGTTTAGTGGACAGAATTATGTTTTAAACTAAGCTTAGTTTATTCCCAGAACCCGGGAGGAAATAACAGAATAAGGGGATAAAAATGATGTTGACTCGTTCATAAGGACTGGCCTTTGTTGAGCACCATCAGCGCATATTGTGTGAACCCCGCCAAGGATCCAGCCCTGGGGCGCCCCCCCCAATAAGCTACGGTATGAGTGAGAACTCCGTGTGAGTTTCAGCACAGACTTCCTTCCATGTTTTCCTTTGTAGTCTTGGTACATTGGGTGATTTCTGGGGTAAATCGCCAGCTCCCTGGTTGCTCCTTTTGGGGAGGGGGGTGTTCTTCGTGTTCAACAAACTTTGTTCGCTGCCGTCTTCGTATTCGGCAAAATTCGCCCAACATTTTCGTTTCCGCAAATCCCATTTTTCCGCCTGGGTTGCCATGGAAACAAGAAATACAAATAAAATGATGGCGATGAATGAAAGGGTGAAGATCTTCGAATTGCGCACATTCATTTTCTTCAGTTTCATTCGCCGAAATGGCAAAATCCGGCATCACAACGCATTCGTACAAAAACAAATGCGCAAGTCTCACAACGAGCAGACTAGATGGGCTGGATTCTTCTTATCTACCTTCGCATTCTATGTTTGTAAGAAGGGAAAATTCATTTTCTTTGCTTTAATAAAAGTAAATTAAATCACGCCTGGACCTGCGAGCTTAAAGCCGGACCCCGTCAGCAGAAATGAAAGCCTTGGCAGTCTGAGGACACAAAGCTTCTCCGTTGTTCCTTCAAACATTTTCTGTCTAGATTGACACCAGAGTGGAGTTTTAAACACCTGCTTTATAATTGAAAGATGACGAATAACTGCGCAGTTATGATAAACAAGATCACAGTCCTCTTGTTAAAAATCTTTGGTTACATTACAATTAACTTTGATACCGGATAGAAATAAGTGTTTTGGAAACACTTTTTGCTGTAAATTGCTGTAAATTATTCGTTGTTGCTATGTACATTGGTAATTTATGTTATTACGGCGAGATGGCGTTAAGAAAAGATTGCTTTTAGTCTACTAAAAGAGTTTTCATGCCATTATGTATCATTTATATTTAAAGTACTACTGTCCTCTCCGTTGATGCAAAGGGTTAGGAAAAGGCTCAAAGGTCACCAGAGGATAAAGTCTTGTGGTTGATGAACTTACTCAGGAAAAAGTCAGATGTGCAGGTTTATGTATGTAATTATTATTAACAGGGCCGGCCGAAGACTTAACGCCGCCTTGGGCGAAGTTTAAAATGCCGCCACCATCCCCCCCGGGGATCTGAACGCCACTTGAGCGCCGGAAATTGACGCCACTTCCGGCGCTCAGCATTACAAGCCGGCACCGAGACCGAACAGGGAGACTCGCCGCAGAGGAGAGAGAGAGGGCCGCCGAGCGGGCAAGCGAAAACCTCTCTCTCTCCTCCGCTTCAAAACAAACAACAAATAAAAACCGCTTGGGGAGGCAAAGTGCAATTGCCCCAGTCGGCTCCATTGTAGGGCCGGCCCTGATTATTAATTACATTGCATTTATTAATACATTTACACTGCATAGCTGCCAAGAGTCCTCAACTGCTGTCCCATTCGGAGTACTGGTGATTGGGACCGCCAGAAGCTCTGCGTGGACAATGCCCATGCCCGACACTGCATACACCTAAACGCCCTATTACAATATTGCCCACATATCAAGGTGGATCCAACAATAGCCCTGTTACTTAAAGCGCGTGGTTATGTGAGTACATACTATCTACTACTGAAAGGTAGGCTGAAGTCCAGTGGCACACATGGCATTTGTCTTCTATATCCCATGGTCAGACATGACTGAGATGCTGGAGACTAAGTGTGCATTCAAGGGAGCTCAATACAAAATAATTACAATAAAGAAAAAACCTCTACTCACACATAGCACTAAAGTTTAATTTATAAATCCAGCATTGGCTCATACTGGCAAGTCTATGAAATGAATCCTGTCTTTGAAAGTCATCAGAATTTCTACTTTTTGTATAAATACAAGCGGACATATTAAAAAAAACATCAAAGTCACACACTGTGCTCCCTGAGTATACTTTGTCCAATTGTGACATTGTAATTTATTCTTCATTTATAATACCGAATTCAACAATGCAAGGAATTTTACTGATTTTTTTTCAGCATGAAAATGATGTTTTTTGTTATTTTTTTTAAATATTAGGGAAGCAGCTACGTGACCACAATCTTGTTTATCCCTGCTGTTAATACTGTGATTTAAAAAAAAAAAAAAAAAAAAGAATGAATGTTTTGAGGTTTGAAAGAGTTCTGGGCATTTTACTGTCATGAATTTGATGTTGGCTGTGAAAATGGTTGCAAGCTGTGCTGTCATTAATATTTCTTTTATATGAATGTCAATAAATAAAAAGCACAACTTACTAAGGATCATTATTGTGCATTGCATGTATTCAGTACATGGACCCAGCCAAGCATAACGATTGGTGTATTCTGGCATATGCTGACTAGCGCCAATGTCCATCGTAACCAGCCCATATACACTATGGAGCTCTAACCAGCACAGCCTCCATAATGACCTTACTCCATGCAGTGCTATGATGTCATCTATATAGTGCAATGACTGAAGGTATGGAATAGACAGCAGAAAGATAGTTGTTTTGATTAAACAATGGAGGACGACAAAGATGCCGCTTCTGGGATTTGAACCTACGACATTACGGGGCAAAATGGATCATTATTTGAAATCAGACACAATAACAAACTGGTACAAAACATGAAGAGGGCACTGCCCTTCAGAGCTTACAATCTAGTAAGTGTATAGTATCCCGTACTACTTACAAAGTAGCTACCAGGAATGTCTAAGCACAAGAATCTTTAGGTATGGAAGGAAGGTTGTAGAGCAGGGGTAGGCAACCTTCGGCCCTCCAGGTGCTGTGGACTACATCTCCCATAATGCTCTTACAGTCATAATGCTGGCAAAGCATCAAGGGAAATGTAGTTCACAACATCTGGAGTGCCAAAGGTTGCCTACCCCTGTTGTAGAGGAAGGTTGTGCTAGTCCAGTGGCATGAATGCCCCACATTGACGTTGCAGTTTGCAGCAATACCTTTTTTAATTGGACTAATATTACAAGGCAGATGTTTTTGGCAGTGTATAGATCAAGAAAACGGACTGATTTAAGTACAGTTTTTGGGTGCACAGTTTTTTAGTATACCTGGCAAGGGGCGAGAGGCTTCGACCTGTGTATAGGGTTCCAGGGACAATTTTGGTTTTTAGATTGGGCTGGGGGTCAACCCGCAACTCATCTCATTTACTCCCCTCCCCCCCTAAATCACACGTAATGGCAGGGATACAGAGAACTTGAACTGCCCAGTATATCTACATATCACTATTAAAAATATAACACAATCTCTTTGGATGGGGAGACGAAAATTAACCCACTGGTTCACCTCTAATTAGGGAAGCACACGGCATGTGAGCTATGTCACAAAATATTCCTTTTCTGTTCCTTTTAACCCCTTAATGACAAAGCCGGTACATGTACGGGATCAAAATGCATTGTTTTCAATGGGTTTAGGGACCGCCCATAGGTCCTTAAGGGGTTAACGTAGATAAACTGGCTCTGTTGACAAGCTTCATAAAATAAATATCTTTTTGTTTCCGACTACCAGTTTGAAATTCATACAATATGCAGTCACAAAGAGTACCTCGTCGCAAGAACATTGCCATCTAATCATAATTGTGATGTGACTGTCTTTATATCCATTAGAGAAAATTGAAACTTGGATACTTTAGGCTGTTTCAAGAGGCTTGGGATTTTATGAATGAAAGCACATGGCAACTTCATTTTATTTGCTTCAGAATCTTCTGCCAATTTGTAATTTGGAAAATGCAACCATCAAGATATCTCGAGGAAAAGACTTGCAGTGTAATCCAAAGAAACGCGTTAACATAAATTACAATTTGTTTTTTTGGTGAAATTGTAAAAACATTGCAAAGATAAATGAAAACATTAAAAATTATTTTCTTATTTTATTGTGTCAGCTTGAAAATAGAAGATTTTGAAAACCCTTTTCTGATATTATATAGTAATTAATGGGTGTACTCGCCAGAAATTATTAATCACAACAGAAATCTTATTTGATAGATAGAAAAATCATTATTCTTTGGGTTTTTAATGAAATAATGCAAAAGTGTCACGGACTGGGTCTAAACAGATGACTGAAAGGACCCAGCGCGCCTGAAGATTGTATGCAGGAGTCACAGTGCAGTAGTGAAGTAGACAGGGCCTGGTTGCAGGGCGACCACACTCACCCAGGTGCAGCCAAACACCAGCGCCCTGATAAAGCAGCAGTTGAAGTCCAGAATGAAACGAAGATATCCTGCAGACACCCTGGACCAGGAATGAAACATATCACAGAAATCACATGTAGGATGCTGCAGGCTGGGAGTATGGAAGCTAAGCAAAAGGGTATAGCAGAAACATAACAAGCAATGGACAGGGAGACCAGGCACGAAACATAACCAGACAAGACATACATGTTACAGGGCACAACAAAGGACAGGGAAGAAGGCAAAGAACACAGGGGAGAGGAGAGAGGAACCAGAATCCTCAGATGATACAAGGAAGAAGGGCAAAGGTACATAAGAGACACACAAACATGAATACAGAAACTAGCCTAAGACTGATTGATAACAATTGGAGATTCCGTCACATGATATGGCCATAGTATGCTTAGCCCACCACTACGCCAAAGTACTCCAATGACGGTGGGTCCTAACGCTAATCCCTGCTGACAGTGGTACGAAACAAACCAAACATGTAAACCAAACACATAGCACTGAGACATACCTTTAGACTGAAGACTGAGACAAACAGAACACACGGGAGGGGCTCACCTTATAAAGGAAACAGAGCTGAAGCAAAGAGCTGAAGCAGAAGCAAGGAATGGAAGATCAGAACAAAGCAAAAGGAAATCCAGGAATGGATCGAAGCAAAACAGAGAAACTAAAGCAAGACAGAAATGCAGCTCCGCAGCCTGGGCAGAACGTGACAAAAAGTAATCAAAAATGTTAAATTTGTTATTAAAAGGACCACATTCTTCAGACATTGTCTACAATTGTACAGTCCGAAATGTATGTATTTTGACGAAAAGTGGAAATAATAGCTGGGAAATAGGAGTTTAAATCTACCTGGAGTGGATTATTAAAGGGGAGCTGCTATTTAACGTCATAGAAACTGATGCTTGTGGCAAAAGGTGGCAAACCTGGTGTATTAGTAATGTTTCTGTTCTGATGTCATCTTCTATTCTTCTTGCTCAAACCATACAAAGTCAGTAAGTACAATTTACCAGTCACCAAAAAAAGTAGGGAAATTAAACGACGATCACATAAATCCTCCAAACAGGAAGTATAAATGGCTCCTTTTTTGGCAAACACAACATCAGTCTATGGAATGGTGAACCTGGCTCTCAATGGGGAGGAAAAGGTGAATTTCAACATTCTATTATTTTATATAATAGAATTATTTTTATTTGGGGGGAAAAACGTGCAGAATGGAAACAAAATGTATTTGCTATTTTTCACTAGGCGCTCTTCTGTTAATAAGACAGAAAATCCGTGTTTACATGATCTTTGCCCATAGCAAGGTTTGTTTTCCTCTGTGTCACACATCATGTAAATTTGAGAATACATGCAAATGGCAAAACGCGTTGGCATGATGTCAAGACCTTGTCAGTGGATTGAGACAGTAGAGGGCCGGAAGTCACATCAGACTGGATCGTACATATAATTACAAGTCATTTTCAAAGCCGTGCCACAGTATGTCCTCTTCTCACCTGTCTTTGTGTATAACATTGTATTCATATAGTATTGGAGGGCACATATAGAAAATGAGCATTGAATAATCATCAACATAATAAGGTGCAGAAGCAAAAATCTGAAAAAATCTTACATTGGGTCAGTGAATGTCATATGTACTCCTGTATGAAGGCGAAGATGAAGTGTATTCGGTAAAACATTACGCAATGAAAAGTTATGAAGTTTACCTAAACACAATGCAAGTGCAAGAAAAGGGTATACAGACCCACTCTACATTTTGGTGGAAGATCACCTTTATCAAGGGTTCCAGTACACTTTGTATGATTGCATCATGTATATGTAAATTTCATTACTTTGCATTATTTTGTGATTTACTTATACACTACCGTCGCTTAGCTGTTTTCATGAAAAACAAGGAAATGCAATATATTCTAGCAATATTCGTCTGTTCCTGTGTTCGTTTCAGGTGAATATTCGTATTCGTACTTCGTATTTGTTTTTTTCGTTTTCTGCCTGTTGCCATGGAAATGCCGTGCAACGGTGATGAAATCAATAAATGGCAGAAGAAGTTGAATTGGGAATTTGAGACCAATTTATATATTTGCAATTTACCTACAATGACTCTTGGCAGGTAAGTGGGTCAAAAAGTCAAAATAAGCTAAGACTTGGAGTTATAGGGTTAATGGAAGATTAAAGATAGTAGTAGTGCACCGGTTTGGTTAACGATCTATTATTATTATCTACATTCAAGAAAAATCTCAAAACCCACTTCAAAGATGCCTCACCATCTTAGAACTTCCCTGTCACTGATACAACCCCATACGACCTCTCACCTTTCTCTGTGCCTTACGTTTGTCACCCCATTCCCTTAAGATTGAAGGCCTGAGTAAGTGTGTGTGATGACAGGCTGCACGTCATGTTTTTATGCTCGCTCATCAGATCCAGTGAGTATAAGACGCTCTCTGCAATTGGTCCATCGGGCATTTGTCTGTTATGGCATATGGCCAATTTGGGCTTGGGCTAGCCACAGGTCCAAGGTAGGGGTAGCCATTGGGAGCTGACTGGGAGGATGGGGCAGAGAGTTGGTGCAGTCTAGTGATGCACAAAAATGGCCTTGGTAGCATAATAGCAATTTTCTTCAGATAATGGCTTTTATTGAAGGTTTTTGTAGCAAAACCAGAAAAAAATTGTGTGCGCAGTAAATAATACTTGAAAAGTGTATTTTAAGAGCAAACAGGATAGACTTTACGCTAGATACTAATGGCTGTGCCCTAACCGCATCTTGTTTTGTATCTTCAAATTTTGTAGTCTACAAAACGATCGCCGAGACATCAACGCATCTGATAATATAACCTGATATTACAGCACAATATTTCGAGAGGACAATGAAATAATAAAATATTACTTTCCCAGTTAATCAAAGCCAGTCCTTTTACCTGAGGATTTACACCATCGTATACAGATACAATGTATTTTACCAAGTTATTTTGTGACAGAAAGCTTCTAAGGGAAGAGAAAAGTATAGGTTTGGTCTTTAAGGAGCACTCATCATAAAAGCGCAGCGTGTTTGGATAGATTGGGATCCTTCGGACATTTCTTTCTCCCCCCCATTTTATTTAGTCTGTAAACAACCTGTTCCTATGTTTCTGTGCTACTAATGGGTTTTAGAAATTTTGAGTAGAAAGTTGAGAATAAGAAACCATACCCTATCTTTTCATGTCTTCTTTTATTCCAACTTGCGGAGAATTTGTACAGAAGTGCTTGATATCATACTTGTGTAATCATAGCAATTAAAAGAAGAAAAAAAAAAGGGAACAAAAAAGTCTACGATGAAAGAACTAAGCTGTCAAAACAAACAAGAAAAATAGTCATTATTGAAACATTCAGTATATGGAAAGAAAAATCCATGTTTCGTATAGATTTCCCTTATGTCAAACACTTTGTTAAAATATCACATATTTACTCTTTAAAATAAACTTTAAGTAAATATGTTTATATATTTTAAAGGTTTGTTTGTTTTCCTTTTTAAAAACCATTCTCTGTAAACCAGAACTCTCATTTAACCCCTTAAGGCAGTGGCGGAACTACCGGGGTTGCAGGGGTCACAACTGCGACCGGGCCCTGGAGTTCTGCCAGCCAGGGGGGCCCAAGGGGTGCCGAGCGGTCGTTTTCAGCAACCGCTCGGCGCCCTTCTGCCTCCTCTGCTCCCTGCCGCCGCCTGCCTCAGCGCTGCCCCGACTCCAGTGGTGGGAGCGTGAGTCTTTTGTCTCGGGTGCCGGTGCTTCACGCTGAGCGCCGGCATATGACGTCATATGCCGGCACTCAGCAGTGAAGTTGTGCGCACCGCGGCAGAGCAGCAAGACAGAGGCCTTGCGCCCCCACCACAGGTCTGCCCGGTAAGTGGCCTACAAAGGGGGGTAGGGAGAGGGTAGATAGAGAGAAGGGAGGGAGAGGGGGTAGATGGTGTGAAAGGGAGTAGATTGGGGGTGGGGGGCCTTAACAGATTCTCGCACCGGGCTCTGAGGCTTCTAGTTACGCCCCTGCCTTAAGGACAACGCATTGTGACAATGCATTGTGAGCCTGTACATGTACGGGCTTTGTTGTGAAAGGGTTAAAACAATTCTAGCGTTTGTATAGGGTTAATAGTTCACAACAGCTGCAAGCCGTTACTTTGTATTGTAGCTCTATTATTTTAGCCTAAAATACTAGACAAACACCTTGACTCGTTATCATACTGCCTCAGTGACGGATGATTTATCGCCCAGACACTGAGACTCTAACTAATGAAGGTCTGTTGAGGAATGGACTTTATCAGACAAACTTGACTTCATTTACATTGCCATAAAGAACCCACTAGGTGTGGTGTTTGGGCAGGAAAAGTCACTCACAATATCACATGACTAAAAACAATGGCCGCCTCCAGGTGTGCAAATAATGAAAGTTTATTGCGACACTATAAGATGATAAAACCAAATTTTCGTCAACGGCGACCAACATTACTGTATACAGCGCTAGACTTTATAGTCAAGGAGAATTATTTTTTTTCCAAGAGAGAAAACCCAATATTTTAATATTATTATAGAAGTGTCATTGGTTGTGATATAGTAGCACCTTTAATTTTATGACTTAATTTTTATGTGAAATGTATTTAGCTAAAAAATCAATGGAATCTTTTTTTCTGCCCTTAGATAGTACAATATTTAATTTGAACATTCTATCATCTCAGTTTAAAGGCATTTACCATTCAGTCCTTTACTTAACTTACTTCAATACCCATTATTAGGCTGCTACAAACATCAAAAGCAAAACATGATTTAATTAGAAGTAATAAATATTAAAGTCTTGCATATTTACACGTATTAATAACAACCTACATGCACACATTTTTTGTTTGTGGAAAAACAGATCAAAGACAGGATTTATCATATAAAGATAAAAAAGATAAAAGTCCTATGTGATGCACTACTTGTTATGTTCTATTTACCCATTATATAATAATACCACTATATAAAGCAATAAATAATGAAATTATCAGAGGAAGGCTGGTAACTTTCAGGCCAGGGACAAGACCAATCAACTTACCGATTTTTTAAGGTCTGCAAAATGTTTTCATTGAGCGCTAGTTCTTCATAGTCACTTGTTTAGCGTCTCTCTATATAAACAAACCACGAAAAAAAGTGAAGAAACCATTATCATTTTTATGCTATACATTTACAATCATTACTATGCTCTTGACTGAAGAACCCACTATATTCGGGCCGGGTTTCCACCCAATTTCCATTAACCCAATAACGACAGACACCAGATTAACTAAATCACCACGCAACCTTAGGCCCAACACCCTGTCGCGATAACAGGGCAAAGACTACCAAACTGAACGCATAAATATAATAAATGACATCAATAAACATAAATAATTTACGAAACCCATGAAGCCTGCCAGGTAAACTAAGAACCACCACACAAGGAAGGACATGCCAAGATGCCCAAACCTACCGGGAACCTCAGACCAAATGCTCTCTACCAGAGCATTCACACACCCCCTAGATGCCTGGTAAACAACCCACCCGGCTGTTACAACATAAATACCCCAACATAACACAATAAAAAGAGAGGGAGGTAGGGACAAACAACACAGGGTAGGTAACAACAATATGGCCTTCAGCCTTGTGACACAACCCCTTAAATAACTAAACCCTACCTACCAATATTGTTGCCGAGGCCTAGCCCCATGTGGGATCCCAGTCACGGCCCACTCTGGCCCCCGTGGACATCAGTATTTCTACCTTTATCTCAGTGTGAAGAAGAGGTGATGTCACCTCTTGAACATCTGTATATGTTCCATGGAGATTACGTTCCATGAAGATCTATTAGAGCGCAAATACTTCTGCTTAATATTCTTTCATGAGGACAACAGTAGTTACCTAGTACTGGTCTTCGTGGAGCCGTTAAACTTAAGACAGCCCTGCTAAATTCATCCGAATTGTATCATTGACCTCAGTATTCCTTAAACTCCAAAAGTAAATGGACAAAGTGGCTGGTTCAATATCAACAGGGATAGGCAAAGTGTTCGTACAAGGGCACCAGTGTCCGAGGCAAGGTTTGTGAAGGTCCTTAGAACATCATTAAATTGCCCACCATAGACCTCAGTAAATGTCCATGAGAAATGTCCACTTAAGAGAAACAGAAAAATATTACCACGCTACTTTACTTTTTTTTCTCATAAATAGGCGATTTAAAATATTTTGGATATTTTTTATAAAAATATATAGTTTAGAATAAGGTCTTGATACTGCAAAATCGAGTATTTGGGGGGAGGGGAGGGAAAGGTCTCTCTAATTGGCGTCATGACGGACTTTCAGATAGTAATGAACACGCCGCAGAAGAAATTCTCAACATCAATATATGTTTTCTAAAAATCAACGGTTCTATCCACAGTGCTTTGAAGAGTCGAGTGAAAGAAAGCAGTCCATCCAATTGTATCTCCTGTTGCAAATCTCTGCCGAATGCGATCAGGGAATCGTTTCATCTCTGTGCACCGTAAAAAAAAAAAAATACAATCCATTTGGCTGAGAAAAAATATGAGATGATCATCGCATTCGGCTCACTATTAAGACTTTGACCAGAAAAAAAATAACATTTTGATGCAAAAAAAATTATTAAGAAATGTTTAAAATCTCATTCAAGCGCCGTATTCCGATACTTGGTCATAAGCCATGTAAGCTTGCGATCTGGGCCCTCTTACCTAATGTATAGGTTTGTCTTAGTGTTTCAACTCTAGTTTTGTCATTCTCTTTGACTGTAGCGCTGTGTTA
>VKOC01000002.1:46516720-46556817 GCA_009364415.1 Spea multiplicata | reverse complement strand
TAAGTCTTCGGCCGGCCCTGGTTGGGACTGCGTGGCAAATGACCATACCTGGGAAGTGTCCATGGTTGATCTGGAGTCTCCATGTGGGCCAACCCCACTCCCTCCCCACATTCCACCCTTTTCCCAGAGTTTGATGCCCAAGTGTGGGTAGACGCGTATCATGCACCCTTGGAACGGGGCACTTAACTGTTGGAAATAATGTATCTCTGCCTTTAGCCCTTAATGGCTGAGGGTACTGGGTTAGGCAACAATAGAACATGCAAAGAACACAACGATGCAAGAGAGCAGGTATTTGCTCCCGATGCAATTTAAAAACTAGAGCGTGTGTGTGTATATGTAGATATTTCTGCATGGATGTGCTTGTGTATGTATGTATGCATGTAGATGTGTATGTATGTGGATGTGTACGTGTATGGGATAGATAGTATACACATAGAATGCTATAGAATGCTATAATGCCTTTATTGTTTATATAAATACCAATAAAGATGATGAATGATTTAATTGATTTTGGAATTTATAAAAATAATTTCAATAAACAGATGGAACTGGACAATGCCTCATACATCTATGACTCGGCTTGCTGTGAGCAGGTTTAAATTCTGTTTTAAATATTAAATGGCCATTCTGGCAATACTGTCCTGTGCCGAACAATAATCACGCACTTGGCTAGTAATATAATTATAGATGTCTACGTTCATGTGCTTTTTGCTCGATGCCTCCATCCAACTAAAAAAGCAGGTTTCTGTTGTTTCTCACCATACCGGTGTTGATAAAAAATGAAATAAAGCAGCTAATTTAAGCAAAGAAGCTGATACTTTCCACCCCTGTAAAAGGACTTATTTGGCTCCCGTAAATTATGTTTCATAAAGTGATTGGATTCGCGTGACGCACCAGCAAGTTTCCTTCATCCAACCCTTAAAAAAAAAAAAAAACCCTTCCAGAACTTTATGGTTTTACTTGGCTCGCAATGCCAGGAAGTTTTTGAAATAAGAACGTCATTCATAACTGCAAACATGTGTGGATAATATGAAATGTAAACAAGCAGGAGCTTTTGAGTTTTTTTTTGTGTAAATACAGGATCCCACAAAATGAACAGTAAACATAGTTACCCTATATTGCTTATTAAAAACCCGTTTGGGGGGAAAAAAAACGATAATCTCCTTCAATTTAGATGTCATGTAAAGCAGATTTACTTTACCGAGAGGGTGGTAGATAAATGGGATAGCCTCCCAGCAGAAGTTGTAGAGACTAATACGATGAGGGAATGGAAACGTCTATGGGATAGGCATAAAGCAATGATAGTCGAAGGTCGAGGACTGATTAAGGTCTGAGTCTCTTCAGGAAAAATGGGCAGACTAGACGGGCCGACTCTTATCTGCCGTCAAAATGGAGCTTTAACAAGCTGAGGTTTATTTGCAAAAAATGCACAGATGCTGTTAAAAATTACAAGAAAAGACTAAAGGATCTGAACACGTATAACTTGGAAGATGGGATAGAAACATTTATGTACATAAAGGGGTTCAGCAAAGTAGAAGAGCAAGAGTATAATTTCAAAGGAGTCACAACGAGAAGTCTAGAAATAGAGGGTCAATGGCTTCGATGGAGTGCGGGAATTACCACTGGCACATGGAGCAAATTATTGAAGGCCCTGGTGGGGCGAGGGGCCCTCAAAGGCTTCAGAGGCAGAGACAAACAGTGTCCACTCACTCAGGAGGCCCACAGACTTCATGGTTAACACCTCCGTGGCTATTAGTGCCACTGCATCTGTAATACCTACAAAGGCCACTAGGGAGAGCCGGAGCAGCAGTGCAGGGGTCACATATTAATGTGAAGGAAATACAATCACTCTAAAAGGAACTTCTTCCAGGTGAGGTGGCAATCACCTCTGAATATGTGTTTTCAATAGGGTTGTGTATGTGAAAACAATGCATATTTCAGTAAAAATGACATTCCATTCCATTCCGCCATATTTAAGTATATAGTGATGTTGTCTATAGTTGGTGTAATGGGTGCACAGTGCAGTTTAGTATAAATGGGATCTCCCGTGTAACCACCCCATTAAGGAGCAGAACACCTGGGGGCTTGATCCCCCAAAAAGGCGATCTTTGCCCTGGTTTTGCAGCAGGGGCCGCTTTCCCCCTGCACTTGCCGCCCCCATGGACTTAGCCCCCCTAGGCCCAGTCGGCCTAGTCCAGGATACATCACTGGGTAAATGTGCAATTTAATATCTCTAAGTTAATTCCAACTCTTCTACAGCACCCCATTCGTTCACGTGAGGGCAAAATGAAGCTTGCTGTTCTGTTTGTGGAGATGCGGATGAAGAAAGGAGATAGAGGATTAGGTATGGAAGATTGACGAGAAGGAAGAATATAGAAGACGAAAAAGATGTTGAAGCGGAAGTGGTCAGCAGAAATGGAAGGGAAACATTTAGAGAGTGTGAACGAGAGTGTGAGAGAGAGTGTGAGTGAATGTGGGCAGTGGGCAACAAATAAAAAATGCTTAGTTTTTGGTGGAACTGAATGGACAGGGAACGATGTTCTTTGCCGAAAATTAATGAGCCAAAAACAAACCAAAAAAGGAGTCCAATTTTTTTTTTGGCCAATTTGCAAATCATTTTGCGCAATAATTTTTTTGACTTCCCTCTAAGTTAGTAACACAAGGTTAGGGGGTTTCTCCCTTATTAGGTGAAGTTTGGGTCTTGCATATTGTTTTTAGATGTATATAAAAACTTTTCTTAACACATGTACTCCTTTTTTAACTTTCCTGTGTTTTTTTGTAGAGCAATAATCATATTAATTTTTAACTTAATTATATTTTAACTGTGTTTTGGAAAACATTAGGGCATGAAGCAAGGGAAGCCCTTTTTATATGACTGAAGCTCATTCATTTGCCTTTGCTTAGATGTAGAGTGAGATGTACTGGGAGGGTGGTAGATAGGTGGAACAGCCTTCCAGTAGAAGTGGCAAGTACATTGAGGGAATTTAATACACCCATGGGATAAGTATAAGGCTATACCGAATATATGACAAGACCTGGACCTAATAATGTTTCATATTTTTATAGCAGCAAATACATGGCCAGACTAGATGGGCCAATTAGTCCTTATCTGCGGTCAAATTCTATTTGTCTACATACATATAAAAAGCTTCATTATTCTGCTGTATAAAATTATATAGATGATAATGCTCACATCTGCTAGCACTTGGTTATTTGAACAGTCCAATTACCGGACTGGCCAGGGATGCCATAGTGTTGTGGAAATTAAATGAAATTATTCCATGCACAAAAATTGAAACATTTCTAGAATAATCGCTCAAACTAACCCATATGTGAAATTGGCAACTACGAAACCCCGCATAAGGCTGTGTTTAAAAAGTGAAAAAAACTATATATAGGTATTTATTTATTTATATATATATATTTTTTTTTATTATTTTTTTTATTTTATTTTAATGGTTAATCATTTTTGTTTAGTTTTGAAAAGAATATTTTCCTTCGCCCTATAATTTTTATTCTCGATCTTATTTTTGTTCCCTTTTTTCGACAATCCAGAGTTTTCTTCTTTTGCATAACGTCTTTCTCAAGTAAGCCAGATGTGCCCGTCACATCCGTGTTAACTCTTAACTCCTTATATAGTGTCTAAGCTTTGCCTCTCGCCCTCTTTAAGTTTTCGATTTCCAGAACGTTCTCCCTAATAGATAAAATGAACCGGAGTTAATCATCTTCATCTATATCCTCAGTCTGTATAATATCCTGAAGCAACAATAAATCACTTTGTTATAACGGGGAACTCGAAATAAACCTTCCAGTAGATCATATGGGAAAGTATAGCTCCAGCCATCTGGTCAAGTTAGTATATAGGACTGAAAATACTTTAGTATTTCCTGTCTCTCCAGTTCTATTCCCCGAGGACTAAATTCCCTCTGCATTCTTGGGAACAACTCATGGGGGGGGGACTTAAAAAACATTAGCTTAATTCACATCTGTGCGGTATGCAGCATGGAGAGACTCGGGAAGAGTATATGTATATGCCATACCATATGTATAATGATATAGAACTAGCCGTGAGGCTAACTCGCTCCTGGGGAGTCATTTTTTAAAAGAAAATTCATTGTCATATCTTTTTTAAATTATTTTTTTTTCCAATTTTGGCATAAAATGTCAAATTAAAAAAAAAGACATGGCGATGTGATTAAAGGCGCGAGCGGAAATTTCTGCTAATGTGGCTAGTAAGAAATTGAGGAAAGGATTTAAAAATGTGGCTTTTATATACGTGTGACAGTATAACAGATAAGAAACATTTGGCTTGTCAAGTCTGCCTGCTTTTTTGATGGATTTTAAGGATTCCATTTTTAATCATTGGTCTCGTCTTAGATTCCAGTTAGCTTTATGCCCACCCCATGCATGTTTGAGATCCCTCACTGTTAAAGCCTCAACCATATCCGCTGAGAGGCTGTTCCACTTATTCACCGCTCTCAGTAAAGTTAAAAAAAAAATGGATGGTAACATGCCCCCTTCTGATGGATAAAGCTTGTAACTTTGGTAATATTATTATTATATTATTAATAGTAGTAGTAGTACTAGTATTTATGCCCCCCTAATAACACAAAAACAGGGCCCTTGACGCTATACCGGTATTTCTTACGAAAATTTACGTTATTGCTAATTCTGAATATTGCTAAATTGTTAATTGTTGGTTAAAGAAGGAAAATAAAAGTAATATTATAATTCATATAATTATTATTCATATTATTATATGGAAGTGTAATAAATAACCAAGAATGCTTGAAAACTGCTGTAAAATGTGTCTCCTGTTCAGATTGATTTCCTCCTGGCCAGGTGTCTGAGTACATCCCGTGACAGAAAAGATTCCTTCTTTGATATTTGAAATATTGGGAGATATGTTGGGAGATGTGCTGGGATATATACTGGGAGATGTGCTTGGAGAAATGTTGGGAGGTGTGCTGGGAGATATTTTGGGAGATATGCTGGGAGATATACTGGGAAATTTGTTTGGAGATATGATGGGAAATATGTTGTGATATATGCTGGGAGATGTGCTGGGAGATATGCTGGGAGATATGTTGTGATATATGCTGGGAGATATGTTATATTGTACGATATATATGCAAATATTATGGGAGAATATATTTGGAGATATGCTGGGAAATATGCTGGGAATATACAGGAGATATATTTGTGATATATATGCTGGGAGATATTTTAGGAAATATGTTACAGAATATGTAGGAAATATGCTGGGAAGTATACAGGAGGTATATTGTGATATATACTGGAGATGTGCTAGGAGGCTATGCTGGGAGATATGTTGTGATATATATGCTGGGAGATGTGCTGGGTATGCTACAGAATGTTGTGATATTAGGAGATGTACAGAATGGGAGATATGTTGTAGTATATTCTGGGAGATATTGCTGGGAGTATATTTGGGAATATGCTGGGAGATATGTTGTGATATATGGGAGATGTATGTAGGAGATATGTTGGGAATATGCTGGAGATATGGAGATATGTTGTGATATATATGGAGATGTGCTGCGGAGATATGTTGGGAGATATACTGGAGATATAGGCGATATACTGGGAGATGTGCTAGAAATATATTGTAATGCTCTGGAGAATATGTTGTGATATATGCTGGGAAGATGTGCTGGGAGATATGTGGGAATATGCAGGAGATATGTTGTGATATATACTGGGAGATGTGCTGGGAAATTATGGAGATATGTTGTGATATGGGAGATGTGCTGGGAGATATATTGGAGATATGCAGGAGATATATAGTGATATATATAGGAGATATATTGTGATATATACTGGGAGATATGCTGGAGTTATATACTGGAGATGTGCTGGGAGATGTGCTGGGAGATATGCTGGGAGATATGTGTGATATATGCTGGGAGATGTGCTGGGAGATATGCAGAATATGTTGTGATATATATTTTGGGAGATATTGCTGGGAATACAGAATATGTTGTGATATATACTAGGAGATATTTTGGGGAGTATATTGATATATACTGGGAGATATGTTGTGATATATGCTGGGGAATGTGCTGGTTATATGCTGGAGATGTACTGGGAGATGTGCTGGGAGATATGCTGGGAGATATGTTGTAATATATGCTGGGAGATGTGCTGAGGAGATATGCTGGAGATATGTTGTGACTATATGCTGGAGATGTGCTGGGAATATACTGGGAGATATGTTGTGATATTGCTGGGAGATGTGCTGGGAGATATGTTGTTTTGCCAGACCAAACCATCTGACCTATGAATAGAAACATATGATTTGAGGTAAGATAAGGACCATTCAGTGTAGCTAAGGCTGCTGTAAAAACCGCAAGGATGGATTGAGGTTTGTCTTAAATTCCAGTTTTAACCCCTACCACTTTAGCTGGGAGTTTTTTTTTCACTTTTCTACCACCCTTTCGGTAAAGTAAAACATATTTACATTGCATCTATGCTTCGGACAATCTAGTTTTAGGCTATAGTCTCTTTTCCTAAAATTTCTCCTCCTTTGAAGTGTGTGAAAGTCAGAAGAACACAGACAGTTGATAAAAAATGATAGTTTCGAGAACAAACATTGTCAAAATATTTGTTTTAAATTTGTATATGAGAGAGGAAAGAAAACACATGGACAGATTGATAAATGTACTGCCACAACCAACTCAACCAGAGCACATCTAAATAGCTCACTTAACTGGACTACATTCACTTAAATAATTTTTTTTATTTAAGGTTTACAAATTTCAGTCTGGATTATATTTATATATATATATATATATATATATATATATATTAATTAGTGTAAAAAAATAAATATAACATTATTATAATTATACGGTTAATATAATATTAATATTCCTTTAGACACGCTCAATTATTATATTTATCACGCTGTGATATTCCTTGAGTTCATTACCATGTAAACATTGCCTCCCTAAGAAATACCTGTTCCTTCCTGTAAGGAATCATTCAGATTGTGGTCGTTGACCAGAAAATGCACAAACGTTATATTTTATATCAGGAAAGTGGGCAGACCTGGGTGGACATATTGGTTCTTCTCTACCATGACATTCTAGAGGAGTGAAGGCATTGCTCTCTGTATGATCACTGATTAATATTGTATTTAACAGCAAAGCACAAGAATTATTTATTGTTAAACATTTTAATAGTCTACGTTTGTGTAGAATGATTAAACAGATTGATGCAAACACTGAATGATCCACAGGTAGTTGTTAATCCATCTCGAGATAGAGCAATCAGAAGTCACATTTGTTTCCTGAGAAATATGAAGATGAGCTGTCTTTGTTGGACAGAATGCAAGAATCAGGGCGCGCATGAAGAGCTTGCCAGTGAAGAATTTAACATCTGTAGTTCAGATTGTTATTTCCAAAAACGGTTTCATCTGTGATAAAAATTCATGCCGTGTTCACACCCACATTTTGGATACATTGATCGGCTTGGCTCCCAATAACTCTGCGGGGTGGTCCCGTTTCAGCATTCAGAAGAGGAATACGTTCTACGATCTGTTGTTAATGTCCCCAACTTGGCGTTGTCACAAGGCTGTTAAATGAGGACCAATCACAAAAATAAATCACAATAATAAAAGAAAACTATCAAGTGTAAATAAAAGCAAACGCCAATGAATGTTGGCAAAAGTATTAAAAGAATCTAAATTGCGTAAGAGTGCTTCAATAGATCTGTAGAATGCAGTGTTGACCAGTGACCACCAACATGTATCGAAACAGGAGACAATTCTCAAAGCTGGTACGATCCCTTCCAACACGAAGGCCTCTGAATACAGCCACACTTGGTAGGACTTTGCCACTACTGAGCTTATGGCAAGTTCACAAAACGTTCATCCCCGTTGAAGGTACTTTGGCTGAATGAGGTAGTGATTTGATGGATCGGTATGGAATCAGCTTCCCGGCTGTTCAAAAGTTATCCATCTACAACGGAAGCTACATCTCTAGGTTTTATACATAGAATGACAATAAGTGTGATTATTTACTTGGTGTTCTAGCCTTACAGCATAACATTTCAAGTTTGTAGGGGCATCACTGGTGACCACACTGGAGAGCTCCCCAGGATTGACGTTGAGTCTTGGGGTGCAGCTCTGCTTCCCCATGTCCAGTCCATGCCAACTTTCCTTCCTACTCCCTGTCCACTTACCCATAACCCATGAACATCTATCCCCACCTCCACAGACGGAGCAGTAGATCACATAAAACATGGTGTCATCTTCTGAAATTCCATGTGTTCGCTTAGCTGGTAGGTTTCACACTTATATTTATGTAGCAGCTTTTACACGAGTCTCTGGGCATGGCTTACAAAATACTTTGAGGCAGCTGAGAGTTTCAGCCAAACTTGCATTTCTAATCCATTCCTGAAGTTCTCTCCTATCTTATGGAGGAATAATCATGAAGGTCCTGAGAACCAAGCAAGAACTGAGCAAGTCAAGATGGGTGCCCAATAGCATACACATAAAGTGGTTTCTAATGTATATATTGATATATTTGAATTTGTAAACATAATCATGCAGACTGATTTAGTGTATTGAACTGTGAAATACAAAATTTGGGAAAGTAGCAGATCTGCCTGAAAATACCTCCGTCAATTTCTCTTTTTTCCAAAGTTTTAATGGCAGCTAGAGTATTAACGGGAAGGGGATTTACAGCAGATCTGTCACTTTTCCAAAATACTACATTTTGCAGTTCAGGACACCTCATAAAACGATAAAAACATACCTCGGAACTCCCTGGATCCGGCTAACAAGAGGAACCTTTTGGGATGCGTGTTGGAGGTTCCACTAATGTCACGAGACACTCGCCATTTTTGTAGGGGCAGTGGGCTGGGAGTGAAGCGCGCCTGGTGTTTCCCCGGAGTGACCCAGAGGAGAAGCGTTTCACCCAGAGCCTGTGGGCCATATTTTAATGGCTTGCTATCATTAGAAAAAAGGTCCGGGACAAGTGACCCATTGTGCGTTTGCCCAGTTTGAAGGAGAAGGGACAGCATAGTTACATAGGTTGGGGAAAAAACCTTAAGTTTAAGCTTTTCAAGCACCCTTATCCATACCCGAGACATCTCTAAATGAGCTTTTTAAATATTAACCCTTCAGAAGCCCATCGTGAAGAGTCTATGTAGTTGGTTACCAAATGGTTTTAATAACCGTCTCCAAGGAAACCTTTACTTGTTATTACTTACACAATACACTTAATTGGGCCACCTGCACTCAAGCAGGGATATCAACCACAACATAATGGTAGCAAAAAGCACCTACTGAACCAAGGCTGTCCCATGGTGTAAAAAAATCCTTCTTGACTCTAATGGCAATCATTTTTACCCCGGATGAACATTACCAAAGCTAATATTAATTGCTATGAATCGGAATGCCTGTGTTTGGCAGAAAGCTAAGAAACTTTTATTATTTTCAATATTAATTTGATTGACCGTGAAATTATTATACTAACTCTGCCACGGTTGACCACTTTATTGGGGCCACATAGTCCCTTATTATTAAAACCAAATATTTCCAAAAGGATTACACTGAATAACAAATAGCATGAGCTTTAACAACATCATAACCGGGAAGGAACTCTCTGGCGGACTTCCATCCCACTCCTCACGCCCTACAAAGTGGGGATTTAAGTGAAAGTGAATTTAGATCCCACGAGATATAAAAGCGGTGGGTGGTAAAACGATTTGGAATACAACATGGCAGAATGTATTATCCATGGAGTGGTGTACAGTGCTGCGGGATATGACAGCGCTATATAAAACAATAAATAATAATAATAATAATTTTATCTATTCATGTTTAATCTTCATTCAATAACAAAGTGTAACTTGAAAATGTCTGTTATTAGGTAGTGTGTATAAATTGCTGTTTTGGTGCAAATTAGTAAAAATCAGTAATTACCATGGCTTCTAAGTTATAGATTTGGGTCGATTCATACTCGTAGAATCGAGTTTGAGTGAGGGTGAAATGTCACTTAGACGAAACATTGAATGCTCTAGCGTTAAAAAACTTAAAGGGGGAGTCCTAATATTTTTTTATTACTAGAATCAGATTCACAATTATTTTTAGAAATATTGTGCTGATTTCTTTTTTAAATCAGTTTTAGCTTTTGCATAATATAATATTCCAGACATTATTATTATTATTATTATTGTTATATATAGCGCCGTCATACTCTGGAACGCGAACTTTTTGACTGGGTACAGTTAGTGCTACTTACGCATTTTCTACAATATCTAAGCTAAAAACGTAATTTGGATTCTCGGCGTATCCTTGCTTTAGTATTTTCTATATCCGAAAACTAAAATTTTGTTCCTAACGAACAATGGAAAAATCAAATACTCTCTGAAATTACACAGGGAAAATATACAAAATAAAAAAATGATCTCAATATATTAACGTTCTCTATAAAATAATAAAACACCCCACAGAGCAACATTAACTTTTTTTTTTTTAATTTTAAAAATGTAAAATTTGGCTGAATTTTTTTTGTTCTGTTCCTACTGAAACCTATAGATGGCAGCCTACATGCAATATTGTCTCAAATTTCTATCTCTTAACTTTTCGAATTTATATTTTCTCCCCTCCCCCCTAATTCTTTCTAACTTTCCCAGGCAGACAGTGGAAACTTTACAGATGAGGTAGATCCACGGTGTGATGTCATCATTAGTCCCTAATACAAAGTCCACCGGTGGCTCTCTTTTTTTTCCTGCAATTCTAGGAACATTAGGGGTTTTCTGGACTGGTTTATGGAGGATCTTTGCACAAAGGAAGGGATATAGTTTATTTCTCAATGGAGGGTTTATCTAGGAATGTAAGGTGACCTGTAGGTGACCTTGCCCGGGGATCTTGTAAGCAGGAGATCTTTTTGGCTCAGCTCACAGCTTGTGGTGGGACTTCTTGGTGGTGATCTAATCCAAAAGGCTGCAGCACAGATCAGAGGCTTTGAGGGCAGCCAGAGCCCAGCTCAGTGTTGGAGGGAGGGGAAGGACAAGGAAAAAAAAGCAGACAGCACTGCCGGAAATGTCTGCACCCAAGTGAGTTTCCTCTGTGCCTTCAGGAGTGGAGATCCTGGGGACAATGCTGCTGGGTGGCAGTGGCTGCAGCCAGACTCACTCGTTTGTTTGGATGGGAGAAGAACCCTGAGGATCACTGGTGGTTCTGCAGGAGCTTCGGGTTGTTTTGAGATCTTTGTTTTTGGAAACTTTGGAAAGTCTTGTTACAAAGTATCACCTGGTCCTTCCTCCAAGTCTTCTGCGATGGGTCTACCACCTCTGGAGTTCAGCGATTCCTACCTGGACAGTCCGGACTTCAGGGAAAGGCTGAAGTGCCATGAAATCGAGTTGGATCGGACCAATAAGTTTATCAAGGAGCTGATCAAGGATGGGAACATGCTGATCGGAGCTCTGAGGAGTGAGTATACACTCTGACATGTTTCAGCAGGTCAATGGGAATTGGTGTCCTTCCAGCTATGCAGAAATAGGCTGCTTGCAAACACTGTGCAGGGTGAATTCTTTAAGTGTCCTCAACATTCTGATTTAAATGCTTAGGTATAAAGTAGTATGGAGTATCCATGGCAGTGATTTGGCTGTGGGGGGTGGGTGGGTATTCATCAAGTCCCTGGAATTCATAAGATCTGGCTTGGGATAAACCCCCCCCACATGGGTGCAAGCTGCTGCAGAACCCATTGGGAAGCCATCATACAAAGGACAAGAAGGGTGGCATTTTTCTGAGCTGAATAGCTAAATCAGTGCAAATTGTCCCAAATATTAGTATATATTAAAATATCACCAGCATGGCAGATTATGTCATCCCAAACCAGTGGGCGTCATTTGTAATTCGTTCAATGTGGATATTTGCTCAGTTTGATATTAATTGCAATGCAGTTGTTAACATGAGGATGTATATCAATTTTTATTTTGGTCAGTAACCCATTTTATCTGTGTCTGATTTTTGGTTGTAAATTGATAATACTTATTATTATTATTACACGCTTAGGGCTATCTGAGCTTCCCATTCAAGTACTGGATAGTGATTTCCTTTTTTTCATAATTGAGATTCTTGCTGGCTTTGTCTACTCTTCAAGAGTAATTATTTCAAACTTTGCATAGATTTGCAAGAACAGTTAACCTATTGCGTGTTGTGGGTTCTCACAAACAAATCGTTTGATCGCTGGATCATAGGAAATGTAGTCCTGCCACGAACCGGCGGGCCCCAGGATACTGAACCCATTATTAGAAAAAATATCTGTTTTTTTTTTCTTGTTTTAAAATTAAATATAAGCGGTTATTTTATTTTTCTTGTACTGTAGATTGGGCCTTACCCATTAAGCCTGAACATTAGGGGTTAAGTGTATCACAGGTACCCTGGCATGTTTTTCATTTACATTTTTTGGAGTTGGTCAAAGTCTATTACGTTCTCTTTAATCGCATTCCTAGACCTTCTGCTAGTAATAAGTAATAAGGAAAGCCTATGCATTTTCCTTGATCTCACTGATAAGGAGTCATTTATTGGAGCAAAAAGTTTGTAGACATGGGATGAGATGTCTCAAACGTGGTCCCTCTGCGTCTCTTTAATCTATTTGATCTATTGATGTTTCTTAATAATTTGCGCCGGATTTATATGCTGATTGATAAAGCGATCAATGTATTGATAGTGGGACACAAGTCAAAAGTAAAACAAATTTACAAGGATAATGCACAGCAGAGATAACGTGGTATTTAGGTATTGTTTCTCTCCAGTAGGTCATTCCATAAATTGTAATATTAGATTATTGAAGAATAATGATTTTGTCTGTTTTTGAGAAAATGTTCAGTAACATATGCCTTTTACTTGATAGCAGATTGGACATGGTTCACTTTTCGTCTGGAATGTTTGTATCGCTTTAATTCTTTTTTTCCCAACATGCACTCCTGCCATGTGTGACGGAATGCCGAGGGCTTAGGTCATATTAAAGGGGCTCTTGAGCCATCATAGGCACTTTAATGCTGAGAGGTCCCTTTAAATTTCTATGAAGCCCTCCTTGCAAATGCAAGAATCCCTCCACATGCTTTTGCTCCTCTCCCAAACCCCCCAGCTATTTTCACACCGCCAGTCAGCTCCAGCTCTGCGGAACCCTGCAGGCGCGCGCGGGGCTATTAAAAGTCAAAGTTTGCCACTAAAATATTTTTTTTTCCTTTGTGGAGATGGTATTTTTTAATTGTCTGCAATCGGCCGAAGGACCAGGCTAGAAATAATTTATGATGTAATGCCAAAAAAAAATCAAGCCCTACATACGTAGATGGGGGACGGACCCCCCCCTGTCACTCATAAAGTTAAAGGTATTAAAATACTGCCAGAGATAATTTCAAATGTTCTCATTATTTACTACAAGCGCCAAAAAGGCCACAATTATTGCGACACAAAGTTTGAAAAAAATCTTGATTGTGTCTGTTTTTTTTGTTTTTAGTTCAATAGTTTGTGTAAAATGAAAATATTTAAAAGAAATTTCATTTTGAAACAAACAAACCAAAAAAAAAAAGAAAAACAAACATAATTGTTTGTCCTCCTGGCTGTCAGTCGCTGTACAAATGAATGTGGGAAAGTTCCCTCACATTCCAGGACCCCTGCTCCATGTCGTTGTGTTGTTTAGAAGGCCATTGGCCTTTGTAGAGTTTGCCATAATCTGAGTGAAAACATTGTAGTAATTAGTACAAGCTGAACTGCGTATTAGCATACGTTGGCGACCTCATTTTTTTTAATGATATGCCGTGCGTTATGCCAACAAAGATCCATAAATAGCACTTTAATGGGGAGAAAATTATAGTTGGAGAAGGAAACAATTGTATGTTTGTCTATTGTAGGTGTAATATGTGTTATCCTTACTGTAATAATGGTGGGTTCTTATAATCACTATGGTCTGCCCTGCTTTGCCGCATCAAACCCGAGAGTATTTTAGATGAACTCCATAACTACCTCACTTTTTCAGTTTGGGGCACTCTCAGTGTAGGTTTAGGAGCTGTGATTGCCCCTCAAGTAGTGATGGCCGCTAAAGTTCTGCACCGACCTTGGTGAAGGACTCTTACTTAAAATGTATATCTTGATGCTTTGACCCAGAAGCACATATGGTAAGGAAATACTAGAGGCTATGCCAGGTAGGCACAGAACCATGTAAATGGGCCTAGTCCAAGGGAGATCAGGCCTTCCTAATCAGCCCAGTGAGCAGTTGAGCACCTGGGGCATGATATAGGACAATCTGCCCCGGATCTGCTGCCAGCTTATGGTGTCTCCTGGAGCTGCTGCCCTAGACCTAATAAGGCTTGGTCATAGTTCCTTATAAAGGTTTATTAAATTTATTGAAGATAGAAGGCCATCAAAATGCCAACGTTTTCACCCTAAGTGGAGAAGACACATAAAAGGAGCGCACGAAAGGCTCCTAAGTGCTGGATAAAGTCCTTGAAAGTCTAGACATTCTGTTGGTGCTGAATGTGGAACAGCATGTAAAACATACAGAAAACCTTCTGGCAGCGGTCGTAAAACTTTCAATCACAACAGTTCCACCCTCCCCTTGCTAACTTTCCCCAGGACTGCAGCCCTTGCCAGGTTGTCCTTAAAAGGTGGGGGCTGTAACCCTTCTTACAATCAGCATATGTGGCTTATTTTAAAAGCAAGTGGGTCAATTACATCAAATAACCAAGACCCATGAACAGGAAGTAAAGATGGCTGCTCCTACAGTATACATGCATTATACATACATACAAATGGCCATCATTTCAAGGGCTGCTTGTGAGCGGTTTGGGGGCCTCTTTTGAACGGTCAGCAAAAAATTATTTTTTTTGTGCTAGCGTGATTTCACCACTTTAACAGTCTTGGCAACTATGAACTATTATCGGTATCTTTACAAAGGATCACATTTCATAAATATTTCCCCCCCAAGAAGAGACATTTCTAAGTAGAACTTCCCACATAGCCTTATAGTAACATTTTAATGACAATTTGACATTTGTGGGGTGCGGTAATATTGCTGCGGAATTCTTTGTTGAAAAAATTGTCACGGTTTGTTTAAAAAAAAGAAGAAGAAGCCTTTTTTGGTATAATCTTCATAACCGGCCATTTGTTTTGTATGCGTTCCCTTGCGTGAACCTTTTAGTTATGACTCAACGTGTCTTTGATTATCAGTCACCTGAAGCTCTTAGATGTTGGATGTAATTGTGCGAAATGTGAGTTATTAGATTAGTAACGGATTTTTAGCTCAAATATTTTTTTTTCTTGTGCATAAAATCCAGCGCTGTATACAGTAATTCAGGTCGACATTGTCAATAAGCTGGTTTTGTCTAATTTGGTTCCAATAAACTTCCTTGATTTGCAGACCTGGAGGCGGCCATTGTGGTCGGTCATGTGATATTTTGGATGACTTTCCCTGCACATTCACCACACTGAGCTGATTCTTTATGGCCGTGCAGATGAAGTCCGTTCCTCCATAGACTTTCATTGTAGTGTCTAGATGTGTGATTAACACTGAGCCATTCTATTATTTCTCACAGGTATGATAAAAAAAGTCAAACACATGTGGCTAATATTCAGCTGCCTGAAGACTGTATTAAGAAATAAATCAGGACAATATTTGTGAAAACTTATCTGATACTGGCTATAAAAAAATATTTTTTTGGTATTTACAGGCCCAATCAATCTTTTCTGTGGAATATCCATAGGCTGATGGTACGCCAGCAGCAGATTAGTTATTTAGGATCATAAGCATCGCAGACAACTGAAAGGCCGCTTTCATGTTGGCATCTGAACAGAGAGTTTCAGGCTAACAGTAAAGGCATATATGTGGTTTGGGTGATGGGACTTGTAGTCTAAAAGCGGCTGAGCTTCTACCTGCCCACACATGTTCCTTATCATGGGGGTTTTTTAAGGGGACTGTCATGAGCTATGCGCATATCTGAGTTCCGCATTGTAAATCACGTAACACTCGTTATTTTTACTAACGTTCCATTTTAAAGTTGCTCGGATTTTATACTTCCTCGCATTGACGTCCACCAAAGGTCTAGCCAAGGCACTTCATGTTTTCCTTATCTCAACAACGAGGATTGCATTGGAATTCCGTCAAGTAGGAAGTTGTAGCACGCTTCCTGGAATCGGCCCGCGTCGTGTAAGCAGACTCCCCATGGATAGACTTAACCGAGGTTTTAATTGGGATTTGCAGACATCGACGGCCATCATAACATCCTTGCAGATGTGAAAGGAGGCAACGTTTCAGACTTCTCATGGTGCCTTAAAAGTGATATTTTTCAAGCTGCGTTGTGGACATGTCAGGGACATTCACGATCCTAAATCCAAATAGTTATCGCAATGTTACGTACGTCTAGAAAAGTTATTCTCTGCGGTAGTTTTTGATGTAAAAAAAATATCTTTTTGCGAATTTTGAGCCACTAGCTTTGGCTGCGGGGTTTAGTTGGTGGTCCAACAAAATTGAGATTTTTTTTAATGTAATTTATTATATTTAGGATTTAAAGTTAAGGATGGTCCCACTCGCTGCAGCCAAAATTTCCCAGAAGTCATATTAGCAGCATATATCGCAGTATAAAACACCACATCATTTTTGTAAAAAAAAGAATGGTGGCCTCTACCATAGAAATCAATTTTTTTTTTAAACTATCAAAAACTAGAAATCAAAATATTTTTTTAAACTATCAAACACTCCAAATTCTTGAGCTTTCGATTTTTGAAATGCGACAAATAGCATATTGTTTCAGAAAAAAATATAAAAAAATATTCAATAAAAATAATTTAGAAAAAATAGAAGTATTTAGAAGTACTAAAGTTACTTTATATATATATATATATTTAAAATAAACAACGTGCCAAATTACATCCAGATGGCTATGAAACAAAAAGAATTATTTCCGTACTTTATAAACCTCACATATCACAAGGACCATTGGTTTTTTCACCTATCGTTCAAAATAAAACATTTCCAAGTAATGCCAAATTCTTCACGTAGAAATCAAGCAAAAAAAAAGTCTCTTATGTGTTTGATAAATTTGTCCCCGAACACCGCGTGAGTTATTTAGGTATGGAATTTAAATGTGTTGCATATGTTACACAGAGAGAGAATGTATACTGTCGGCAAAATCTAAAGCATAAAAGGCCGCGGTTTAAGGTAATTGTTCAGGCTTTTGCCGTCTTTTCAAATAGCAGGATCGGATTTCCACAACTTGCTTGTGGCTTTCGTGAGTGGTAGGAAGCAGGCGCTGTTTAACAATTGTTGAATTTAAATAAAAAGCCTTTTGATTATTTTTGGAGTGTATGTTTTTATTCAGTGAATCAAAACCAGCCATGTTCCGTATAACCTTGATTTCATTCCAAAGAATCTACTTGGTGCTTCTTACTTAGCAAAACTTAACCGAAGGTGGGAAAAGGGTAAATGACCATGCGCAGAAAGAAATGCCTGTATCATGGACGCTTGTGTGATGACATAGAGGGAACCTTGCTTTTAGGGTTGGTGGCTTGGCCAGGATGGGCCTTTTTACGTGATTAGAAGAAGAAGCATAAGCCGCTTCATTTAGCACCCTAGAAACAACTTATTAGTACAACCAACTGCATGCACATGGTTGGAACATTTGAAGAACGTGACTGCGCATGAACAATCAAACCCAACCATGTGCATGCATGGTCAGATACTCATCAATCATCAGGAGGCAGCCGTCAGGTGACTAACCAAGCATTATTACATTTTTTTTAGGCACGAATGAACCATGGGGTGTTTCACTGATCTGTAAAAAATGATATGCGTTACTGCTCTTAAAGTGGACATGACCTACTAAATATTTGGCCAACTATGTGTAAGAATTACTACCGGTATATCGTTATGTTTTATTGCAACCGGATTACAAAAACATTCACAAATCTATAAAATTACTACAGATTGTGCATGTACAAGCATAGCTTTTAAAATAACATTGCATATTTGTAGCCAGCCTTATCGGGTACAATTTAGTAGTTCAAATCAGTTGTGATTTAGATAATGTGAACAATTATCGGATCTTCTATTTTATGTGTAGACCTGAATTCTATCCTTGAAGTTTTTTTCATATATATATTATATATATATTATCATATATATATTATATATTTATATATAATAATTTTAATTTATATATATTTATATATTTATATGATATATATAATCTAATTCATATTATATTATATATATAATTTTTATTATTATATTTTATATATTATATATATTATAATATATATATATATTTTATTAATTTATATATACATATATATATGTGTGTGTGTGTATGTGTGTTTGTGTGTGTACATTATCAAATATCCCTTTTTATGAAACCTACAGATACATAGCTACAGCCCGGGGGTATAGAAACATAACTGTATCAGCCATCTCTGCGCATGTTGTGATTTCCCACTCTTGAATATATATATTTATCTGTCTTCAGTGCTCTTTAGTTCTGTATACAATTAATTTAAAAGTGCGGGTCTTGTTATGATGTCCAGATATCAATAGTTTATCAGGGACATTACAGTTTATATCTGTTTTCTATTAACTGTCTATTTTTTTTCTTCTCCGCTCACTTAAGGAAGTGCGAAACTCTTTTGTATCGTCTTAGGAGGCTGGGAAGGAACTCATCAGTTGTGAAAGTACTAGGGAAAGTGCGAACGTCTAAAAGCAGACGGTATATTTATAATAAAATGACACACTATGCCACAAAGAAATTACCAGCAATAATGGTGTAAGAGTGAACATTTACAATATATTTATGTCTTGTAAACAGAGGTTTAATGAGTGGCTCATTAACCAGTAATTGCCGGAAAATGGGTATATAAGATTGGCTACAAGGACACTAAAAGAAGACCACAGTGCCACTTAATAATAACTCCTACTGACGTCATTGGGCAATCATGGCCGCAGTCCGCAAGGGTAGGCCCCGGGTCGCCGGACCCCAAATGCTCCCAGGTATGCTCCTCACTGCTGTGGCGGCCAAGTGGAGGCCATATTGTTTCTCTCATAGATGCCTTCTTAGGACCTTTTTGCTTAGTACCTCCGTTCCCATTTATTAAAATTAAGATTCAATGTTACAGGGAGGGTAGAGATTTTTTTTTTTCCGATAATTGATGTTGCACACTGAGAACGTTTGTTGGAAAAATACAACAATTATGATCGTATAATTGGCTTTGCTAATCAGAATCTCTATTATTTAGAATATCACTTTGTAATCTTTCATTTTGTGTCCAAATGCAAATAAGCTTTAAAGAAGCATTTTGCGGCGTTTGTTTACTAAACTATGGGTTGCAGGTTAATTGAGAAAAAATAATTCTCACGACTTTATAAAAGTTAAATCGCAGTTAGCTGCTCTTTTCCCAAAAAGGTCTGGTTGGCCATGCATAATACATAGTTGAATCAACGAGTGTTCTTCAGAAATGTAGCTATTTGGTCTGAAGGACCATCTCAGCTGGTGAAGCTTGCTGGGACCAACCCTTCTTAATGACTGTTGTATAGAGGTGGGCAAAAAAAAAGTCTTCTCCTTGCCCACCATTGTACAGGCTGCCTGAACAAATCAACAACAATCAGCAACTTTATAGGCGAGAGATAACTTCATTTGGAGAAATAATCCCGCATGTCCTTAGAAAGGGAATTTAATATACATTTTCTCCAAGGTATACGTGTAGAAAAGGTGTTTATATAGTGACTTACGGCATCGGCATATTTATTGGCCAAGTGGTCCCTTAGAGGAATGGCTGAAATGTTTTCCTTTTACAAAAAAAACCTTGCGGTGCTGAAATCAGGAAGAGATGATAAGCGCTAAGCGCTATTAGACGTACGATAAGTTTGCGTTTGAGAGTCTTATTCCCGGAGTTGCTCGGAATAATATGATACATTGTTTATTTAAGCAATTCCTGGAGAGCTGAACCAACATCTTTGTATTCATGAGTTATATTTATGTGGTATTATCAGGGATTTACATTCGGAGCTGTGTGCCGATGTGTCTATTCCTTATGATGGTCGCGCACTTTTCATGGTTGCTTTTGCCTTTGTTTTTTTGTTCTTTAAGAGAGTTTCTTGGCACATTTGCACCGGTACATTATATATTAGCTGACGCTGAGAAATCTGAAGATACAGCGGAATAACCCATTGATCGGTCCTAATGTATTCAGCAGACGTAGGATACACCTTGCTGGATAATGACTGGATGTGTGATATTACAAATGTAAGCTTACTGGAACAGAATGTGAGAAGGGCCTGCCTCAGAAAACTAAGTGCATTTTTTGCTCAATGTACTCATTTTCTACCAATGTAAAATATTTTGTTTCTTCGGGGGTAGATGGGCTCGCTGACATTCACACTCTATGTATCCTCCATGAGTGAGCGGGTTCTAAACAAAAAGTGTATGACCACTCGCCAAGCCCACCCCGACTCCAGCGTCCTCACTTCTATCTGCCTCAATTTCTTTGTCTTCCACTCAACAACTTTCATGGGCCCTGTGGAGTCTTTGGCCCCTGGGCAGCTGGCTCTTTCGTCCTGCTTTAAAGATGGCTTGTTTGGCCTCAAATTCTTGGATTAACCATCTCTTGAGGACAGGAATCTCTTACTCAACAGATTTCTCTCAATTCTCAATGTTCTATTTTTGGAAATTTCACTCTTTTTTACACAAATTGTCACAACCTTTCAAAGAGTATAGTTTCTCCTGCACCCCCCCCCCAAATGGAGTACCCAGGGTGTAACTTTCAAATATCCCTGTTTCAAATATCCCTGTTTCCCCTGATGGGCTCAGTAAGCTTTCTGAGTATGAGTGATGCTTACATAAATAAGACAAGTGTCTTCCTTTAAATGCTGAAGGAATCCCCTGGGCGTTTGCACTAAAGGGTTAAAAAGAAAGTGCATTTGAAGATTTCTTAAGGAAAGTCACAGGTGATAAGTGCGATGTAAGCACTGATTATAGGTCGATGAGCAAATACAGGAACTTTTCCTTGTGGGATGCGGGTAGGGGGTCCTGCTGACGTCACATGACAAACGCCATTGTTAGAGGGGAAGTGGGCCAGGAGTGGGGCGCTCGCGACCTGTAGTGGCTAAAAGACCTGGAGAAGCAGCGCGTCACCCAGTTTCTCCGGGCGATGCCAAGTTATGCCATTGAGTTATCTATTGTTCCTCTGCCATCTTCCTATTCTTCCTGATGTAGAGACTCAGAACTTAATCAGTCGTTGGTCTCGTCTCAGATTCAGGAGCCGTATGTCTATCCCTTATTTACATTCCCTCACTGTCTCAGCCTCAACCATATCCGCTGAGAAGCTGTTCCACTTATTTACCACTCTCTGGATGGTAATTGGATGGTAGCGTGCCCTTGGTAACATGACGGTTAATTCTTATCTACTTTTACTTCTACTAGCTTGTAACCTTGGTGATATCATTCCAGACCTAGTCAAAATATTGCAATTAGTAGTAGTATTTATATCCCCCTAATAGACTGTAACAGGACCCTCGCCTTCTAATTCACGTTACAGTTAATTTTATTAATTGTAATAGTGCCACAGAATCTCCGGGTACTCTATACATTAATAATAACAACAATAATAAAAGAATAATAATAATTATTATTACATGGAAGGGTTACTCAGACTGAATACATCAACGGAGTTAGCAAGAATGCTTGAAAACATGTAAAATGTGTCCCCTGTCGCAGGGTGTATTAGCCTCTACCACTTGTGCTTAGAGACTGTTCCACTTATCTACCACCCTCGTAATAAAGTAAAACTTTCTTTTAATTTTGTCATCCGCAATTATACCAAAGTTCCAATTTTGCTAATAATTCTTTATTCCAGAAAAACAATGTTTTCGTACTTTTATTTTTTCCATACCTTATTTTTATGCATTCTAATATCCATTTAAATAAAAAAATAAATCAAGATTTTTTTTTTAAAGGGTTTATTTTAACCCAGCTTCTAGTCACAGCATCTTGGTCTGAATCCGATATCTGGAGTTTATTTTCTGAATTACAAGATGCTTAGCTTTAGGGCAATCCCCGCTTTGAAAGAAATTTAAAAGAATGCGTACCCGAGGCAAGTAACAGTGTGTTTTCTGGTCCGGGGGAACTGGGAGAAAACATCCTATTGTCGGCTGTCGGTGAAATTCTTTTCTTTGGTAACCGGTGTTAATGACGGATTCTGCCGATGCCTTGGGCTAACACAAATAGCGTGGATTCTGAGCGAATTCCTTTAAAATCGCAATCCACGCGGCTGCAGCTTTGCTATAGTATTTTGACACGCTCCATTATTTTTTGGGGGGTAGAAAATCATTAAAAAGATTTCCATTTCCTGACAATTTTTACATCCAACATTTAAAATATAGTATATTTTTTATATATTTTTTAATGGATTTTTAACATCTACGAAAATATAGATAATTAGCTCTTAACTATGAGATGTAAAGAATCTTATTAAGGTCTTTCAAATGTTTATTGAAATCTAAAATTCTTATCAGATCCATTATGCGCAACATGTTTAACGTTACAAGTTATTTGTAAAAAGGCACCAATTTGATCGTAATTCGTGTTGTAGAGTGGTTTCTCATTAGAACGGGGGATTATATGTTATAATGCATAAAAAATCCTGCATTTATGAGATGCTCTGCGTATTTATACCCAAATAAGATATGGCGTTTAATTAACTTTTATAATAAAAAAAATAATATTCAGTGACCAACTATTATGTATTTATTTTATTTATTATGTTTATTTATTTCCTTGGTATACCATAGATATATGGTGGTATCAGACCACCAGATTCAGCACAAATCCTGCCTACTCTATACTGTATAGTAGATCACCCCCTGCTCGCAATGATCACTAGTGTTCTTTATTATACATATATTAACATGATCAAAAGTTTATAAAAAAATCATCATTACATGGGTTAACTATAATTAACTATAATTAACAGTGATTCTAGAGCAGAATTACTGCTTTGCATCAGAAATACTCTATCATTTATACTATATGTGACACAACCAACTGTTTATATGTGGCGATCCCGAGTTAAATGTCCCTGACAGCCCCTCTAAAAAAAGAATGCGTATTAAAGTACTCCGTGAGTACCTCCAACCCTCTGTGAGTACCTTTCATGCTTCAAAAATCTAAAAATAAAGCCTCTAGAAGTTGAAGCTGCAGCCCTGTAGCTGCCATCCTCCCCTGTGGTCCAATAATTCTTGAAGCAGCCAATCAGTGGCAGGAACACGGTCACATTGAGATCTAAACAGGCCCCTGCCCACAGTGTTCTCTGAGCCAGCGCTGTAGCTCACAGGAGGTGAGTCTATCACATACAGGGAGATGTCTTCATCCGAAAAGATCTCCTGCATTGAAAAATCACTGGGGGGGGCATATGGGTGATAAATATTTGGAGATAAACATCTAATACTTTGTTAGTTATTTTGGAAAACATGTTCACAGCAATCAGTGCTGTACTCTCTGTACATATAATGTGTATTTGTTGGCTAGTGAGATATGGAATGGGTGTGCTTCTGGAAATTAAAAGGCTTTTTGTTTGTCTTATAAATACCCAAACAAATCATCTGGATGAAGTAATGTGTGTGGTCTCCATTCACTTAACAATGGTGTTACTTTACCATGTGGTAGTTTGGGATCAAATAACAGGGTTACTTTGAAAGTGTTACATGAATGCTGGAGCCACTTTTGAAGCTGTCTCTGTTTGGGGTATCTTGTTCTTATTGTATAGTAAGGACCTCGCTGGACAGTCTGAAGGTTCTTATTGTATAGTAAGGACCTCGCTGGACAGTCTGAAGGTTCTTATTGTATAGTAAGGACCTCTCTGGACAGTCTGACGGTTCTTGTTGTAATGTATCGTTAGGACCTCTCTGGACAGTCAGAAGGGTTCTTGTTGTAATGTATCGTTAGGACTCCGGTCGCGTAATGCTACAGCTCTCTGCAGAAGAAGTTCTTGTTGTAATATCATATAGGACCTGCGCGGAAGTCAGAAGGTTCTTTTTGTACTATAGTAAGACCTCTCTGGCATCAGGAAGCGTTCTGTTAAGATCGTAAGTACCTCCTGGTTCAAATGTATGACGGTATAAAACCTCGCGGACAGTGAAGCGGTTGGACAGACCTCTCTGGACAAAAAGCTCTTGTTATTTCTTTCGTAATGTTGATGTATCGAGGATTAACGTTATGTATGTTCGTTTAGGACCTCTCTACAGTTGAAGGTTTTGTTGTTAATATCTGTTGCTCTTGCGACCTTCTTGTTTCTGTTAATTATCTTAGACCTCTAGTGGAGAGTCTTAATTGTTTTGATTGTATATAAGTTCGTTAGACCTCTCTGGACATCAAGTTCTTAAATATATGTTTATAGTAAGACCTCTCTGGTCTCATAAGTTCTTTTGTAATGTATCGTAGGACCTCTCTGGAAGTCAAGTTCTTTGTTGTAATGTATCGTTAGGACCTCTCTGGACAGTCAGAAGGTTCTTGTTGTAATGTATCGTTAGGACCTCGTGGGACAGTCTGAAAGAAAAAGAAGGTAGATGTTCCATCAGGTACTTGTCTCAGTCCATAGTTCTCTGTCTACAGTAAAAATGTTTTTTAGATGTTTGTAACAAAAATGCGATCACAGCAATTCAGCGGCAGAGATTTCAGTGCTATCCGAGATCCGTATCATGAATGCTGTTGGACTGAGACTCTTTCAAGATATGTGCTAAGGACGGGGAGCAGCACTTTAAAGACTATTGGTGCTTTAGGAATACTTATTGATATAACAATCATCACCTACTCATCGCCTACTTCATCTGGGCCGTTCTTCATTGGCACATATGCTTGAAAGGGTTTGAATGTGTTTTCCCAAATGCGTAACCTACTTCTGAAGCTACGTTGACCCTGCAATCCATGCCCTGGAAATGTCCAGATATCTTATTAATTCCCCGCCACGGGGAATGTTATAAACCCCTCCGGCACTCAGATCTTTGACTTGTCTGGACCTACACATCCACCTCTGATATAATCAATGCATTAACCCTTTGAGGGCAGTGGTATCATACTTTCCCATCCCTCTGACTACTAGATTTCTGGTACATAGCTCCATTGATGTTGAACTAATCGTTATATTCTTTCTGGATATTATGGCAGTTATAGTTCCCCTAAAGGGTTAATATCACTAGCTGGAATGAGCAGTATTTTCAGCTCCCTGGTGGTTTAGTTTAAGCCAATATTTATTTTATCTGCAGTCTTGTACATGCGCAAACACTATATTACCTGCTTAAAAGCTTTTTTAAAAGTGTAAAGCGCATTAATGGTACTGCAACAGTGCATCTCTTCCCCCCAAAAAAATATTTATGTTTAAAGCGTCCACCTAAATGAGCTAAAAACAGTTTTAATGTTGTTCAGTAAGTGGCTGAATGTAAATCCAAGGTGTGGGAATTAAAAAAGGTGTCCTGTAAAAAAATACTGCTGCAGAATATCATTCATTAGATGTGTAAGCAAACGGTTTCTAAATGAATGGAACTGGGAATGAAAAAAATCAGGCTTTAAATAAGAATTTAAAAAAATATGTCTGTCTTAACGTTTGCATCAGGAATCTTAATGCTAGACGTTCTCTATGGCGGCCTTCTTAAGAGAGCTTGTGAATATTTTACATATTTTATTCACGGTAAGTGTTCTACATGAATAAAATGTTTTTATTTTCAAATAATTTAAGAAAGATGCCCCAAAGGCCATTTAATTTATTCTAATCTTCCCCATCCCACCAGCAACGGGCTTGGTTCGAGGGGGAGGCTTGGGGTCCATTCCTCCCATAGGGTCTTTTTTTAAATACATTTTAACTTTTTCATGCCCTTAGAAATGTACAGGGTGAGTATACTCGACGACTATAGTCTCCATGCTGATTTAATTAACTCCTGAGGCACCACAGATTGAGTGGGGGAGGGGCAATTGTTGCCCCCACTTGAATAATATGGGTTAATATTTCTGCAAAATACTTGCCTTTTTTCAACTTGCATCAATTTGATATTCCTGCCGCCAAGTGTATTGTGAGTGATTGTTTTTGTAAATGTGTAAATGTGTGCTTTTTTGGTGGCATTTGTAGCCAGCTTGCATGCGCATTTGGTTCACTCCATGGACTCCTGTGTGTCCGGGAATAAATGGCAGATATGTCAACCCTGATCCCATATAAACCACAGTAATCGGCAGTAATCAATATAGTCTGCTCTGTATCTGTGTTTCAGGGACTTAGTTCTAGGTTATCTGTGAATATATAAAAAAATGGTAATTATTGGATATTTGCTATAATTAAAGGCTCTACCGTGCGTTGGATTCAGTTTGCTACATTGTATCGCAAACCAATCCATTGACAGGTTGGAACAGGTAGGTTAAAGTAATCGAAAATCACTTATTTGCACTTATTAGCCTCTTTTTAACAATGTACATCTATAACTGAATTCTTGAGACAGACAATTCACAAAATTGCTCATTTCCTTTAAACGATGGACTCTTTCCTCTCAAGTCATCGTGTAAACAATGGTACATGTGACTTAACTTCTGAACCAGTCTCAAAGGGTCAACACCAATACATGCATTCATAATCCTACTTTCTACTACTTCCCATATTCTTCCCTATTCTTGAATACTTATAGGGGGGGTTGCATGTTATACACAGGTACAAAATGATTTGAGCTGTAAACTTTTTATTGCAAAACGTTAACATTTAGTGGCAGCCTCAAATATTGTAAACATAGTTTACTGATCAATCTATACATCATAAATTATTTTTTATTTACTATGAATAATATTATTAAATAATATGTTGCTATCTCTTTAACGTCAACTGTGGGATTTTTCTATGTGAATAGCAACAGATCGCAAATTCTGTAAACAAAATTGCATTATACTCGTCTGCACTTCATTCATGACCTGCTGCTGCTTAATTTGCGATCTGTCTTATTTGAGCCTCAGGGCTTGGTTTAAATTCTCTACGTAGACGAGTCGTACAGGTCTCACTGGGCATATCATTGCGCTTGAGGTTCGTTAGAGGCTGGCTGTTCATTCGGAGAAAATGCCGCATCAGCAATTATTTTAACAAACGAACGGCAAGAAAATGAAACCAAATATCACAAAAATCTACAAAAAATCATAATACACAGAATTACGATGAAGGCAAAATCAATAGAGCTATAAGTTTCAGAACAATGAACCGATTAGGCAGACAAACCATATTGAATGCGGAATTTGGGTATTTATTTAGTTTCTGAGTAGTCAGTGGTTTGCCTATTTCCCGGTGGGATAGGCGGTCAGAATATAGAAATACCTATTCACTTTTTTTTAGTGTAATTTTCTCTGTTCCGTAGCTGGCTAGTGATCAGTTCTTTTACCGTACCGAAGAAGGCAGATAAATAATACGGGCGGTAGTGTCGAAGCAGAAATAGATAAAACCGGGTAATCCAGAATGTTGTGCAAGGCAATGAGACAGGGAGCGGCCTTCTCTGAGCACCCGCTCAATGAGAACACTCTTATTTTCTTCCGGAGGATTCCAAATCTGGGCCAGCCGAAAGCACAGGGAACTCTAAACATCAATTACGGTTTGTTATGGCTGTTACTGGATGTGAGTCACCAGGAGCTAAGATCAACCTCACAAAAGCCGGGACAGCGTCTCACAAACATAGCCGGTGAGAGCGACCTTTGTACGTGCGTTCAAAGAGGAGAGAGCGGCCTGTGACCGGTCAACTGGCCGCACATTATAGTTTATGAAATGCACGTATAATAGAGAGCCTTTTCTCCAACTCCTCTGCCCAATATCTATATAGCCATCTTTTTGACACCTTAAAACATACTATGTGTATGGGCCGATGCTCCAACTCCGGTGCTGGACATTTAAGCCCCTGAATCCTCACAGCTAGGAAGACGGTGAAGGGGAGAGGTTGAGGAGTTCTGTTCCATTCCGTTCTGTTCTCAGGGCAAGAAGAAGTTTGCTTCAAAATCTGTGTTCCTGGGCCTTATTTCCCTAGAGGACCGTGCCTAGGATCTCAAAAAGTGGCATTTATGACCCTCAGCTGAAAGGGTTTTGTGACTATATGTATATTATTATTTTTTATATATATTTTACACTGTTAAGGTTGTCATTTATAAAGAGAAATTCTGATGCAAAGTGGTAAAAGTGGAGACTATTCCAGCTGATTACTGCGCTCATATATATTTTCAGAACCACAATCTTTCGGACATGTCCTCCACAGCCGCCTTTTCCACAGGAGACAAACAGATTTCGATAATAATGCGTTTTGGTGCACTTTCTATCAATTGGGCTATTCCAAGGGCCGGAGTTCTAAAAGTGTCACAGTTACATTTTAAGTATGTTTTATGGTTTATAGTTAATCTAATATATGACTGGTTTTGCAAGGACTGAGTGGTTAACCCGGCAGTGGTTTTTAAGAGGCTCTTTCGCTTACACAGAGCAATGTAAATAAACCACGGCAGATCTGTCACCTTATTCATTCCTTTTGGATATTTAATCACGTAAAAACTGCATACTTTTGAGGGTTCGTCGGTTTCTACGGCAACAAGTTATCAGGGCCTATTTTGTGTCACATGACGGTTAAAGATTCCCTGAAAATAACGGTCTGTTCTTTATATTGATCTTGGAGTGAGGCGGTAAGCCGTATTATATTAGCTGTGGGCTCTTATTTCTCCGAGCCCTGTTATAATATAATAAGAGCGTGGAAAATTCCAGGAAATGGGAGATTACGCTAATCCAAACCCAAAGGTTTGAGTATATTGCCTCATGTGACGTTCCACGCAAACATGCGTAACGATGACACGTCTGTGACATAATGAAGCGTTGTATGGGTGATTTATCAGAGCTTATCATATGACAGCTGTGCACTCCCTTTACATTTTCATTGGGGGGGATTCCATATGCATTTGCCCCTTTCCCCACCCCCGCCAGCTAAATGCCCTGTATGTGTTGAGTAAACTGTCCCTTTAACATCGAACATGACGCTTTTATGACCGAGTTGCTAGCTTTGATCACAAATATCTGCTCAAATGTTGCAAATATCTTTTAACAAAATTTTTCGAGAACCGTCACTCTGATTGACAAGAAAGGGGAAAATCTGCGATGGAATCTAATGGGTTAATGTAGTAACCCGTCATTTTGATTTATTTATTTATTTTATCCTTTATTTTTAAATTTCCAAATACGGGATTGTTCGAGACTTCATTTAATGATGACAGCCTTTGCGGTTCATAAAAGAAAAGTATTTTTGAAATAATAAAAAAAAAAATCTATCAAGAAGACTAATTATTGAGATTTTGTGTTCTGATTGGAACCCCGCGCTCTATACTTTCTTTCAGAGAGCAGGTTATTGGCAGGCGTCCCAGTTTCTGTATTGTCGGAACGTGGATGCTGGAAAAGACGCCGTGTTTACACAAGACCTTTGCAGAGTTGTAGAACCGGGATTTAATTAGAACCAATCCCGTGGTGAAGACACTGAGTATATTTCGGGGTAAATTAAGCATGACTTGTTCTTGCAGGAAAGTCTGAAATACTAGACTTTGTTAGAACGGGTAACTGCTTGTCTCCCCGAGTCTCCAAAGACTGATAAAGCCAAAAAGAAAAATAGCACATTTCAGATTATAGCCAGTCCTGATTTTTAACGCCGTATACAACATATCAATCTTCCTTATTTTATTTAAAAATAAATATGCTTTTTTTTCCTATTCTGCCCGATGTGGAACTGGTTATTGCATCACCTTTTAAAAGGATGCCTCTGCCTTAGATCTTTGACATCATAAAAGTTTCACGGAGAGGGTGGTGGATAAGTGGAGCAGCCTTTCAGCAGAAGTGGTAGAGGCTAATGCAGCGAGAGAATGTAAACATGCACAGGTGATTAAGGTCTTTACAACGGGGAAAATGATCACATTATATCTGCCGTCACATTCCACATTTCTATGGATTGGTAGGCTTATCTCCAGTGCTGGTTTGTGTAAGATTTGCAGGGGGTCATGAAGCCCCCCAAGCGCATGTTCAGAAAGCGTGATACAATAACCAGTTCCACATCGGGCAGAATAGGGGGAAAAAAACATTTATTTTTAAATAAAATAAACAAGATTGATATGTTGTATACAGTGTTAAAAATCAGGAATGGCTATAATCTGAAATGTGCTATTTTTCATTATTTAACCCCTTAAGGACAATGGGTTATCCTTAAACCCTTTAAGGACAATGCATTGTGAGCCTGTACATGTACGGGCTTTGTCGTGAAGGGGTTAAATTATCATCCGGGTAAAATAATTGTTTTTAACATTTGCGGGCATCTCTGAATTATTAATTATTATTTTTTATCGTGTTTATATGGTGCCATCATATCCCGCAGCGCTGTACAATCTATGCAATGATGACTATATCATTTGTTTTAAGTTAATGTACAGATAACCCAAACATACGGTTTTGGCCACTTATCCGTTTCGCAGATTCTTTTTAGAAGACGTCCGCTCGTTGCTGTCGTGGTCTGTTTATTTTTCTAGTTTATTAGGAAATATCTGTTTTTTTGACGTTTGAAGATTAATTTAGCAGCTGCAAGGCATGTGTTACTTCCGAGGAAAGACGGCCGTTAAACTGCTTAAAAACCTCTTTAGTTTTGTTATTTTTCTCTCAAATTGAAAACACCGCTTTCCCTCAAGTGAATCGTCACTTTTCCTTAATTCCGCATTTTACAAGTCATCGTGTGTCTGCGCATGCATATCAATGAACCCATTGGCCCTACGTGCTATGAGGCGGGTTAGCATGTGAACCTTAGCGAAGGATTAGCCGGCCGGCAGTGGGTTCATCGGTTTATCGGAGAAGGTTAGTGTCCCCTGTGCAGATATCAGCATCATTAGATTCATTTTATAAAACTACTTATAGCCATACTTGGGAACTCTTTGGCTTCGGCTACCCGGAGACCCCCCTTGCGGTATGCGGGTAGGAGGTTCTGCTGACATAGGTGGGCGGTCCTGCTGGCATTGGTGGGCGGTCCTGTCATTGGTGGGCGGTCCTGCTTACATCAGTGGGTGGTCCCACTGACGTTGCGGGACACACTCCATTTTTGGAGGGGAAGTTGGCGGGGAGCTTCCTCACGGTGACCCGAAGACACAGAGAAGCGGCGTTTCACCCGGAGAGTTCCCAAGAAGGGTTATAGCAGGGGCGTCCAACGTGCGGCCCTCCAGCTGCGGCAGGACCACATCTCCCATAATGCTCTTTCAGCTAAGGGGCTGGCTGAGGAGATGGGAGATGTAGCCTCCAGCAGCTGGAGGGCCGCAGGTTGGACGCCCCTGGGTTATAGTATGTGCTTTTATAAAATTCAATCAATTCTTCGCTCAAGCTTTTCAGATTGCGGAGGCCGGCAAATTCTTCTACCAACATCTAAACATACAAAAATGGCTCATCAATTTCACTGATAGCTTTAAAAAAAAAATTAAAAAAAATAAATAAAAGAAGCCGAAGAATAATATTTCAGTGATAATTTTCCCATTTTTTATGTTTAATGTCTTCCTGCATTAGCAACAATATATTGCGTGGATTTTCATTACACAGGGAAAAACAATATAATAAAGAACAATTCTGTTTAGAAAAGTTCTCCTTTCACCAAAAACAAACAATTTGATGTTCTTGCCGATTGGACCATTCCATTGGTTGCTATGGTAATAAGACCACTTTTAGCACTTTGCACCAAAACCACTCTTTATAAATAACCCCCATGTCCTGGTTTGTCTCTGTAGATTATAAGCTTGCCATGTCCCACATACAGTGTACAGCACCATGAAAATTATTGGTGTAAAATAAATAAAAAAACAACTAATAATATACAGTAAAAATAATTCATATAAAGCAAAAACCGAGGTCCCTCCCTATTTTTGGGTAGACACGCATGCTAGAGTCCTATGAAATTCATACTTGTTTTTGGTTAAAGACGCAGAATTGATGAATACAATAGGAGGCCGAGCCTTTTTATATCATAGAATGACTCCACCGATAAATGCTGATATACAGGGCCAGCCACTTCGGACGAGCCCCACCTTTGCTTGTTTTTGGGGTGTTTTGTTTGTATGTTAATTGAGTGTTAATTCGATAACACGTTGTGTATCAATACTGTCCCTGGCAGAAATTTTATTTAGAACAAATGTACCGTATTGGCTGGATTCTAGGCGGCACCCTTATAGTTTGGTGCTATTTTAAAGAAAAAATGATTTTTAAAGAAAAAATACACGAGTGGAATGGTAAAACAGTATTTTACGTAATAAACAGGAATACATTTTAACATTTTTGGTATCTGTTGTGCAGTTAGTCAGCATATGTTATATACAAACAGACATTTGGAAAACCAATAGGCATTTTAAGCCCCCCCCTTAATTCATAATGCACCTTACTTATAGATATGCTTTATGCGCCCCCTAGATATGCCACTCTGCCTCCCAGATATTCCACTCAGCTCCCCTGATATGCTTTTTGCCCCCATGTATGCCACTCTTTCCCCCCGACTTACCAATACATCCCAGACTCCCTGATGTCTAGTGGGGCCAGCCACACGTCCACCGGGCCACCTATGCAGGTGCTCCGTCATAGAAGCCCCAGCGGAAGTGCCGGCAGCAGCAGAGGCTCTCTGAGCGCATAGCACAGATGTTTACCGGCTGCCAGAGAGGAGGATATCAGTCCCCAGCAGCGCTGCGGGGGATCTGGATCCTAACCCTGCTGCTTGGCTAAATGAAAAAGAAAAAACTTTCGGAACTGCATACGAACTGCGCATCCCCGCACTAAACCCCGATTATAGGCCGCGCCCCCACTTTACAGACTTAAAATAGGGGGGGGGAGTGCGGCCTATAATCGGGCCAATACGGTAAATAATGTTTCTAATTGAAGATTGTTTTTTGTTTCATTTAAAAAGCTAGAGTTGCAGTATCAACAAAAACATGAATCTTTTTCATGTTAAAAAAGTGGACAGTGCTGTGATTGTAAAGAAATTACAAAAAATTGGGATCAAATATAAAAATATTGGATTATTATTTAATATTTTATATTATATATTTTATAATATTTTATTATGTTTTTTTTTTATTTCATTTTTTCTGGTAATATTTTTTAAGATTTTCCTGATATAAGAGTAGTATATAAATAAATGTTATGTTATGTTATGAGAATATAGTCCTTTTACAAGCTCCACACTTTTCCGGGTATTGCGACAAAGCATTTCTTTTATACTTTGACATTGGTTGATCTCCACTCCTTGTTGAATGAAGTCAGCGTATCTGTCAATAACAAAATCTGTACGCCGGGTGTCACGTAGGATCTAAAGATTTCGCAAAGAAGTTACGGGAACCTATAAACTAAGGTTTGGGCACTAATTAAGTTACAGTTATATTTATTACATTTAATAAACAAACTGGCCTTTTGTGGTAATAGTTATTTTTCAGGCGTAGATAAGAACAAACCCGTGTGTAGGCATTTGTTTATAAACTATAGATAACTGAACGTATACATTTGTATCTCACAGTAGCTGTATATAGAATAACACAGTTATGCTGACCTAGTTACTGTTTTTAAGGGCAATGTCTTTGCTTTTACTTAAGTCATAAGTATGAGGAGAGGTCATGCAAACAGCAGAGAAGAACCATTTGGCCCACTCAGTCTACTGTAAAGACTCGGACCTTAACCAGTTCTTGGTGTAACCTTAGATTCAGGATAGCCATACGCCTATCCCATGCATGTTCAAGTTCCCACGTTGGTTAGCCTTTAACAACGTCTGCTGGGAGGCTGTTCTGTTTATCCACCATACTCCTAGTAAAGCAACCGTGAAGGTGCTTATCTCGGAAAGCCATGGAGGTCGTAGACGGCAAATCTTGACAATACACATTCCACACCTGAGCGCCTGATCTGCCTAACACCTCCCGTAAACCCTTTAAGCTGGTAATTGTCTCTGTTGACAATGTTTATTGCTGATTTATATACTTCTGTTTTATATGATCCTCTTGCTCCTGTAAAATCGGGCCCGTAATGGAGAAAGCATTTGTTTTGTTTCATTCTGTAGACTCATCCGCCCTTGTTGTAATTTAATAGGGCAGCGGCTTGATATGTTTCACGCTAGACAGATGTCTTTTGCATTCGTTCACGTGACAAACAGCATAATAGTTTATGCAGACTTTTTGACTTGAGTTCTGAAAGATCTCATTTGCAGTGAGAAAATGTTTGATTCACAGGGACTGGGTTTTAACAGCCTTACGTTTTATACCATTTCATCTACAGTCGATTAAAAATTGGTCACGCGATAGAGAATAGGAGCTTAAACTTGTTTCTTTTGTGTATTTCATGAAGAAAATAATGATTGCCACCATCGTCCATACCTTAACTGTTTTCTATTGAGTTTCTTTAAGTAACCTGGAGTCTTTAGTTGAAGGCAAAGATGGATTCCACCCAAAGAATCTTGTTCTATGTTGGTCCCAATAATAGGTATCAACTTTGACTGAAGACTCCATGTGTTTTTGGATCAATATAGATATATATAAATAAAAATTTATATATAAAGCTTCTCAGAATATTCATGATCATTACCTCTCATAAGCTATCTCTCCCTGTTGGTAAGTTTCTGATTGCTGTTGATTGTTTCAAACATCCATTATAGCGGTGGGATCAAGGAGGCAGGAGAGAACTTCTAGACAGGAATTGCGTTCACATTTGGCTAAATTATACTAAAGATCTCATCTGCCTTGTGCCATACAAAATGCCCATGTTAAAGAGTTAACTAGGCCATATCCTGCCATAAATGTTGTCTGGAGTCGTGGCCAGACCCTATCATAAAAGCAATGCGGCAGGAAGAGCATCTTCAAAGGATACCAGATGTCCTGTCCTGGGCGCCATACGCTCTTACAGGGGGCTTAGCACCTAGCATCTTCACAGTTGTGATTTGAGAAATATGGTTATTTGAGAATGGTGACATGAAAATGTTCTGTGAGCTGACTGTCTGCCCTTCAGAATTACATCAAACATGTCAGGAGGGAGTTTGTCAGGGCCTGAGATAAGAATAGGTCCCCTAGCTGTTAGGTAGGTAGAGAGTGTTTGGTACCTGTACGCTTCTAATAATATGGCACAGGTGGTCACCATATCAGGCAGGACCTGGCAGCAAAGTGCCTGCAGAGCGGGCAGCTGCTGAACCAGAAGCTGACCGAAAGTATCAGCTGGAGCCTCTACTGTTTAAACAGTCTACCAAATATCTCTAAAACGTGGATAGATGTGCTAACAGACCCTACCTGTAACATTTTCCAATGCTGGAAAAAAGACCTGGATGTATTTTAGGGGTTTTCAGAAAGTGTGGAGGCAGTCCCAGCTGCCTAAGGAATTATTTGACCCTGCGTCTGAAGGGCAAAGCCCTGCGTGAGTTTGCTTCCCTAACGATGGAAATTGATCAGGGCCATGAGGCCATAAAACCCACCGTGTTAAAACGTTTTAACCTCATCCTTGAATTGTACAGGAAAAAAAGAGATGCAGCAAGCCACATCAGACAGTTGTACCGAATATGCTGGACAACTTCGGACTGCTTTCCGGCAATGGAATGGAGGCCTACCAGTTACTACATATGAGGCACTAGAGGATGATCTTGGAACAGAGAGTGGGTTCTAGATCGCAAGCTCGAGATGACATTTGAGATTACATCAACAATAGGGCACCTAGAGCCAAGCGTGGGTAAGTGCAAGCGAGTAACGGGACATGGAAGGAACCAGTGTACCAGCCATTCCACAAAGCCACAAAATTCACCTTGAAGGAAGCAAACTGAGCTGGGGCCACATCGGGCCAGGGGGATACCGCCGGTGTATCCTGTGCCATCAGTTAGGGCTACATGTCCCAGCAGGAAGAAATCTTCACTGGCAACTGGGGGGTAGAAATGGGGCCGGGGGACACTCAGCCGTCTTGTTTATTTCCAGGGTTTAGGGGAATGCAGATGAGAACCTACTGTAACTGTAGGTGACCATGGGTGAAATGGTGAAATTGGAGGATCTTATCCCTGGAAAATTGGTGGGGTGCGCCATGAGGTGCCAGTGGCACACATGTACCTCGATTAAGGTGTGGGTAAAGGTTTGCAGGAGGTAGAGATATCCGAGGATACTCCTGTTAAGGTTTTGCTGTGCAAGGATCTCGGTGGACTTGTTTGCCAGTGTGCACCAGAGGAGGACACCTGCAAACCTGGAGTCCTGGCCGTGACACCTTGAAGCCACATACCTCTAAAATGATTGCACGGAAACAGAAGCAATGTTGCTGTGAAAGTGATAATTCTCCTTTAATGCCTGAAGCACTTTAAAAACTATAGTTTTAGTGCATCTGCTATTATTTTGTTATTTCATAAGATCCTATTCCTAATTTAACAAAGGTGATACTCCAGGGCTCCCCAGCGACAAACATAATGAACTCTGTTTCAGCAGGAGCTCGGGCTTCCAGTTTTTCAGTGCGGTAGCGTCTGCCCTCCGTAGACTAAACATTATTTATATATAGATAGTTAATTCAATCCCTGAGTTCTTCCGAGTTGTAGCAGTGCTCACCTTTGTTTATAAGAAACATAACAACTGAAACGTGGAGCTTAATAAATAGTCATTTCAGATACAAATAACCAAAGAATACCATTGTAACACCTCCTGCACATTCATTTAAACGATCGGACAACTTAATGGATTCTGTCAGGTCAAAAATGAGTTTGCAGGGTTTCCTCATCTGCAAATGTCAAAATAATAATATCTCGGTATGTTTTATAGCGATGAATTCAATGGAACAAAGTACTCAGCACACATTTTCATTTTAGTAACCGACTAGGACTTTGACATTGTCTTTTTTTCATAATGGTTTTTTTTTTTTAGTTTTTCCATTAGCTTTTAAGACTTTTTTCAATACAAGGAAAAATAATCAATATTTTTGTATTCAGCAGGTGATCATCTGTTTCATTCTGGACGTTGTCTTATAAATCTCTTTATTTTTTTGCAACCTGATTTAAAAATGGGAGCCTGTGGTTATCTCTGAGTTTATCTTATTCATTTTTATTCTGGTTCCGTCGGGTAACAACATCAAAAATCAGATTTTAAACACAGGCTATTGTGACAAATAAATAACTGCATTACATTTTCATTTATTTCCTACTGGTCTTTCTGCCTGCAAATAATATATACGGAGGTTTTAGAAGACTAAATTTAAATGAATCCAGGAGTCTTAATGATTCTCACTGTGGATTCCGGTGTTATACTCCTGAGATAAAGAGCTAAGCCTTTCAATCTGTCCATGATTGGTTCTTTATTCTATTGTGTGTTAGAAAGTTAAGAAGATCAGAATTTCAAACTGTCTGCTTAACCTCTTCATTATATAACAATCAGACGTGGTAAATACAATAGATTTACGAAATGTGTTCCATTCAAATGTGTTCATTTCCTACGATCTATTCTTTGGAATCTTAGTTTCAGCCCAAGTAGAACGTTCCTGGACCTTATTACCTATTCCTTGTTTGGGCAGTCAAGGCTTGGGCTTGGAGTCAAGAAGGAATTTTTTCCCCCTGATGGCAGAATTCGAGGTAGCTTAATTAGGGGTCTTTTTGTCTTCTTTTGGATTAAGAATAGGAAGGTTAGGTAGAAGGGTTGAACTTGATGGACTTTTTTGAACCTTATGAACTATGTAACTATGTAAGTGAGAGAAAGAAAGCTAGGCCTTATGGCCGTAAGGTCAAATAGGCTCATGAAGCACAGGATGTGATTTGAAAGCCCCTTGGTATGATGGCACCAGGGTAGCTCCTCATGTTTATTTGGTGTGTTGGGCCACATTTCACTTACTTGGGAGTCTAGGAGCTCTTGAATCAACCAGATTTTTAGCTTCAGCCTTGTTATTTTCCCCACTCAAATATGCCGTGGTCTATAGCCGGTGGTGTGAAAGAAGAAACATTTTGTCATTTTCGCCAGTTCGTTTTTTTTGGTGGTAGAGTTTATCCTTTTGGCCACTAACCCCTTGAAACTTAAGCGGATATCCTCTTGGTAGGCGACTCCAGAAGATCTGACCCTCCCTTGACATCAGTCTAGAATTGGGGACCTGGTATCCCTGAGACTTTAACACACTGGAGCAAATAGTCACTTTGTCTTTTTCACACCAATGGGGCTTCATTAAAAAACTTGGTGTAATATATGTAATACCAGCAAAGGGTTAGGACCTTACAAGGTCCTTTTGGCTCCCAAATCTCCATGAAGACTTAGTGATCCCTCTCCATGTAAGAATGGACCAAGAAAATCCAGTCCCTCTTTGGTTCTACCTTAGGGATATGTAAACCCAAAAAACAAAGATTTGGACTTCAAGCTTCGCAAAGTGGAAAATCACAGTCATTATATAGTCACGTTGTATAAAGCAAATTAAATTACTATGAATGTAAATCGTAGTCAAGAAAATATGCGATAGATCTTTATTTTTACATAATCTGTTAACTAAGTTGTGTCTGTTGCTTATTTTTCTTGGGAACACAGTTCAAAGTTCAAACGCTAAGTTCAAGGCATTCAACTGCGAGGTTCTTTGAAAGTATGTGGTCTCATTTGTGTTTACCTTAAATGTATTTGTTGATCTAGAATAAGGTAATAATAGTAATAATAATCATAATATCATTATATATTGTTCGTCAAAAAATTGTGAATTAAGTCTTTTCCGGCTAAAGCAACAAATATAGTTATTTTGAGTGGGGACTAAGTCTAATGCCTAGCTTGGCCTGGCCAATATGGGTGGAGGAGTGTGAGATAAACCGGCTAGGTCTTCTCTCACTTGGTATACCGGACCTTGTGATTGTTTGGATGCTTGGGAGGTCCTTCCTAATGTCGCAGTAGAGTCCAGCTCGGCTTAAGAAATCCTTGACAAGCCAAGCCCAGTGTCGCCCCTGGCTTAGCTTATACCTTCTTACTTCACGGTAGCAACATTGTGCTCATATCTCAAAACTACTTTTGCCGTTTTGTAGTATGACAAAATCATCCCGATCTTTTCAGCTACTTTCTGATGTTGGCCAGTATCGCCCACCCTAGCAAACCACGGAATCATTACGTTATTCCTCAAATGCATAACTTTATTTTTCTATTTTCCCCCTAATTTTCTGGACCCACATATTGCATTATTAACTTACTGTGTTACCCCCTACTAGGGATAGCTCAAATTATATATAGTATAAACTCACTTATTATATTAAAGTATATTATTATAAAAAATATTATTTTTACAAGTGGTTCAATATATGTGCAATTCTTTCCAATTAAAGGACCATTTATATATATCATGTTAAATATCAATGAGTACAACAGTAGAGTTGAGTGAATCTGATGGGTTTTTCTTGTCGGCTCCAAATAATAACCCAGGGAGCCACAGCAGAATTGGGATATACATTGTCCTGTGTCCTGTGGTATTGTGCATGTTTTTTTTGTATCCGTAGTCATTGGGCTACCTTAAAACTAGATGCTATTGAGGCTCCAAATTGAATTTCGATGGTACAAGCCCTTCTTACACTGCACAAAGAAATCATATTGTCCTATGCGTTATAAAGACAAGGAGACCGTTGATTGTGTACTCGCTAAGACTGATCTAAAGAAGATCAATTGAAAAAGTTGCCAACAATTACTTTAAAGAATAATCCAAACACATTCGACTTGCTAGGTCTTGTTCTATCTTTTTGCTCCTTTTAAGAAAGCGGTTGCAAGGTTAAAAAACAAACAAGAAAATGGTTTGCCACTTTTTTTGCAACCATTGTCTTTGTTTATTACCCAGCCTCGCAGAAATAATTGTTTTCTGCAAACATTGGGGAAAGAAAAGCAGTTTCATTTTCTTAGTACAAAACCAGGACAAAAAAAAAAGGTGTGTGCAATTGACCCCCACCGTTTTGAAAAAATAAAAATAAATTGGAATTTAACTCAAATGTGGCATAGAAAGTTAAAAACTGTATATTAACCCTATGGGGGCAGAGCAATCAATTGCAGTATTATTATTATTTATTGTTTTATATATAGCGCCATCAAATTCCGTAGCGCTGTACAGTATC
>VKOC01000002.1:46494556-46507207 GCA_009364415.1 Spea multiplicata | reverse complement strand
GGTTGTTGGTCTTCAGAGGACTTAGACTGGATGCTGGCTGAGAGTGTTATGAGGAAAGGTTGTACCCTTTTCGAAAGAGGGGTGTTTTCGAAGAGCTTTTTCAATTCGCATAGAAATGAGAAAATCTGACAGAACGGGGACGGAATTCCAGTGAAGGGGTAGAACACGGGGGAAATCCTGAATATGGGAGTGGAAAAAGGTAATGATGGTAGCGAAGAGACAAAGGTAAGGGGTGTGTTTGCATATGAGGGGAGAGATATCCGGGTAAAGAGTTGTTAAGGGCTCAGTTGGTCAGGGTAAGTAGTGTGTATGGGGTATGGGGAGCCAGTAGAGTGATTGCAGGAAGCACGTGCGCACTGGAGGGTGTACACTGAGAGTGGCTAGACTGGGGGTTGGAAAAAATGGCAGCTCCCAAATCAAGGGGCTACGAGAACATACGGGTAAGTTGGTTCACTTGTCACAGAGGACTGTGGCGGATGTGAGCTTGAGATTGCTAGGAAGAGCCCTAAAGAACCACTGTGGTAGTGTGAGAGTCGGAAGGAATAGGAAGATGTGGTCTATCATGGAGGGGCTACTGGCTCAGTGCTGTTTTGGTGGATTCTTTTCTTTTTTAGGGGGTGGCATCATTTGATTCTTGGTCCCAGACAGCGCAGTATCTTGGGCTAGCCCTGAGCTCAAGATATTCCCACGGTAAAATATACATAGAAAAAAGGATAAGTTGTAAAAGTAAAATGTACCTTATTCATCTCAGAATCTTCCTGCAAGCCCTTAGTGTGGCAAGAAAACAGTTTATACACAATTGTTTTTATTCTGAGTCCAATATTCACAAAGGATTTTGGACTTGGGACCAAATTGAATGGAACCGGTAGAGTCCTCCCCTCTTCAAAGTAGGAAAACCAAAGTTTAGCCCTGGCGAATTTCCACTCCACATCCGCATCATCCTAAAAGGAAAAGAGTTACATTTAGTTTAATATATACATCAACAGTACTGGGATTTTATTTTATGTTCAGTCTAAAGGGTACTTCTAGAAGCCCACATGGCATATGAAACAAAAGCTTTATCTCATGGCCAACAATATTTTAAGTGGCCAAATTGTGTTAGGGATGTGGCAATAGGTGGCAGGTTTCGGAATTGGGTGTAGTCATCTACCTAATTTATTAGCCACTTGGTGCCCACCAAAAAACATACCGCACTGGATATGCCACATCATCATAGGGTATCAGATGGCATTACTGGACCTTTAGGACACTACGTTGCTTTGTCCGCTCCCCACCCAGGTGCGTACACCCATGTTTGTATTGGAAGCTTAAATTAAAAGGTCCATCACTTAACCTTCTGCCTTCTCCTTAGGTGGTGGCCCTCTGGCCCAAGGGTACAGTCTTCCCTATAAAGAATATGTCCCTAAAGCATTTAATCTTAGCTCTCACAATACATGGCGGAGCTTGTAAATCATTCTGAGCTCACTAGATTTACTATAAAAAAAATCTTTTCGTGCAGCCCGGTAAAATACCCCTTCCTTGACCAAACAAAAATAGCAGGGAAGCTATCATTAGATCTTTTCCCCGTCAGACATGGCTTGCATCCTCTTGTATCAGAACTAAATGAGGTCTAACTATAATCCGAAGTGTTTTCCTTATTAGAGTCAGGCTACATCCCTACTGTAAATATGTGCGGTGCCTTTCATCTTCCTCACTTGTGGCTCCGGAGGAAAAATTTCAGTTGCAAATTACATATTATCTGTGCTTTAAAACGGTGATTTTTTTTTTTAAAAAAAAACCCCAGAAGGCAACAGGTAAATATTTTATATAGTATCTGATCTGGGTTACAATACATTCTCATTCATGTGTATTAATAGTTTGTGTTAATTTAAGAGTCGGTACCACGCTATTTAAATGATTCCATCCCCACGTTTTTTTCCCTGTCAAAAGATGGTGTGATTCACTACTCTGGGGATTATTTGGTAATCCCCTAAGTGTCAGATTAATGGGATGTATCATGATATCCTGTGTCTATTACTCTTCTGTTTTAACTAAACAATTCTGGCAGTTCTAAGGATCTGGAACGGTTCTCTGGTTGAGGTCAGTGTTCTGAAAAATGTACAGACATCTGCGTTCCAACAGTTGATAGAAACCCACAGGTTCTAAGTGATTTAGGAAATTAACACCATATGAGCTTGAATACATTATTACCTGATGCACATGGGAAATTTTGGTTAGAGTTACTAAGGTAAGCTTGTTTTTGTAGTTGGAAAACTAAAAAAATATGTATCACATGGGAGAGGAGAAGGAGGGGGAAGGTAGGAGTGAAACAGAATACAAGGGAGTGAGGTAGGGAGTATTTATGTATGTATGTTAGCATGAGTGTATATGTATGTGTTTGCATCACTGTATATGCCTTGGAATGAGTAATTGTGCTAAAGGGGAAATACCAAGACATTTTAGACAATGCTCTGCTTTCAATTTTGGGAGAAGAGTTTGGAGGAGGCCCTCTTCTATTCCAGTATGACTGCGTCCCAGAGCACAAAGCAAGGTCCATATAGACATGGTTGGATGAGTTTGGGGTGGAAGAACTTCACCGGCTGCACAGAGCTCTGACCTCAACCCCGTCGAACACCTTTGGGATGAACTGGAAGGGAGATTGCAAGACAGGCGTCTCGTCCAACATCAGCGCCTGACCTCACAAACAACGCTCTACTGGATGAATGGGTTACAATTCCCACAGAAACTCTCCAAAATCTTGTTCAAAGCCTTCCCAGAAGAGTGGAGGCTGTTATAGCTGCAACAGGGGGACCAACTTCATATTAATGTCTATGTGTTTAGAATGTGATGTTATAAAAGTCCCTGTTGGTGTAATGGCCAGGTGTCCCAATACTTGTATTTAATTAAATAGTTATTTTTAGGAAGTATTTGGGCATTCAGCAAGACCAAATTTTTAATGTCATGTATTGTAGCAAAACAGTTAAATGCAGCAGAGTAGGTGGGACAGAAACTTTAAAATACTACAGACTACTATGACACTGTAAACTGTGCTCCATTAATCATGATGCATCTATCTTTCTTCTCTATCTCATCCTCAGCATCGTTTTAGGCTTTTTCTCCAGTATTTTAATCCCTTGCAGCATTTTCTCTGATTACAGTTTTGCAGTCTCTTTGTGCGGAGAGACATTGCAGGCGGCTGCTCCGCTGTCTTCGTCCTTCACGCAATGTCAGATAGAAGAACTAACACTGCCCTTTAAACAAATAACTCATGGTCCCTGTTCCCCTCCGCCTCTCTTTGCCCAAAAGAGCTCTCACGCTGGATTGTTTACCAGCCATTGCAGGTCCCTATCACCCTACAGCGAAACAAGGTCGTTGGATCTTAAGCCACCTAACACTTCATTGTAGGGTGACCTCCTCAGTTATATATCCCACATACTGAAGGGGACAGAACCTTGTTCAGGTTAGCAACATGCAAAATGTATACCTGTCCTCAAAAAAAGAGATGGGGTAGATAATAGGTCTGGCAGGCTATGCATCCTGTACCCACATGAGCACAACTCTTGAGTGAGCTCAACTAATGCGAATGCATTAAAATGAAACATGGGAACCAAGTATTACCGAAAGTTTTTCTTTCACATACATGACGGAACAGCGTGTTTGTCTAATTAATGCCTCGCAAAGTAGGAGCCGCCTATATTGAATATTGCTGGCCTGGAATGACGCTGAACTTTGCATAACTAGACCCTACATAACTAGACACTGTCATTGTTGGTAAGTCCTCAGTGAAGATCCGGGATTTATTACAGAGCTTGATGCTGTTTTTTTAGAGCTTTTATTTGGATCTATATTGATAATTATTATTATTTTGTGTAATCATCAAAAGAACCGACGGCTTCATGCACCTACTCCCTTCCCAGTCAAGAAAAAGGACGGCAAGCAAATCTGGTTTCCCATTCTCACATCTTCAGAGAGTAGAAGGTTCTACTTAAATAATGCAGTGAATTTTGGTGCTTTCAAATTATTGGGATAAACAGCCCTGCTTGTCTCTAAAGCCTACATGCGACATTTCATAGTATCCCCTTAAGGATTATTGATAATCTCTGTTTAAACGCGGCATGACAGTAAATAATAAATATGCATACTCTGTAGACACGTATATCTGCAGAACATTTAGTGGCCAGGGATGCAGACTCATTGCTCTGAAAACATAACGGGTTACTTACAGTGACTCTTAAAACAAACCATACATATTGTATGAAGGAAACAAATCAGAACCAAGAGCTACTGGGGAAAAAAACAAAGTATGCTGGGGGCTTCTCTTCAGCTGGAACGTGGAATTTTTGATGCTATAAAACTGCGTATCGATACCACAGTTAATTGAAGGTATTATACAAAATAACGTGAATGACAAGAAATCGCAAGCAGAGTTAGCTTTGACAGGAGTGTAGAATTGAACTCTTTCGGCTGCGTATATCTGTATGATGTCCATGTCCACTTCTGTCCCATCAGACAACCCCTTTGCCAATATCACTCTTTCCTCGTGTTCTGAGCCCCCTCTACTTTAACTTTCTGGACCCCGAGGAGTATTACAGTATAACATCACATTCCACTTCACGTCTCCAAGTAAGTTAATCCAAACAATGGGGCAGCACCGATGTCAGCCTCTTTTGGACAGACACCATATGGATAGCCTGTCTCCCCTCTTATGGATGCCGTTGACTTGGGTACACTAAGTACACCGCCGTATGGTTAGTCCATGTTATCATCAAACTAGAACACAATAATTCTAAATTCTGAAAGACTGATTCTAAATAAATTGCTCATGTTTACCTCGATCTCTTGGAACGAACTGTTAATCATTGCGATGAGCATGTTCAGCAAGACAATGACCATGGTTACATTGTACACTCCATACAGCACATAACCGATATTCTCGATGAATTTGTGTCCGTAATTGATTACGACTGATTTCACTTCAGAAAGTCCAAAAATAGCCCAGAATAAAGTCTTAAAGCTCTCTTCAACTCTGGAAATCGACAACAAAGTCCCGGATCAGTTAATTCAGAAACGTGAAAATGTAGCAACAAGCAACATTTCATTGGCCAAAATAGATTCTGGGCCCTCGGATATCTTTTTCTTAAGACATAGAAGAGACCTCTGAGGTTCGAAAAGCTTATTTGCCTTACATCTTCTTCTATGTTGGCCAAATAAAAAGGTGTCAGCTTTCACTCCTGAACCCACCTTTTCTTGGACCAATTTCTTGAAAACAAATACATTTTGGCATATGATTCTAAATCACATTGTATATATATTTATTAGTTTAAAGGACTAAGTCCCTAAATGTACATTTTATGTAATATAATAGTTTCACATCAATAACTACATAGAAGTTATTTTAGAAATGTTTGTTTTATTTTTTGCCACTTAGGTTGGTGAAGAAATTATGACATTAAAATTGTTTTCATACTGAATGATGGTGTTTATTAATGGGTACGATTTAAAAGGAAAAAAGACCTGACCACCCAATATACAGTATATATATATATTATATATATATATATATATATATATATATATATATATGTATGTATAGGGGAAGGAAGTAGATGTGAGTAAATGTTAGCATCAATAATGTAGTCCCATGTTTTGTGAATAATACCCATTACTGCTTTGTTGAGATGGGGGCAGGGTACCTATTTAAGTGTCTTTAGTCTCTGATGACCCCATTAGGATATTGCCTCAGATAGCTTTTAGATAGTACTTGCTGGGTGTGCATGAATTTAAGAAGTTCTCTTACTTACGTGGTAAAGGCATCGTTTTGTTTGGCTCCAAGGTAGTAAGAATACAGATTAAACATTCCGATCATAAAGGCCACAAAAACCATGATAAATATCACCATGAACTTGAAGATATCTTTGACAGTCCGTCCAAGTGATATCTGTAGAGGTCCAAAGCTTTCATTAGCTGGTAAAATGTAGGCAATTCTGGAGAAACTTAAAACAACGGCGATTGCATAGAGGCCTTCTGATATGATTTGGGGATCTGACGGCAGCCATTTTATTCTGGCTAGAAGGAAAAACATAAACGTACTCATAATTACAGATGTAACCATTTAAGCAAACAGTTGATAATGTTGACATGGTACATTGGAAAAATGAGGTAAAAACAAGGGATGTTAATGCCTTAAAGTCAAAGAAATACAAATAAAATATACAAGGTATGCCACTTCTCTCTCATTAACATAACATCATATGTCCCAAAAGTGTTGGTTCTTGTGGAAAAAGTCATGAGTGGTCCTGGGCAGCTGCCTCATTGCCCCAGATAGATAGATATATCGAAAAATATATCGATAGATAGATATATAGATAGATAGATAGATAGAAAATATTTGCAGATCATGGGATGGAAAAAAAAATATTAGGAATTAAATCCGTGGTTGGTCCATGGTGGTTGATATCATTCTACTAAAAAGGTCACAGCAAGGCCAAATCTTTGCACTTCAGTAATTTGTGATGCTATAAAACGACTAATTTGCTTTGGGAGCAATATGAGATTGGTTATTGATTTATTGATCTAAACCTTGGTCCACTCCTTGAGATATTTCAGATAATAATCAAACTACCTTTAAAATACTTCTTAACACAAATGGGGAGGTTGATTACAGAGATAAAAAGCACAACAAAATGGTCTTGAAACATATTTTAAGCTTTGATGGATCTAGTTTGTCGAAGAAAGTCGACTATTTAACTAGAGATTCATATTCATCAAAATATGGCATACTTAATTGGAATCTGACGTCCAGTGTTTTGAATTCAAGAATAATAATGACAGCATTGTCAATGTAGCTCCCACGTAGCTGTAGTTACAACTAGCAGTTGAAGCATACTTCTAATAAGCAAGTGTTAACGCAAGGGATTATGGAACAGGACCTCTTCTTTATTCGTAATATTGACCCTTGTAGGATGAATAAGCACATGTACATTTGCTGTAAGCGCGCATTCATAATCCTCAATGCAATCTCTGCCAGTGTCTGGGTGCTAGAATGAAATACCTGTCCTTGTAATATCTTTGATGGGGGTAGGGAGCAGAAGTTTTGAGGTAAAGGAGCAGTCGTCTGTATTAAACATTACATAACAATTCCTTCAAATGTTGTTTTATTGAAAAACCTTAGAAATACTTTATATTATTTTTTTTTACTCTTTGTAGATTCATTCATTAACAATTTAAATTAATGTAGGAAAAGCCTTACGTTCCACATTTGAAAATAGCCATAAACATATGCAAAACTAAACTTACCTAGGGTGTAGTATTTTATTTCAGGAGGCAAGGTAGCACTTGCTACATCCTTGATATTCTCATCATCGTCAACATAATTTTGTGCCCGGGAGGCATGCCAGAAGGCCATAAACCTGGCAATGAATGATGCAGCGAAGATTGCCAACATTCCAAAGTCAAGGATATTCCACAGCTCAAACATGTATTCCCTGGGACCTTGCGACCAAATCTCTTTGCATTCTGACCAAATCATACCTGTAACCAAGCAACAGATTTCTAGTTATCAACACTCTCATTCTCTGGGGACTTTAGTTTCTTTGCACGATAGTGGAGTTTATATTCTAGACGCACAAATATTTATCCTTTGTTATAATATTGTAATGACGGTTTTGAAATGGACAACAGCACAGACGTCTCGATAAACACATTGCCTCTCTCAGGGTTATTTGGCTTTAATGAAATGGAGGCCGGGGTCACACAGAAATCAATTTTTTTAAGCTAGATTGAAGACGCTGAGATATTTTTTAAATGGGTAGCATTTGGTTCCACTGGGGTAAGGTTTTTCGGAGAAAAATTGTGTCAAATTGGAAGCCACTATTTTCCCACCACTTCAAACCAAAGTAAATGTCATCTGGGCTTCAGCTCGGCCCATCTGTGCGAACTTAGAACTGCTTATCCAACAAAATGACCTTAGCAGTTTATCTTGTAGCATCCATAAAATACAAAGCTAATATTCAGGGTAGTGCATTTTCCTTATATTTCTGCAAATTATGCTTTATTCACTAAAACAAGGGTTTGTAGGAAAGTTTAACATTAATTTAAAGATATATACACATCATTTTAAAGTATTTTTACAACTCTCCCAGTGGTGATCGTCTCAGATTTGCTCATTTGACAACATATTATAGCATCACATAAGAAAAATGTATTTTATTGAATACGACCCTTCCATTAGTGATATGGGGAATCTATAACTCATTAAACATATTTATCTGCTGATTTGATTTGGTTTATTAGCAAAACTATGAGGACTTCCCTCCTAATTACTGAGTTTGGGTGCACACAGGCAGCCATCTCCATAGATAAACACTGGAAGTAGAACGGGTTGTACTGAGGAGCTCAGTGACTATAAACATGGCGCTGTTATAGGATGCCACCTTGTCCATAAGTCAGTTCATGAAATTTCTGCCCTGCTAGATCTGCCCTGGACCAATGTAAGCACTATTGTTTGTGAAATGGAAGTGTCTAGGAGTAACAAGAGCTCAGCCATGAAGCGGTAGACCACGCACACTCACAAAGCGGTGTTGCTGAGTGCTAAAGAGTGTAGCTAATTGAGAACTTCAGGTCATCCCATCAAAGGTCATCCCATCGGTGGATTTCTATGATTATATATATATATATATATATATATATATATAATATATATATATATGTCACTATCCATTTGTAACATCTTCACAATTAATGTACTCTTTGACAAAAAATGTATTTGAAAGTATATGAGTAATAGTGTTTAACTTGTTAAATTGGGTTTTTCCAATTGAAAAATGAGGGACGCTTTTCCACCTTTTCCACAATAGGCAAAAACCTTTATTCTCTTAACTTTGATTCTCCGGCAGTTTCAAGCTGTTTCAGTTCTGACATAAGCTAACCCTGTCGTCAAACCCTCTGTTTAATGTTGCTATCTTGAAGAGTAGTTACTGACACATAGTATAAACTTCTATGTGTTGTCAGTGTTCTGCCAGTTATTTTAATGGAGTTTTTCTGGAATGTAGCATCAAAGGAGAAAAACAAAGCTTGTGTATGTCTGACAATTTTCTTCCAACTGCACTAAAAACATTATAATTATCATTCTTTTATTAAAGGTGAACTATGCACTACCATAATAAAATGTGTAGTTTGTATTTATTTCTGTCCTGAAGACCTCCCTGCTACCCAATCGGCCAGAACCAAAGTGAACCAATCGGCCAGAACCAAAGTGAAGGAATGGATTAGGAAAGTGGAGGAATTATCATCCAAATCCAAAATTTAGATGACTGCATCCATACATATGAGTTGGGTTTACAATACATATATCTTGTGGGTTTTTTTTTTTAATTTTAAAATATATTTAATTGTGTGTAATTCATACACACATTAATTTGGAAACCAGTATTGATTTTTGCATTCATTAATAGCTGTTCTGTTTCTAATTATATTGTTTTTCTCTTTCTAATAGGAATGAAGGTGTTCTATGGAGCATATAAAAATTTTTCACATTTGCCTATGTAACATCTACATGGGTGCAATCCCATATATATATATATTATATATATATATATTTATTTATATATATATATATAATATAATATATATAATATATATATAATATATATGTGTGTGTGTGTGTTAAAATTAAATATGCCTCACACGGGAAATAAAACGCATATTTTGGATTAACCCCTTAAGGACAATGGGCTTTCCCTAAACTCTTGTAATTTGGTTTAGAATACATGAGGAACTAGGGAAAACACGTCCATATGCACTCAATCCCAGTTTATACAATTACATGAAATTTAGTCACACTTAATAATAAATAAATCATTTATTAACAGCACTCAAACCCAAACCTGCAAATATATACTTTAGCTTTTCATTAGACTTTTGTCCATAGCACACAAGAATACCTTGCTTGAGTTGACCAAAATACAAGACTAAACCCTTAGTATTATTTAATATTATATTTTATAATGTATTTGTTCATCTTTGGTTCTATACCATTATGAGAAAATTTAAGGTCACAGTTACCAGAGAAAATAAACTCGATAATCAATAGTCGAGAGATATATTGCAGCTTGCAGCAGAGACAACATCTAAAGCAGCAAGGATTTCATGATTTAGCAAAAAAAAATAGATCTCTCGTCAGAAAACACGCGCACACACGCACACACTTGACACTACGGGTTCTAGGAATTTTCTAAGAAAATAACTAATGATTAGACTTTGAGCGATCAGAGGTTTTCTGTATCCGATGAAATTCTAGGTTTCAGGGGATATGGTATACCAAGCCATTTGCTAATGGAAAGTCTTTACCTATTACCCAGGAAATAATGAGAAGTTCCATCCAGGAGAAGCAGGATGTTTTCATTCTAAACAGCTGCTTTGCATGATCCGTGATGCTCTCATTAGGAAGGATCTTGGTGCCTTCAAACCTGTCGGCTGCATTCATAACCAGCAGACCCAGGAAAATGGTGAAAGATGCGGCATGAGCTACGAATTTCATGAAAGGGCCTCGCATTATTTTACCGAGCTGGAAGAAAGAAGCCATATATTAGACTTCATGGGGGGAAAAAACACGACCGTATTCTTGACACTAAACAGAAGACATACATCTACATGGGGTCTATTAGCTAAGCACTAATTTTTGCTGTGAATAGTCTCTCAATGAAAATTTTCTATGTCAAGTTTAAAGGTCAGGGTCCCCTATAACCTCAGACCACCGCAACCACATTATAAATCCATGTAGACCTACAAAACATAGGGCTATCTGTGTCTTGACTGCTCACCAAGAAGGCTGAGATCTGTACCTTCACCACAAATGTTTCATCTCATCAATTAGCTTTAGCTGCAGTATGGTGGCTGAAGTTGGGCTTCACCAAGGTTGTTGTCTAAGGTTCCTAACAGATAACCCGGCTCTACCGACCATGACATGTCACGGGCATATAAATCAATAAGGACTAACCAAGTCGTCCAATCATGAAATGACCCCTAAGTTACGATGATCTTTGGTTTAAGTACTAATATTTCCTCAATAGCATTATATGGCATAGAATGCAAAAACACATCCATTCCACAGAGACCACAATAAAGTATATTTTTCCTCAATCCCACTAATTACAAAATACATTTCAAAAAATTAAGATCACTGCATACAAATGTGAACGAGATCAGTTTTACATTCTCATTAAGCCTGCATATTAAATCAACGTCTGTAATTATTATGATTAAAATCCTAACAAGAAGGCTTGCCGCCTGCATTTTACTGCTAAATGTGTTTGAAATGAAAAAAAAAAATCCCATCAAATAACCAGGATGTAAAATAATATTTATTTTATGATAAAAGGCAGTTAAGATGTTGCTGCGTAGTACCTTCAATAGAATTTTTCTAAATTTTTGCCAAATAATGATCTGGTTGCCAATCCAATTACATAAAAAAAAATATTTGGAGGTCAAAGCAAAAACACCTGAGGAAGAAATATTCTGAATGAGGAGAAGATGGAAACATTTTATTCTGTTTTGCCCTAAAACAAATTCGGTATGAAACAACAATAGTGAACATGCTTCACCCATAATTGTCAAAATTGATAAAATGTTGCATTTATAAATATAAATATATAAATATTATATATGTATTTAAACTCAAATTTAGTATTATATTTTGACCTGGTGTCCAACAAATTTATAGAAATAACGCCACTTATCCAAGACAAATATGGGGCTATTTAATTATTCTGTCCACTAGGGACCTGACAACTGAAATATCAACTTTATAAAGAGTAAGTATGTAGAAGAACACAAGTGTTACTTAGTTTATCAGAAAGGTTCACAAACGGAGCATTTTCCCTGGATCCGTATGTACATAATATCAGAAGATTTCTGGAAATCCCTTTCCAAAATAATATGTAATCTCACAAAAAAAAGTCTATACAACGGCAGGTCTCCAGAAGAAGGATAAAACTTTAAAGATTTATTGCATTCTTTTAAAAGTTCATGACAAACATGGCCATGGCCCTCCAATAACCCCAACCGGTTTCAGCGTTTTCTACACCATTATCAAGTTTCTGGACCTTTCAGATGCTGCACGAAGTTCTGATAAACGAAGTAACACTTGTGTTCTTCCATATACTTGCTCTTAATAATGTTTATACTCAGTTTCTCCCATTGTTTCAATTGACAGGTCCCCAGTGGAATGATAAAATACCCCCGACAGTTCACACGTGTCTTGGATAGGTGGTGTTATTACTTATACAGTTTACCGGATATGTTGGGGAAGAATGGGTTTTGGTATATAATTTGGCAACCGATATTCTTCTGATTTTCGTATTAATTCATATAAATAGCTGTTAAATTCTACATTTCTAATGATATTGTTTCCTCTTTCTGTTCTATAAAGCATTTAAAAAAAACTTTATAAAAGGTTGTCCTCTTTTGCCCCTAAACTATTTCTCCGATTTGAATTTTCACATTTGCTTCTGTAACATCTACGTAAATATTCTGCTTTAGAAATTTGAATTACCTTACTGCAGGGTGCAATCCAGTAAACCATTGAGAGAAACGGCAAACCTATTGCAACGCCTAAAACAACCAGAAATTTCACGGCTGTGGTCTGCTGTCGTAATCCCGATAGATTTTCATACC
>VKOC01000002.1:46463506-46494456 GCA_009364415.1 Spea multiplicata | reverse complement strand
GGTAGATAATGGGGGGCGGCATTTTAAACTTCGCCACAGGCGGCATTTTGTCTTGGGCCGTCCCTGGCGCTGATTAAGTAGTGGGTTAGGGGATCTCAGAATTCCCTGCCTTTACTCGCCCCACTAATTCATAAAAAAATCATAACATACAATGGAATTGTATAAAAAATATTAAATAAGAATGATGATAATGAAGAAAGTAGATGTTCCCGCAGTTTAAGAAGACATATAGTGGATAAGTACCAGATTCAAGGAACACTCATGTTTTGGAATGGACGTTCGCCATTTGTAGAGGCGCATAGACTTTGTTGAAACTGATGTATCCTGTGACTGTAGTCTAAGAATAGAATGAAGAAGGACAGAAATTGGCAGCCAAGGGGTATTTGTTTGAGAAAGCAGCCCACATGAAATGACTTTAAAGGATAAGGCTACGAGACGCGTCCAAGTATCTTTCAGAAGCATAACAAAATAGACTGAAGGGAACATAAATACGTGATGACTGTTCAAGGTAAGACGAAAACTTTGATCCAAAATAATACGAGAAACCAGGAAATGAATTTAAAAGAAATGCTTTGGGAGGAAAATGAAAATGTAGTTCTTATGATCTTTGATCCACTGCGCATTATTAAGCAAAAAATAATATATTTTATTTATTTCAATTGCGGAATCGTGGAGATAAAAGATGACTTTGTTGCATATAAATGATTGGCTTATATCTTTCCGTTTAGCTAGGCAATGTATGGAATTCATGGATGCTCATCCTTTTGTTTAAAGACAAGTCACTCGTTAGTAAATACACCAAGATCTAATGACTGTCATCTGGCAGAACTGCATTTAACAGCCAGCCTCTTCCCTGTTAGCGTTACAACGAATCCCATTAAACCGGCTTCACCTATTTCCAGAAGCGTAAAAAGATTCTGCAACGGAACTGGCAATCAAATAGATGCTTTCTGACTTCTCTGTAATTCACTGAATTTGAGAACAGGATGTTTAAGATAAAAGAGAGATGGAAATCGACCCTCCTCTCTAGGTGCAAAAAATAAAAAAAGATCCCTAAAGCCGGGGGAAGGGTAATTGAATATTACTCTACATGACCAAAACATTCTCTTTTTAGCATTAAAGCAAGTCTTCCACTCCTGCGAGACGGTATAGTGCATTGCATTAAAAAAAATGTAATGGCAATTATTGGTTAAAATTTTTTTTTTTGCTAAAATAGAGCAATGTCGGCCATTCATGTCTTGCTGTTTTGTTAAGGTATTTCCCTCTTGTGGCAGTTCAGAGTCGGGGGGGGGGGAATAATATGTGGTAATTAGATTTTCCCTTCTGATAGAATCTTACAAGTCTAGAAAAAAGTGACGGTTTATTACCAGGAAATATTCGCTTAGTTATTTAATTATATGGGCTTTATTTTATGTTGTTTCTTTTTTTTTATAGTATTTACCATATATATATATATACTTCTTATTTGTTTGTGGGGCGCTCATCTGGCACACTGCACGTAGCGTGCGGCCGCGCATGTCCGTCAGCTGCACCTATGTCATCAGGCGGTAACTGACCTTACGGTGCCAGGGCCGGCTCGTGATTGCCAGCCTGGCCCTGGCACCGCAAGCAACGTCGATGCACAAAAGGCACAACATAGAAAGTCCGTAAAAGGGGGGCATGAAGCATACAGTCAGGGTGTAAATGCTTCCTCTAAAGCAATCTCTAGAAAAAACAGACAAGATGTTCACCTAGAAAATGAAAACTGTAACCAAATTCTCATCCTATAGAAGAATAGATTGTTCTCTTGACTCGGGTTGACCAGCAATTTCCACTTGGATTCTGACCACTTTATTATTGATTATAGGCCAATTTACCCTATGGAATACCCTATCTGCAAAAAACCTCTACTTGAAGTACTGTTTCTTAACTGCTTAATTCATGCGTGTTTCCATGAATAATTTATGTAATAATAACATTTTTTTTTATGAGGGGATTACTAAACTAATATGGTTTGTAATTTAAAAGACTCAAAGGATTGTTAAAATGTAATTTAGGTGGGCTTGATACTCACTGATCGTTTTATCGAGTTGGCTTGATGTGAGTGTGGGTCAGGATTTTAGGCAGTGTAGGAAATTCTTCTGTCTTTCTGGGCGAAAAACTAATATTAATAAAAATGTGTATTATGTTGCTTCCATACAGGCGAAGTACAGAAAGTAGACTATCCCACCGGCGGCAAACCTTACTACGGGAAAAGGGCCGAAGGCAAGCTAACCGCGGACCTGCCTATATGTTTAGCGACAGGTCTACAAGTCTTTCAGCAGACGAAGAGCGGTTTCTGGATGCAGCAGAATATGGTAATATCCCAGTTGTACGCAAAATGATGGAAGAATGCCTTTCCCTAAATGTTAATTGTGTGGATTATATGGGACAGAATGCCCTCCAATTAGCAGTGGCCAATGAGCACCTGGAAATCACGGAACTTTTACTCAAAAAAGAAAACTTAGCGCGGGTGGGAGACGCCTTGCTTTTGGCCATCAGCAAAGGATACGTACGGATAGTAGAAGCAATACTCGGCCACCCATCTTTTGCTGAAGGCAAGCGTCTCACGACGAGCCCCAGCCAGTCGGAATTCCAGCACGATGACTTTTACGCCTACGACGAAGACGGGACGAGGTTTTCACAGGATATTACGCCGATTATCCTGGCTGCACACTGTCAGGAATACGAGATTGTACACACGCTTCTGAGGAAGGGAGCTCGCATCGAAAGACCCCACGATTACTTTTGCAAATGTACTGAATGTAGCGAGAAACAAAAACATGACTCGTTCAGCCACTCCAGATCCAGGATCAATGCCTACAAAGGACTCGCCAGCCCGGCGTATCTTTCATTGTCCAGTGAAGATCCGGTTCTGACTGCATTAGAACTCAGCAATGAATTGGCTGTGTTGGCAAACATTGAAAAAGAGTTCAAGGTAACCACTATGGTTGTTGTTATTGCCATAATATTTACTATTTTTTTTAGGTTTTTGTGTTAGGGGGGATATTTACACATTTTTGGAGTGAATAGATAAGATAAATATTCAAATGTAGATAGGATACCAAAGCTATGTGAGCAGACACAACATTTAATTAGTTCAGACACATTGAAATTGAAGGTTCTGGTTTTTGAGAAGCCACAGTAGTTCACCCAATGGAGATAAAAGTGTGCCTGGTTCACAGTTCTCATACCTGGAAACACTGCGGGTTTGACCCAGAGTCTGTGGGTAAAGCCCCGATTTTCCCGGATCTCCGGGTCAATTCATTTTTTCTCCAGCGGTGGAGTGGTCTTTGTCTACACTCCGTCTTCACGTCCTGCCTATTCCCACAGCTCACATCCCTCTCACTCCCTACTCACTAAAGGCTGTTTGGGGCTAGCCATGCAGCTATATGTGGCTATATCCCCAGCCCCATGCAAGGTCAACCCCCCCAGAAGGGCGAGAACTCTGGGTAGTTTACCCTGCAAAGTTCCCAGGTATGACAATTAGTAAGAACAATATTGGTTTAAATATAATATGACAATAGAAATGAGTAACAGAATGAAAGTATGTGGCAACCATTGAGACGAACTTTAGATAAAGAGAATAAAGCAAAATAGCAAGCGAGTATAGCACCAATATTAAAAATAATTTTTACTTGACAAGAGATATATAATATAAAGAATGCTTTTTGATGTTAGAATGAAGATGTTTCTGTTTAGTCTCCGTCCAGTCTTATTGGTTATACTTTTTGGTATACTTCAGGTTTATTTTTTGTGTAGATATTATGTGGTCCCTCCTCTCTAAAATTGTCAATGATGTGTAATGGGGCCTGGATTCCTGATCCATCATGGGCCCTATCATTGGCGCTTGCAGCCCGCTACCCGTGTCTGTTCCCTTGTGGGGATTGGGCCCCAGATGGCTCCTTTCTGGGGATTTAGGCCAGGTGGCTCCTTCCTGGATATGGAGCCCTTTTGGCCCCATAGCAAGTATAAGATGGGGCAGTTGGAGGAACATGGGCAGGGTGGCAGGAAGAACATGGGGTCAGGAGGGCCCTGTCCTTAGAATTGTACTTAGCCCCAAGATTTGCCTGTTGGAATATAGAGATGTATGTTTGAGGAAGGTTTGGAGTAGATTTTATAGAATGTCTAATATTCTGCTTAACTGACAGCTGTTTTTCACAAGCAGGTATTTTACCAAAAGTCCCAAAACAAATAATGTTGAAAAGAAGACATTTTCTGGTTTTTTTTCTTTCTTTCTTTCTTCTAAGTGAAAGATGAAAACCCTATATATATATATATATATATATTCCATTTGAAATTGTTTTATGCCCGAATTGCTAGGATAATTAGAAAATGCCCTGTAGAGCAAAGCATCTGACCAAACATTTTTAATTGTGATAAATGAGCTTGTATGTAATAAAAATTAGGAGAATATTTCTTGAAAAGGCACATTCTCTCAACCATGGAGTGATGTGAAATCATTATGTCAGGGTCACTGAGTGTTCACTGCAAAGATTTAAAGTTGCCCCCTGGGTTGGTAAAAAGAAATCATCAAACAGGGCTGCTATTGCTGCAGTAACATCGGGGTGAACCGGCCTACACGCTGAGGCGGGGGTCACAAAAAGCAGCGTGGCTGTTTGCATAGTGTGGGGTTGTGTTGTTGTGAGTTTGTGTGTGTGTTAGAGTAAGTGTGTATGTTACTGGGGAGGGGCAAGAGGCCACTCACATGTACCTGCCCTCCCGGCCCATATTTTCTTTCTCCCTTTTGGCCCTCACATACACAAAAGGAATTAGCTTCCGGGCTGATTTTAAGGTAGAACATTCATGACTCCATGAGTCTAATAAAGTGTTTGCTGAAGATTATTAAGTTGAAAAGGATATAACAACAGGGATAAAGTCATTTTATTAGCTTTTCTATACATGCTGTACTTTCACTTTTCTACTTTCATGCATGTAAGGCAAGTGCTTTAGTGTCATTTTTGTACTTTATTATTTTCTTTATACATTTCTTTTGCAGTTGTTCTTACATTGTATTGGATGTGTCCTTATAGTTTTGGATTGTTTTCTTTGTTTCTGAATAATGTCTCCTTCATTAGTGCAGAATGATCTGGCATATTCTTCACTAGACCTAGGGTCACAGTAGGGCCGTGTGCCAAAGCTCTTGGGGCCAGCATTATCTTTTACTTATAAAGAATGGATGAGGAGTAGGTGTGTAGGAGTCTGGAAGGGGAGTGCGCTGCTCTGGACAAGGCCTTGGTCAGGGACCCCATGGATACAGTCCTGTTACGTCTCGCCGTGCTGAAGACCCATATTATTTAGCTATATTATAGTTTGATAACAATCTTTTAATTTGATTTAACATGCTTGACTGTTTTGTGTCACCTTTTCAATATGTTTTATGTGTTTTCTAGAATGACTACAAAAAATTGTCTATGCAATGCAAGGACTTTGTTGTTGGACTTCTTGACTTGTGCAGAAACACAGAGGAGGTGGAAGCCATTTTAAATGGCGATGTCGATACGAACCATGGTTTGCTAGATGCAAATGGCCGCCCCAGCCTTTGTCGTTTAAAACTTGCTATTAAGTACGAAGTTAAGAAGGTAAGAATGCGTTTACTGAAAGGATTTAATGTTATTGTCCACCAATCATAACGTTTAACTTTTTAATATTGAGCTTAACGTTCATAAAAAATAACTAAATTAAAGGGAACCATCTCATTCTGGATAATTCCGATAAATATTATTATAATTTTGTGCTTTTTAACTACCCAAAAAGAAACTTGTTTACTAAATAACCCGGACTGCCACTTGTGGAACCAGCAGTAATTTTGTAGCAATTATTATTATTATTGTTATTAAAAAAAAAAACTTTTTTAGGAATAAATATTATGTATAAAGCTCACAGGGATACATTGTTTTTTTTTGTTCTTTTTCCTAGTTTGTGGCGCATCCAAATTGTCAACAGCAACTGCTGTCAATCTGGTATGAAAATCTATCGGGATTACGACAGCAGACCACAGCCGTGAAATTTCTGGTTGTTTTAGGCGTTGCAATAGGTTTGCCGTTTCTCTCAATGGTTTACTGGATTGCACCCTGCAGTAAGGTAATTCAAATTTCTAAAGCAGAATATTTACGTAGATGTTACAGAAGCAAATGTGAAAATTCAAATCGGAGAAATAGTTTAGGGGCAAAAGAGGACAACCTTTTATAAAGTTTTTTTTAAATGCTTTATAGAACAGAAAGAGGAAACAATATCATTAGAAATGTAGAATTTAACAGCTATTTATATGAATTAATACGAAAATCAGAAGAATATCGGTTGCCAAATTATATACCAAAACCCATTCTTCCCCAACATATCCGGTAAACTGTATAAGTAATAACACCACCTATCCAAGACACGTGTGAACTGTCGGGGGTATTTTATCATTCCACTGGGGACCTGTCAATTGAAACAATGGGAGAAACTGAGTATAAACATTATTAAGAGCAAGTATATGGAAGAACACAAGTGTTACTTCGTTTATCAGAACTTCGTGCAGCATCTGAAAGGTCCAGAAACTTGATAATGGTGTAGAAAACGCTGAAACCGGTTGGGGTTATTGGAGGGCCATGGCCATGTTTGTCATGAACTTTTAAAAGAATGCAATAAATCTTTAAAGTTTTATCCTTCTTCTGGAGACCTGCCGTTGTATAGACTTTTTTTTGTGAGATTACATATTATTTTGGAAAGGGATTTCCAGAAATCTTCTGATATTATGTACATACGGATCCAGGGAAAATGCTCCGTTTGTGAACCTTTCTGATAAACTAAGTAACACTTGTGTTCTTCTACATACTTACTCTTTATAAAGTTGATATTTCAGTTGTCAGGTCCCTAGTGGACAGAATAATTAAATAGCCCCATATTTGTCTTGGATAAGTGGCGTTATTTCTATAAATTTGTTGGACACCAGGTCAAAATATAATACTAAATTTGAGTTTAAATACATATATAATATTTATATATTTATATTTATAAATGCAACATTTTATCAATTTTGACAATTATGGGTGAAGCATGTTCACTATTGTTGTTTCATACCGAATTTGTTTTAGGGCAAAACAGAATAAAATGTTTCCATCTTCTCCTCATTCAGAATATTTCTTCCTCAGGTGTTTTTGCTTTGACCTCCAAATATTTTTTTTTATGTAATTGGATTGGCAACCAGATCATTATTTGGCAAAAATTTAGAAAAATTCTATTGAAGGTACTACGCAGCAACATCTTAACTGCCTTTTATCATAAAATAAATATTATTTTACATCCTGGTTATTTGATGGGATTTTTTTTTTTCATTTCAAACACATTTAGCAGTAAAATGCAGGCGGCAAGCCTTCTTGTTAGGATTTTAATCATAATAATTACAGACGTTGATTTAATATGCAGGCTTAATGAGAATGTAAAACTGATCTCGTTCACATTTGTATGCAGTGATCTTAATTTTTTGAAATGTATTTTGTAATTAGTGGGATTGAGGAAAAATATACTTTATTGTGGTCTCTGTGGAATGGATGTGTTTTTGCATTCTATGCCATATAATGCTATTGAGGAAATATTAGTACTTAAACCAAAGATCATCGTAACTTAGGGGTCATTTCATGATTGGACGACTTGGTTAGTCCTTATTGATTTATATGCCCGTGACATGTCATGGTCGGTAGAGCCGGGTTATCTGTTAGGAACCTTAGACAACAACCTTGGTGAAGCCCAACTTCAGCCACCATACTGCAGCTAAAGCTAATTGATGAGATGAAACATTTGTGGTGAAGGTACAGATCTCAGCCTTCTTGGTGAGCAGTCAAGACACAGATAGCCCTATGTTTTGTAGGTCTACATGGATTTATAATGTGGTTGCGGTGGTCTGAGGTTATAGGGGACCCTGACCTTTAAACTTGACATAGAAAATTTTCATTGAGAGACTATTCACAGCAAAAATTAGTGCTTAGCTAATAGACCCCATGTAGATGTATGTCTTCTGTTTAGTGTCAAGAATACGGTCGTGTTTTTTCCCCCCATGAAGTCTAATATATGGCTTCTTTCTTCCAGCTCGGTAAAATAATGCGAGGCCCTTTCATGAAATTCGTAGCTCATGCCGCATCTTTCACCATTTTCCTGGGTCTGCTGGTTATGAATGCAGCCGACAGGTTTGAAGGCACCAAGATCCTTCCTAATGAGAGCATCACGGATCATGCAAAGCAGCTGTTTAGAATGAAAACATCCTGCTTCTCCTGGATGGAACTTCTCATTATTTCCTGGGTAATAGGTAAAGACTTTCCATTAGCAAATGGCTTGGTATACCATATCCCCTGAAACCTAGAATTTCATCGGATACAGAAAACCTCTGATCGCTCAAAGTCTAATCATTAGTTATTTTCTTAGAAAATTCCTAGAACCCGTAGTGTCAAGTGTGTGCGTGTGTGCGCGTGTTTTCTGACGAGAGATCTATTTTTTTTTGCTAAATCATGAAATCCTTGCTGCTTTAGATGTTGTCTCTGCTGCAAGCTGCAATATATCTCTCGACTATTGATTATCGAGTTTATTTTCTCTGGTAACTGTGACCTTAAATTTTCTCATAATGGTATAGAACCAAAGATGAACAAATACATTATAAAATATAATATTAAATAATACTAAGGGTTTAGTCTTGTATTTTGGTCAACTCAAGCAAGGTATTCTTGTGTGCTATGGACAAAAGTCTAATGAAAAGCTAAAGTATATATTTGCAGGTTTGGGTTTGAGTGCTGTTAATAAATGATTTATTTATTATTAAGTGTGACTAAATTTCATGTAATTGTATAAACTGGGATTGAGTGCATATGGACGTGTTTTCCCTAGTTCCTCATGTATTCTAAACCAAATTACAAGAGTTTAGGGAAAGCCCATTGTCCTTAAGGGGTTAATCCAAAATATGCGTTTTATTTCCCGTGTGAGGCATATTTAATTTTAACACACACACACACATATATATATATACTATATATATATATATATAATAAATATATATATATATATATATATATATGGGATTGCACCCATGTAGATGTTACATAGGCAAATGTGAAAAATTTTTATATGCTCCATAGAACACCTTCATTCCTATTAGAAAGAGAAAAACAATATAATTAGAAACAGAACAGCTATTAATGAATGCAAAAATCAATACTGGTTTCCAAATTAATGTGTGTATGAATTACACACAATTAAATATATTTTAAAATTAAAAAAAAAAACCCACAAGATATATGTATTGTAAACCCAACTCATATGTATGGATGCAGTCATCTAAATTTTGGATTTGGATGATAATTCCTCCACTTTCCTAATCCATTCCTTCACTTTGGTTCTGGCCGATTGGTTCACTTTGGTTCTGGCCGATTGGGTAGCAGGGAGGTCTTCAGGACAGAAATAAATACAAACTACACATTTTATTATGGTAGTGCATAGTTCACCTTTAATAAAAGAATGATAATTATAATGTTTTTAGTGCAGTTGGAAGAAAATTGTCAGACATACACAAGCTTTGTTTTTCTCCTTTGATGCTACATTCCAGAAAAACTCCATTAAAATAACTGGCAGAACACTGACAACACATAGAAGTTTATACTATGTGTCAGTAACTACTCTTCAAGATAGCAACATTAAACAGAGGGTTTGACGACAGGGTTAGCTTATGTCAGAACTGAAACAGCTTGAAACTGCCGGAGAATCAAAGTTAAGAGAATAAAGGTTTTTGCCTATTGTGGAAAAGGTGGAAAAGCGTCCCTCATTTTTCAATTGGAAAAACCCAATTTAACAAGTTAAACACTATTACTCATATACTTTCAAATACATTTTTTGTCAAAGAGTACATTAATTGTGAAGATGTTACAAATGGATAGTGACATATATATATTATATACTATATATATTTATATATATATATATATATAATCATAGAAATCCACCGATGGGATGACCTTTGATGGGATGACCTGAAGTTCTCAATTAGCTACACTCTTTAGCACTCAGCAACACCGCTTTGTGAGTGTGCGTGGTCTACCGCTTCATGGCTGAGCTCTTGTTACTCCTAGACACTTCCATTTCACAAACAATAGTGCTTACATTGGTCCAGGGCAGATCTAGCAGGGCAGAAATTTCATGAACTGACTTATGGACAAGGTGGCATCCTATAACAGCGCCATGTTTATAGTCACTGAGCTCCTCAGTACAACCCGTTCTACTTCCAGTGTTTATCTATGGAGATGGCTGCCTGTGTGCACCCAAACTCAGTAATTAGGAGGGAAGTCCTCATAGTTTTGCTAATAAACCAAATCAAATCAGCAGATAAATATGTTTAATGAGTTATAGATTCCCCATATCACTAATGGAAGGGTCGTATTCAATAAAATACATTTTTCTTATGTGATGCTATAATATGTTGTCAAATGAGCAAATCTGAGACGATCACCACTGGGAGAGTTGTAAAAATACTTTAAAATGATGTGTATATATCTTTAAATTAATGTTAAACTTTCCTACAAACCCTTGTTTTAGTGAATAAAGCATAATTTGCAGAAATATAAGGAAAATGCACTACCCTGAATATTAGCTTTGTATTTTATGGATGCTACAAGATAAACTGCTAAGGTCATTTTGTTGGATAAGCAGTTCTAAGTTCGCACAGATGGGCCGAGCTGAAGCCCAGATGACATTTACTTTGGTTTGAAGTGGTGGGAAAATAGTGGCTTCCAATTTGACACAATTTTTCTCCGAAAAACCTTACCCCAGTGGAACCAAATGCTACCCATTTAAAAAATATCTCAGCGTCTTCAATCTAGCTTAAAAAAATTGATTTCTGTGTGACCCCGGCCTCCATTTCATTAAAGCCAAATAACCCTGAGAGAGGCAATGTGTTTATCGAGACGTCTGTGCTGTTGTCCATTTCAAAACCGTCATTACAATATTATAACAAAGGATAAATATTTGTGCGTCTAGAATATAAACTCCACTATCGTGCAAAGAAACTAAAGTCCCCAGAGAATGAGAGTGTTGATAACTAGAAATCTGTTGCTTGGTTACAGGTATGATTTGGTCAGAATGCAAAGAGATTTGGTCGCAAGGTCCCAGGGAATACATGTTTGAGCTGTGGAATATCCTTGACTTTGGAATGTTGGCAATCTTCGCTGCATCATTCATTGCCAGGTTTATGGCCTTCTGGCATGCCTCCCGGGCACAAAATTATGTTGACGATGATGAGAATATCAAGGATGTAGCAAGTGCTACCTTGCCTCCTGAAATAAAATACTACACCCTAGGTAAGTTTAGTTTTGCATATGTTTATGGCTATTTTCAAATGTGGAACGTAAGGCTTTAAATTGTTAATGAATGAAAAAAAAAATAATATAAAGTATTTCTAAGATTTTTCAATAAAACAACATTTGAAGGAACCGTTATGTAATGTTTAATACAGACGACTGCTCCTTTACCTCAAAAATTCTGCTTCCTACCCCCATCAAAGATATTACGAGGGCAGGTATTTCATTCTAGCACCCAGACACTGGCAGAGATTGCATTGAGGATTATGAATGCCCGCTTACAGCAAATGCACATGTGCTTATTCATCCTACAAGGGTCAATGTTCTGAATAAAGAAGAGATCCTGTTCCATAATCTTGCTTATTAGAAGTATGCTTCAAGCACTAGTTGTAACTACAGCTACATGGGAGCTACATTGACAATCCTTTTATTATTATTCTTGAATTCAAAACACTGGATGTCAGATTCCAATAATTTTGGTGAATATGTACCTCTATTTAAATAGTCGACTGTCTATGCAATGAAAAACAAGCTTCGATGACAAAGAAGAGAGCAGTAATATACAGACAAACTAGATCCATCAAAGCTGAAAATATGTTTCAAGACCATTTTGTTGTGCTTTTTATCTCTGTAATCAACCTCCCCATTTGTGTTAAGAAGTATTTTAAAGGTAGTTTGATTATTATCTGAAATATCTCCAGGAGTGGACCAAGGTTTGGATCAATAAATCAATAACCAATCTCATATTGCTCCAAAAGCAAATTACTGAAGTGCAAAGATTTGGCCTTGCTGTGACCTTTTTAGTAGAATGATATCAACCACCATGGACCAACCACGGATTTAATTCCTAATATTTTTTCTCTATCCCATGATCTGCAAATATTTTCTATCTATCTGTCTGTCTATCTATCTATCTATCTATCTATCTATCTATCTATCTATCTATCTATCTATCTATCTATCTATCTATCTATCTATCTATCTGTCTGTCTGTCTATCTATCTATCTATCTATCTGGGGCAATGAGGAAGCTGCCCAGGACCACTCATGACTTTTTCCACAAGAACCAATACTTTTGGGACATATGATTTTATGTTAATGAGAGAGAAGTGGCATACCTTGTATATTTTATTTGTATTTCTTTGACTTTAAGACATTAACATCCCTTGTTTTTAACCTCATTTTTCCAATGTACCATGTCAACATTATCAACTGTTTGCTTAAATGGTTACATCTGTAATTATGAGTACGTTTATGTTTTTCCTTCTAGCCAGAATAAAATGGCTGCCGTCAGATCCCCAAATCATATCAGAAGGCCTCTATGCAATCGCCGTTGTTTTAAGTTTCTCCAGAATTGCCTACATTTTACCAGCTAATGAAAGCTTTGGACCTCTACAGATATCACTTGGACGGACTGTCAAAGATATCTTCAAGTTCATGGTGATATTTATCATGGTTTTTGTGGCCTTTATGATCGGAATGTTTAATCTGTATTCTTACTACCTTGGAGCCAAACAAAACGATGCCTTTACCACGTAAGTAAGAGAACTTCTTAAATTCGTGCACACCCAGCAAGTACTATTTTAATGTCATAATTTCTTCACCAACCTAAGTGGCAAAAAATAAAACAAACATTTCTAAATTAACTTCTATGTAGTTATTGATGTGAAACTATTATATTACATAAAATGTACATTTAGGGACTTAGTCCTTTAAACTAATAAATATATACAATGTGATTTAGAATCATATGCCAAAATGTATTTGTTTCCAAGAAATTGGTCCAAGAAAAGGTGGGTTCAGGAGTGAAAGCTGACACCTTTTTATTTGGCCAACATAGAAGAAGATGTAAGGCAAATAAGCTTTTCGAACCTCAGAGGTCTCTTCTATGTCTTAAGAAAAAGATATCCGAGGGCCCAGAATCTATTTTGGCCAATGAAATGTTGCTTGTTGCTACATTTTCACGTTTCTGAATTAACTGATCCGGGACTTTGTTGTCGATTTCCAGAGTTGAAGAGAGCTTTAAGACTTTGTTCTGGGCTATTTTTGGACTTTCTGAAGTGAAATCAGTCGTAATCAATTACGGACACAAATTCATCGAGAATATCGGTTATGTGCTGTATGGAGTGTACAATGTAACCATGGTCATTGTCTTGCTGAACATGCTCATCGCAATGATTAACAGTTCGTTCCAAGAGATCGAGGTAAACATGAGCAATTTATTTAGAATCAGTCTTTCAGAATTTAGAATTATTGTGTTCTAGTTTGATGATAACATGGACTAACCATACGGCGGTGTACTTAGTGTACCCAAGTCAACGGCATCCATAAGAGGGGAGACAGGCTATCCATATGGTGTCTGTCCAAAAGAGGCTGACATCGGTGCTGCCCCATTGTTTGGATTAACTTACTTGGAGACGTGAAGTGGAATGTGATGTTATACTGTAATACTCCTCGGGGTCCAGAAAGTTAAAGTAGAGGGGGCTCAGAACACGAGGAAAGAGTGATATTGGCAAAGGGGTTGTCTGATGGGACAGAAGTGGACATGGACATCATACAGATATACGCAGCCGAAAGAGTTCAATTCTACACTCCTGTCAAAGCTAACTCTGCTTGCGATTTCTTGTCATTCACGTTATTTTGTATAATACCTTCAATTAACTGTGGTATCGATACGCAGTTTTATAGCATCAAAAATTCCACGTTCCAGCTGAAGAGAAGCCCCCAGCATACTTTGTTTTTTTCCCCAGTAGCTCTTGGTTCTGATTTGTTTCCTTCATACAATATGTATGGTTTGTTTTAAGAGTCACTGTAAGTAACCCGTTATGTTTTCAGAGCAATGAGTCTGCATCCCGGGCCACTAAATGTTCTGCAGATATACGTGTCTACAGAGTATGCATATTTATTATTTACTGTCATGCCGCGTTTAAACAGAGATTATCAATAATCCTTAAGGGGATACTATGAAATGTCGCATGTAGGCTTTAGAGACAAGCAGGGCTGTTTATCCCAATAATTTGAAAGCACCAAAATCCGCTGCATTATTTAAGTAGAACCTTCTACTCTCTGTAGATGTGAGAATGGGAAACCAGATTTGCTTGCCGTCCTTTTTCTTGACTGGGAAGGGAGTAGGTGCATGAAGCCGTCGGTTCTTTTGATGATTACACAAAATAATAATAATTATCAATATAGATCCAAATAAAAGCTCTAAAAAAACAGCATCAAGCTCTGTAATAAATCCCGGATCTTCACTGAGGACTTACCAACAATGACAGTGTCTAGTTATGTAGGGTCTAGTTATGCAAAGTTCAGCGTCATTCCAGGCCAGCAATATTCAATATAGGCGGCTCCTACTTTGCGAGGCATTAATTAGACAAACACGCTGTTCCGTCATGTATGTGAAAGAAAAACTTTCGGTAATGCATCAAAAGGCAGGTTGTCTACTTGGTTCCCATGTTTCATTTTAATGCATTCGCATTAGTTGAGCTCACTCAAGAGTTGTGCTCATGTGGGTACAGGATGCATAGCCTGCCAGACCTATTATCTACCCCATCTCTTTTTTTGAGGACAGGTATACATTTTGCATGTTGCTAACCTGAACAAGGTTCTGTCCCCTTCAGTATGTGGGATATATAACTGAGGAGGTCACCCTACAATGAAGTGTTAGGTGGCTTAAGATCCAACGACCTTGTTTCGCTGTAGGGTGATAGGGACCTGCAATGGCTGGTAAACAATCCAGCGTGAGAGCTCTTTTGGGCAAAGAGAGGCGGAGGGGAACAGGGACCATGAGTTATTTGTTTAAAGGGCAGTGTTAGTTCTTCTATCTGACATTGCGTGAAGGACGAAGACAGCGGAGCAGCCGCCTGCAATGTCTCTCCGCACAAAGAGACTGCAAAACTGTAATCAGAGAAAATGCTGCAAGGGATTAAAATACTGGAGAAAAAGCCTAAAACGATGCTGAGGATGAGATAGAGAAGAAAGATAGATGCATCATGATTAATGGAGCACAGTTTACAGTGTCATAGTAGTCTGTAGTATTTTAAAGTTTCTGTCCCACCTACTCTGCTGCATTTAACTGTTTTGCTACAATACATGACATTAAAAATTTGGTCTTGCTGAATGCCCAAATACTTCCTAAAAATAACTATTTAATTAAATACAAGTATTGGGACACCTGGCCATTACACCAACAGGGACTTTTATAACATCACATTCTAAACACATAGACATTAATATGAAGTTGGTCCCCCTGTTGCAGCTATAACAGCCTCCACTCTTCTGGGAAGGCTTTGAACAAGATTTTGGAGAGTTTCTGTGGGAATTGTAACCCATTCATCCAGTAGAGCGTTGTTTGTGAGGTCAGGCGCTGATGTTGGACGAGACGCCTGTCTTGCAATCTCCCTTCCAGTTCATCCCAAAGGTGTTCGACGGGGTTGAGGTCAGAGCTCTGTGCAGCCGGTGAAGTTCTTCCACCCCAAACTCATCCAACCATGTCTATATGGACCTTGCTTTGTGCTCTGGGACGCAGTCATACTGGAATAGAAGAGGGCCTCCTCCAAACTCTTCTCCCAAAATTGAAAGCAGAGCATTGTCTAAAATGTCTTGGTATTTCCCCTTTAGCACAATTACTCATTCCAAGGCATATACAGTGATGCAAACACATACATATACACTCATGCTAACATACATACATAAATACTCCCTACCTCACTCCCTTGTATTCTGTTTCACTCCTACCTTCCCCCTCCTTCTCCTCTCCCATGTGATACATATTTTTTTAGTTTTCCAACTACAAAAACAAGCTTACCTTAGTAACTCTAACCAAAATTTCCCATGTGCATCAGGTAATAATGTATTCAAGCTCATATGGTGTTAATTTCCTAAATCACTTAGAACCTGTGGGTTTCTATCAACTGTTGGAACGCAGATGTCTGTACATTTTTCAGAACACTGACCTCAACCAGAGAACCGTTCCAGATCCTTAGAACTGCCAGAATTGTTTAGTTAAAACAGAAGAGTAATAGACACAGGATATCATGATACATCCCATTAATCTGACACTTAGGGGATTACCAAATAATCCCCAGAGTAGTGAATCACACCATCTTTTGACAGGGAAAAAAACGTGGGGATGGAATCATTTAAATAGCGTGGTACCGACTCTTAAATTAACACAAACTATTAATACACATGAATGAGAATGTATTGTAACCCAGATCAGATACTATATAAAATATTTACCTGTTGCCTTCTGGGGTTTTTTTTTAAAAAAAAAAATCACCGTTTTAAAGCACAGATAATATGTAATTTGCAACTGAAATTTTTCCTCCGGAGCCACAAGTGAGGAAGATGAAAGGCACCGCACATATTTACAGTAGGGATGTAGCCTGACTCTAATAAGGAAAACACTTCGGATTATAGTTAGACCTCATTTAGTTCTGATACAAGAGGATGCAAGCCATGTCTGACGGGGAAAAGATCTAATGATAGCTTCCCTGCTATTTTTGTTTGGTCAAGGAAGGGGTATTTTACCGGGCTGCACGAAAAGATTTTTTTTATAGTAAATCTAGTGAGCTCAGAATGATTTACAAGCTCCGCCATGTATTGTGAGAGCTAAGATTAAATGCTTTAGGGACATATTCTTTATAGGGAAGACTGTACCCTTGGGCCAGAGGGCCACCACCTAAGGAGAAGGCAGAAGGTTAAGTGATGGACCTTTTAATTTAAGCTTCCAATACAAACATGGGTGTACGCACCTGGGTGGGGAGCGGACAAAGCAACGTAGTGTCCTAAAGGTCCAGTAATGCCATCTGATACCCTATGATGATGTGGCATATCCAGTGCGGTATGTTTTTTGGTGGGCACCAAGTGGCTAATAAATTAGGTAGATGACTACACCCAATTCCGAAACCTGCCGCCTATTGCCACATCCCTAACACAATTTGGCCACTTAAAATATTGTTGGCCATGAGATAAAGCTTTTGTTTCATATGCCATGTGGGCTTCTAGAAGTACCCTTTAGACTGAACATAAAATAAAATCCCAGTACTGTTGATGTATATATTAAACTAAATGTAACTCTTTTCCTTTTAGGATGATGCGGATGTGGAGTGGAAATTCGCCAGGGCTAAACTTTGGTTTTCCTACTTTGAAGAGGGGAGGACTCTACCGGTTCCATTCAATTTGGTCCCAAGTCCAAAATCCTTTGTGAATATTGGACTCAGAATAAAAACAATTGTGTATAAACTGTTTTCTTGCCACACTAAGGGCTTGCAGGAAGATTCTGAGATGAATAAGGTACATTTTACTTTTACAACTTATCCTTTTTTCTATGTATATTTTACCGTGGGAATATCTTGAGCTCAGGGCTAGCCCAAGATACTGCGCTGTCTGGGACCAAGAATCAAATGATGCCACCCCCTAAAAAAGAAAAGAATCCACCAAAACAGCACTGAGCCAGTAGCCCCTCCATGATAGACCACATCTTCCTATTCCTTCCGACTCTCACACTACCACAGTGGTTCTTTAGGGCTCTTCCTAGCAATCTCAAGCTCACATCCGCCACAGTCCTCTGTGACAAGTGAACCAACTTACCCGTATGTTCTCGTAGCCCCTTGATTTGGGAGCTGCCATTTTTTCCAACCCCCAGTCTAGCCACTCTCAGTGTACACCCTCCAGTGCGCACGTGCTTCCTGCAATCACTCTACTGGCTCCCCATACCCCATACACACTACTTACCCTGACCAACTGAGCCCTTAACAACTCTTTACCCGGATATCTCTCCCCTCATATGCAAACACACCCCTTACCTTTGTCTCTTCGCTACCATCATTACCTTTTTCCACTCCCATATTCAGGATTTCCCCCGTGTTCTACCCCTTCACTGGAATTCCGTCCCCGTTCTGTCAGATTTTCTCATTTCTATGCGAATTGAAAAAGCTCTTCGAAAACACCCCTCTTTCGAAAAGGGTACAACCTTTCCTCATAACACTCTCAGCCAGCATCCAGTCTAAGTCCTCTGAAGACCAACAACCTCTACAGCTCATCCTGATTCGACCAACTCATCCCTGTCCAAGCCGTCCTCTCCTACTGTTTCACTTCCGCCTCAACCACCGACTAGATTGCAGAGCAGGGCCCTCTTCTCCTTGTTTACCAGTTTGTTATTGTTTGTGATTTTAAATTTATCCTACCGACTCTGATTGAAAAGTGCTACGGAATCTGCTGGTGCTATATAAATAAATGTAACTTAAATCAAGATAAGCTGTGGTCTGATGGGCTGCTGAATTATTGGTAATGTATAAGAACAGTCCCCTTGGTTGTAGAAGAGCAATTTCATTAACTTTACAGTTGAGTTGAGGGAAAAAATGCCAAATTGTATATTTATTAACCCCCTTAATACAGTTACATTTAGAACATGGGCTGGAACATTGTAAATGTTGTGGTTAGCAATCAAGTTCATTTAACAACTTGACTTGAATGACAACTCAACACATTGGTGAGTAGGACCCTTAAGTGTTATATAATTTCTATGTGAATTTAGGTATATTATCTCCTCAAGCCATTACATCTTGGCAGCTCTTTTGTAATTTTAAATATGATGCAATGTCTTTAATTACACCATTTCCGCATCCTAATGAATACTAGCCAAGAAACTGCCCTCTGCAATTTCCATATGAATGATGTTTGATCACCATGTGGTCCTCCATTCTCCTCATCATAGTCCAGTTGTGGTTGTTCTGTCTCCTATTAAACTTCTGCAATATAATTAAAATCAGAGACATTTGTGTTTTTGCATATAGCGTTTTTAGGGTGATTCTCCCCAGCCCAAAGAATTTATAAATATAAATTGGACTTGATTGCTATTCACATTATAACAAGAGACTGGTTGACTTATCACGCAATGGTAGTACTGGGTGAAGATTCTGTGATTAACTTGAGTTGAGTTGAGATGGCCTGAAATAATAATAAATAAGTATGAAAGATTACTTGTTCGGTAATAACATTTTGGAGAAAATAAATTAAGTATTTAAATTAACCCGTCATAGAGGCTGGGCAATATATGGATGAAGAGGAATCCTGAGCTCCGGCATTGATAATCCTACCGGTTTCCATTGTGACAAGGCTTTAATTAGAACTTTGCTCCAGAAATATTCTTTATTCATATCCCCTATAGATAGTTGTCCATCCCTGCTCCATTTGGGTTGCACAGTGGGTGGGAAAACAAAAATGTATATTTTTGTATTGAATATCTTAGAAGTCTGTGTTCAGATGTAAGAAGGGACTGAAGTCGTAAAAGCTTATCTTTACTTTGAATGTATGTTACTATATGGTACAACAGAGTACTTTGGGCAGGATTGGACCGGAAACAGAAATAAGTTAAATTATTACATAACTTGTGCCAAAGAAAAGTTTTCCTGGCCACAGTGGCCCATTAACTTCTTGCCGAGGATGTCCTATGGCTAGTCAAGACCTGACACAAGGTTGGAAGATTCCTAAGTGGCTTCTGTCCCAGATATTGGCATGAATGATGTAGCTAACAAACAGGTTATCGCTTGCAGAATTGTTAGCGTTAAACCACACACAGCCCAAAAATTACACCCATGCAATCTTTATTAATTAATAATAATATAAATTATCTTAAATAGTTAATAAAAAAAATAATTTAATTATTAATTAAATATCCAAAATGATGTAGTGATGATATTCCAGAGAGCTGTTTGCTGAGTGATTCAAGTAAATATACATATCTGAAGAAAGTTGAAAAAATTGATTTTCTGCATTCTGCGAGCTCTAGTGCAAGAATTCGTATTGAAGGTCTCCCATATTTCAATATTTTTCAATCCCGCATTAGAGAACTGTGTTAAGACATCTGTTTGAGAGGCGATTGTGACGAGTCTGCAGTCAGGCGCAAATAAAAGTGTTTCGTAACTCAGAAAATTCAACAACAAAGGATTCATCCAACGTTGTTTGACAGCCACAATAAATACATGCTTATTCATAAGGACCGTTTCAATAGCCAGATTATATTCCGTCTGGTCTACCAATTCAGCAAAGCTGAGCAGAACGGCGATAACGAATAAAATATGTTAAAGCAGTTTGCCCCGTTCTACAGTCCCATGATAAATAATATAATTAATATACGAATGTGTAAAACCCCTCTTCCGTGGTTTAGTGTATTTCATGTAGTAGCCGATTTGCATGAGATTCTATGGTTTTGATTGTTGTCTTCCAATTATACACATGGCTAAATTTACAAATCTTTTCTATTCAGCTCTTTTAGGAAAAATCACATAAATGGCGCTTTGTAGAAGTAGCAGCTGGTTAAAAATATTTTCTCATGGGTTACCACCAAAACTTTGCGGCTTTTGCCCACTTGTGAGCATTTGTTTATAGCACAAGTAGCCTGTAGAAAACCTGATTTTTTTTTCCTGCAGAAGTTTTTGGAGTAATAGGGAATTTTAAAAAAAAAAAAAAAAATACCAATGGCGTACAGGTCTGTTCACAAATCAATAATATTTGAGATATGACATTTACATTTAGGGCATTTAAGCTGAGCTTGGTTGAAACAACTCTAAAAGTGATTTTCTTAACAAAATCCTCCCTTGTGAGAAGAGTGAATTTGATGAATTGAAGATAGTACTTGATAGGGTTCTACATTGAACGTTTGTGCCAATGAATAACTAGGAAGATGACTGAAGAGTCAACCTTTGGTTAGTAAAGTCACGTCATTATGTCATTTCTTGAGAAAATAACAAAATTAGCTTTAGTGAGACCCCAGAATACTGATTTTGACAGCTTTATTCCACATTTTCATACATAAAATACATTTTCATACATACATATTTTCATACATATCATATATAATATAGGTAATATAGACCAATAACAAGTCAGGCTCATTATTCCCATTTTATGGACCATGACTTATTACTGTGATCAAGGTAATTGGTGAAAATGATATTCCATAATATTTAACAAGTTTTAGATCGGCATATGGTTACATATATAACTAGAGTATTTATTATAATTTTCATTTATCTCAGTGACCAGACTACATTTATTTACAATACACAGCATCAGTAGACTTCTAAAGAAGTATTCCTAAAAAGTATCTTTTTTTCTTAATAGTTATATTTTTATTTTGTATGTTTCTTTCTGTTTTTTTATATATGCTTTGATTATTTTGGACAGTGGAGTTTGCCTGAGGTTTTTGTTCTACATTTGGGTGTTCTTCAAACCACACTTATCTGGGGTTGAAGGTACTTTATAAAAAAACTTAATATTAAATCCACTATTTTGCATTTTTGATTAGATAAGTGGATCTCAACCTTCCTAATGCCGTGACCCTCATGTTCCTCATGTTGTGGTGACCCCCAACCATAAAATGATGTAATTATATATTGTGAAATATGTGTTTTCCGATGGTCTTAGGCGACCCCTGTGAAAGGGTCGTTCGACGCCCAAGGGGTCGCGACCCACAGGTTGAGAACCACTGGATTAGGTTTTTTAGTTTGTTGCAAATAAATTCTGGGCATACCCAACAGTTAACTATAGTATTCAAACTTCTGTTAGAGATTGGTTTATCTAAACTTATGCAGCAAAACATGATCTGAGGCTCACAATTTAATTAAATGCGTAAGCATGGACAAACTCAGCCGCATTGTGATAAAACATCATTGCCCGAGGATAGATAATTCTGTTCTATATAAATCCGGTCAGATTGTATATGTGGCATGAATGTGAAAGAGGTTCGTTTTGTACTGTATGTATGGAATTCATGAACACATTCAACAAAAAATATATTCTTATATAAAAAAATGCATGTAAAAGAATTGTTTTAACCCTGCCATAAAAAGCAGAATACACTTTGTCTGTTTCTGCCACCTAGTGGTCGATTTAGGTTATTCAGGAAGAAACATAATACATAACATAATGTGGATGTGCTATGGAGAAATTACTATAGCACAAAATAAATTACGCTCATTAGCGTACCTAGCGGGGGGCGGTCCGCACCGGGTGCCGCTCATCAGGGGGGTGCCAACTTGCCAGCACCGGGCACCCCTCCAGAGACGGACAGTTGGAGAAGCAGGCTCGGTTGGGGAGATCAAACATCTCCCTTGAACCAGCTTAAAATCACTCAAGGGAGCCGGAGGTCTGTTAAAGACATCCAATACTGCTCCCTTGTGATGCTCGCGGCAACTGCTGCTGTGTGCCGGGGTTTGTTGTCAGATCCCGGCGCACAACACTGAAGCCGCGCCCACCGCCGTCCGTGCCCTCTGAACCAGAAGGAGACAGAAGACAAAGAGCGAAGAGAAGGAAAAGGAGCTGACTGCTGTAAGGAAAGGTAGGAAAGTATTCAGTGAGAGGGGGATGGGGGTAGATGATGAGAATGAGGTAGAAAAGGGGGAAAGGTAGATAGTGAGAAAGAGGGAATTATGCATATTGGAATAAATAAACAGTGAGAATGAGTGAGAGAATAAATGCATGTGTGCATGAATTGTCTGAATGAGGGAGATAATTAATGAGTTTGTGAGAATGCATTAATGAACAGTGATTTCCAGTTGATCTATACCTGCAATGCTATGTTTCCATACATTATTGTTGTATACTTGCAAATTTCACATGTGAAAAATAAATACAACAATATAATATATATAATTATATATATATTATATATATATAATATTTTTATGTTTGCTGACAGCAATCACACACGCTATCAATGCCCAGGCAACCAAGTACATGCTAGAACCTGGACATGATAGGAGTGTGATTGCTGTTAGCAATCATACTCCTATCATGCCAAGTCAGCTAGTACATGCTGGAATCTGGGTATGCCTGGGCATGATAGGAGTGTGATTGCTGTTAACAATCATATATATATATATTAATATTGTTATTTAATGTTTTGTCCTATTTTGGTGTGTTACTTACTTTAAATAAAAGTGTGAGTTTTTTTTATGGTAGGGGGGGTCATATTCTGTTTCGGCCAGGTAAATGCTGCATTTTCGGTTTCAGTCCAGAATTTGTTTTGGTGCATCCCTTCTACTAAGCCAGACAATGGTGGTAGGGCCTACACCACATCAATGTTTGGCTTAGTAATAACGTGATAGGCCCCAGTTATGCTGCACTATTGTCAATGTCTGGCTACACCATGTATAGTGATAAGAGATTAACGCTGTAAACCACCGTGATGTCTGCCTCAGTATATAGTGGTAGGTGTTCATGCTGATAACAACCGTCAATGTCTGCCTCAGTATATAGTGATAGATGTAATGTTGTACCACCGTCAATGTCTGCCTCAGTATATAGTGATAGGTGTTATGCTGTACGACCATCAATGTCTGCCTCAGTATATAATGATAACAGTAATGCTGTACCCCCTTCAATGTCTGCGCCAGTATATAACGATAGAAGCTATGCAGTTTTAAAGTGTGTGTGTGTGGGGTGGGTGTCACATACAGGATCCACCCCAGGTGCCAAATACTCTAGGTACGCCCCTGATTACGCTATGGTATAAAATATGTCTAGACTTTGGGTGTTTATCCCTAAATTACATTCCTTGCCATGAACAGAAAGACCCTACAAAAATATTGCTCAGTTCCTCGGGTAATATGGTGGGCTCACTACCAGTTTGGAGAAAATATAAAATATGAATAATTTGTTATGGTCATGCTCTATTGTACCTGTCGAGGGCAAAAGGTCATGGTGGTAGAAATGTTTCGGAAAGAGAAACATTAAGTGTTTATAAATGAAATACAATTAAACATTGTTAATTTCCTTTGCAGCTTGGCCAGAGCAAACACTCAAGTATTAGGAGTTCTGAAGATGGTAACCTGAACAATATAAGTAACCCATCGCCCACAAGGTATCAGGTGAGCCATATACATAGCACTTTACAGAAGGAACCTTAGAATGGAAAACTCTGTTTTAGTTAAACATTTTTCCCCTCACCTTCTCTTGGCTTGATAGCTGCTTTAATAATGTTTACAATATATATATATATATTAATATTAACTGCAGCTAGTAACATTTGCAAAGTCACTTATTTGTTTTTGATCTCCTGTTCACAGAAAATAATGAAGCGGTTGATTAAAAGATATGTGTTAAAAGCACAGGTAGACAAGGAGAGTGACGAAGTCAATGAAGGTGAGTTAAATAACCTTTGAAATAAACATAAAAACCATGGATCCTCTTGAGAAAGTATTAAGGTGAAAATGTTGTACCCTGTTGATGAACATCAAGGGTTTTAGATGATTTTCTGGTTGATCTACGCTTTCAATTATTATTATTTTTAATTATTTACAACCACGGGTTTTAAAATTTCAAACATTTAATATGTTATCCTTCCTTTTACTGATGTGGGTTCCTATCTGCCTTGGAATTGTTACTGTTTTTCTAGATTTTTTTTCATACTAAATTACTTTAGAGTGCTTACAGAGTTTCCTGTTCAAAGAGAAAAAATAGACCCCGTAAACATCATTTGGAGTTTGAATCAGGAGGTGGATTCTGGGGGGACTTCGGAAAAGATGAGAACCTCAGTATAGAGTACAATATATTTCGCTGTGTGTCAGGGCCACACTGTGGGTGAAAAGATGGCACTTTAAGAACAGTGGCCACCAAACTACCTAAGTGCGGCCGTCGGCTGAATATGGCCGCGTGTGCCTGGGCACAGCCAGCTGGTGGCCGCATACTGCAGGGTATGTATGGAGTGTTGTCGGCCAGTGGCCCAATGGGCATTTGCCCGTGTGCCAGATGACCAGTACGGGCCTGCTTCTATGCAAACTCTTCCCGGCTAAACATACGCACCACATTATGTAAGCCTCTTTGTAAGCAATTGACATTTTGTTTTTTTCTCCTTTAGGGGAGTTAAAGGAAATCAAACAAGATATTTCAAGCCTGCGTTACGAGCTTCTGGAAGAAAAATCTCACAACACCGAAGACCTGGCTGAACTTATTCGAAAACTTGGAGAAAGACTGGCAATCGACCCTAAACTTTAATAAAGCAACAAATGGCTTGCATTGCGGCACAAACTTATCAGTAGCTATCGGTTTATGTACTCTCTCAGCTCAGTTTAATAAGTAGTACTATGCGCTGTCACATAAACATTACTTCTACCAAAATGAAAACTGTGCAAAGTATCGATATCCATATTTAATACAGGGAAATAAAATACAACGCGGCTTCATTGTAATACTCCTTGTGGGTATGTGGAAGAAAAAAGCGATGTTAATACTTCATCATATTTTAGGCCTTGTTCTTGAAGACACTTGTGGACACTCAAAATATCCCACTTAACGGTGGCAGGGTGGCAGTTACGCTTGGGAGTATTTTTCTTCATACGGCAAACAGTTTGTTAGGTCAGAATGGTCTAGAATAAGGTACAATAAGGTTCTAGAAAGAATTTTCTGGTGACAGATACTCCTTTTAGGTGCTTTGTTGGTATAATGCGTTAGCATGGTGGCCAACTTCTTGGGTCCACCAAACAGTATTAAGAGCTGATCCCACTGAAGCTGGGAGATGGCATAGAATTCCCGTGACTATTATTGTAGTGGGTTCGTGGATTTGCCCGCGATTAAGGCTTTACTCAATAAGTTAAGGTTACGGCAAATATGTTTATCATCTGAAAACCGTAGATAGGTTATAATTGCATCATACTGCAAGATGTGAATAAGTATCAGTTATGGAGACCAAAGTTCCAATTAAAGACACAATTATTCTTTATCTTACGGTTTCGCTCTACGAAAGCTCATGTTTAGAGATATTTCAATGTGTATTTAGCAGCTGTGCGTCTTGGCCGTTTTGCATCTTATCACGCTGATTCACAGTAGCCGCGGCGGCGCTATTAGCATAATGCGCATCTGGGCACTTTCGAATCAGTGAGCCGTGAGCTGAAATCTAGTAGCCCACTTAATGGCTAAAAATGCTAAAAAAAAAAGCCCATCAGCAATTCAGCTCCCACTTAAAGCGCATTTCCTGAAATACTGATATTTACTAATATTTATTAATAACTTGAGCTTCATAAAATGGGAGCCGAATGTGATTTTAAATTACGCAGCATTCAGGACCATAACAGATATTTTCCCCAAACATCTGCCCATCTAGCTACTTTCTTTTATTTGTTTTATGTTCTTTATGTTCATTTTATATTTGTTCATTTGCTGTACAGCGTTTTATATGTTTACAATGGAAAGATTTACTTTGTTTATCGAGTTTATTTCTCAATGATCTTAGGTTTCAGTATAATTTATTTATCCAGACTACCTTTTGACTTTTTCTTTTTGCTTTGCAGTGTATTTTTAGATGTTTAGTTTATTAGTTTACCTCATGAAAACAGACGTACGGAATAAGATGGCAATACTAACAATATTTATCTCAACCGGGGGTAAGGCTAGCCCCCCACTGTACATGCCCAAGGAACAAGGAATGAGTAGATCCAAATTATACTACTTTCAAGGACAAATGTTGGTCCTGAGGCTTAGTAACTCCATGCCGTGACTCCATGAAGAATCCAAAATGTGCTCCCTCTATGACAAAAGAGGGAAAATAGTTAAATTGGGGGGATATAGTTATCCATATTCAGAGAAGATGGCTGCTCCCATGGTACGTGGATACGGTGGTAAACACCATTGTGTAAAATGTAAGGTTTGGGAAAAGGTACCTATTTAAGTGTAAAATATTCTCACAAATGCCTAAACTGTTCTATCCTTGAACCAGACACAAAACAAAAGGCCATTTAAGGCAAGGTATTAAGTTCAGACTCAACACGGAAAACAAGAAGATAAGGGGTCTTAAACCTGGCTTTATTTTTATTATTATATAAAAATACAAAGAAGTGGCTGGTGATAGGAGCCCCTATAAATCATGATGTTTGAAAACGATGTGTAAATGAAATGATGTAAAAAAACCTGAATTAAATTAAATTGCATACCTGAGAACTCCCCCGTTTTAACGTAGACGCTCCCGCAATTACCCAAACTCTAGGATGTCCTTTCATGTCTGGCTGGAGGTGATATGCATGGAGCTCCCAGCTAAATACCTTTGCCCCCCAATGTCCAAGTACCACCAACCTTAATTTTTTGGCTGGCAGTGGCCTCGTCTGTAGCCTCGTGGAGTTTTGTGTCTTCCAACAAGTACACAACATAAACATTGTGGGAAGACAATTCAAGAGCAAAACCCTTCTCGCATCCTACACAGGGGCTGAGAGGGGGCGCTCGTCGGCACAGCAACTGGGGTTTTCTCCTTGGGGCCGGTCCTAAGATTTTTAATCGTTTTATTTTGTGGGGAAAAAAATTGTGGACAGATCCCTAGATAAATCTAAAGTATATTGGGGGAAAAAAAGATATGTTTTAGGTTTACTGTATTTTTTGGAACTGTGCTTTGATTACCCAATTGCCCCAATTTGGTAACGTTGTTAGGGTCAATATTGGTTCTGTTAGCTGTAATGATACCGTAGTAATCGTCAACATGCCTTATACAATGAAAAGACCACCAAAGAATCTGGTCCCTCCGAAATCAGAGCCCTGATAGGGCGTGCAAAACAAAAATAAAAATCCAATATAGCTCAAAATCTTCTGGAAACGGACTCAATTTTCAGATCCTTACGTTTAAAGGCAGCAGATCACTGACAAAGTGGCTGAACATTTGCTATTCAGTGAAAACCTTCCTAAGGGACAATCTCAGAGAGAATGCGATACAACTGAATGAATAGATCAGATGTTCAATGTTTTATTTTTAGAAAGACAAAGTAGAATAAAAAAAATGAGGTCATCGAAGTTATTTTTTTTTTGGAGATAGTGGTCTATCATGATATCTTCTTTGGTTAAAGCCAAAGCTGGCCTGGAATGATCTTGTTTGTTCGTGATATAGGCTTCCTTTGTCTTAGAAGACATGACTACCTTAATAGACTTCGGCATGTGTTGTCTCCCATACAGAATGTTTTCATTTTTTTTTATAATAATTAGAAAATGAGAAAAAAAGGAAAATTAGAAATATGTTATTCAAAAATGAGCTCCAGATTATTGGTGTTAAATCCAATTTTTTTGTAGCTACCGCTTCTTTGCTGTCACTATAATTAACATTTTTGTGCATTTATCTAGATGTCCATTTATTCTTTAAATCTAGCGATGGGTGGAATCTAGATTTTGTCCATTCCCAAATTGATTGTGGTCATAAAAGCATAATTTGGCGAAACCTCCCAAAAACAAACGGAAAACGATGTCTCCTCATATATTTCTCTGCCCTAAAGCAATAGGGTCCCTCCAATAGAATGGATTGGCGAGAAATACTAACCGCCTTCCCACGGTCACAACTGGCAAAGAAATTTGCATACATGGTTTTCCTATTATAGGAGAATATTCCGTGGAAAAAAAGACAAATTCCAATGTTCATTTAATTGGATTTTTTCCCTAAAAAAACAGTTCCCAGGGTTTGATCCTGAGTCTCAGGGTTTTTGCCCCAATCTCAGGGCAAAGGGGCAGATTCTCAGGGTCTGGAGTTGACTTCCTCTTCTACTCTATTATAGTATTTATTATTCTGTATAATGTATAATTCTGTATAATACTTCCAAATGGCGCTACCAGTATGTTATGGTCGATATCCCTGCTTGAATTAAGGTGACTCAATAAAGTGTATCTTTCAATAATAACAAGCCGAGGCTTCCACGAGGGCCGGTATTAGAGCCATATAGTTTTTTTGGCATAGAATCTTGACGACCATTAAAGGGTTAATATTTCAAAAGTCTCAGGGTCAGCTCATTTAGAAAGTTAGAAAGTACGATTACTATTTCTATATAAACGTTTATTTTATGAAAAACTTCAAATATTTGTAATGAGGCCATCCCTTTAACTGTGCGAACATTTTAACGCGTTCCATGCATATTATTTTTGATTTATATTCTTTGTTATGTAATAATTATCATTATAATAGAATGGATCCCCAGTAGTGTAAGAGAAGCACCTTAACCGTACCACCATTACCGTACCAGACAGAACCGCAAACCTAAGTATGTTTCAATAATATATAATAATATAATATAATAATAACAATAATAATAGTCATCAATATACAGCAGGATGACTGTTTATTTTAAAAGATTTTTTAAACGCGTTTTAAATGTATTAACGCAAAATTATATTATTATTCGAAAATAATACTAATAACCCAAAAGCTCTGATTCTGAATAGGCAGTTTTGATGTATTACCCAGCTTTCTCTGTACATTATAATAATGGTTCTTATACCGCTCGTAATAGGGCTATTTTTATTATAATACCCTAAAGAGAAAATCATGGGAATCAATGCGGAATTAAGTCTTTTTAGACAGTGTCTAGCAATCCCTTTCCAATTTACTATAGATAATTGTCATGAAATGAGAGCGTTATTAGTTTTTTTTTCCTTTTGAAGCATTTCCACCCCGGAAGACTGGTGGGGGCTTTTAGTAAAATACCGACTGCTGTAGACTTATCAATGTTTGGCTTGTATTACATCTGTGTAAGATTTCTCTGGGGTTTTTTTTATCTCAGCTGGTAGACAAGGTTATACGGCCGATATGATAAGTATCTTAACGCGCTTGTGCATACAGATTTACTTCTCCTAGATAAGCCATATTTTCAATTAAAAGAACAATGATGGGTATTTTTTTCTTTTTCTTTTTTTAAATAAATATATTACAGCCCCCTTATAATTTTTTGCAGTGTTTCTATGATGTAAAATAAATAGCCAGGTAGCCAAGGTACAAGCGTGCGCAGTTAGCCAGCAATGGCTGAGATAACGAGGCAGTCGAGGACAACTAACCATGCAGTGGTTTTTAAGTAATTCCCGCTTATTTTATGGTAAGAATGGGACGGTGAAGCAAACCTGGCTTGATTCAATGGTTCTCACTCAGCCCCCCCCATTAAAAATGTTCATGCTTTCCCTATTAAATTATACTATTTTGAGTTGCATGTTGGCTACTTAACAGAAAAATGAAGTTTAAATATGAAATAATTTAGAACATATGGCTGATGAATATAGAGTAATATATACCATGATTGGTATTGGCATCAATCATGCTTTTGGCAGTCATCCATCTCTAGGACAAGTTGAGTAGGGACGAGTGTTTGTAAATCTGAATGTTTTATTCTTCCCTGGCCTGGTAAATTATTATAAATTGATATATACACTTATTTTCTTTGGGACAAAGGCATTGATATCCAGCCTCGCCAGGTATTCTCTAAGGTTAATTCATTATTTAGTTGTCAACCTAATGTGACCTAGCTTCATCGTGTCGAGAACTGGCCTTGGTTGACTGCCAGATTCTCCAAAGGCGAGTTGCCAAGTATTAAAGCCTGGTTGATGGGACGCGATGTGCTGCGTTCAAATTAGTAAATAGCTGTAATTTAAATAGCTGTAATAGACTGCAATCAGATATAGACAGAGATAGACAGATCCACCTTATAACTCTTCATCTAGAGAGAATGGTCCATTCCCTGTGTTATGCTTTCCACTATATCCTACTCTTCTCTATTTAAGTTGAAAAGGAAGCTAAATAGAACTATGGGGAATTCTTTATGAGATGGGAGAATCATAACATAATAAATACATAGCTATTTATATATACATATACAATATATA
>VKOC01000002.1:46441126-46456965 GCA_009364415.1 Spea multiplicata | reverse complement strand
TAGTTGCAGCCCTACTGCTAGTAAAAAATGGATAGAGGAATTAAAAAGTCTCTCCTCTCATTTTCACAATATCATTAGTGAATCCTGCGCTCTCCATGAATCGAATCTACATCGAGGCACTCCGAGCATCATGGGAATTGTAGTCTATAGCAGTCATTGGCGGCCCCTGGCCTATACCCTCAGCGACATTAAATATAAAGGAATATGCCTTACGACATTTTCTTTGCAATTAGGTTTTATGGAAAATGACATAAAAACGTACTAACCCTCCGTATCGTATTGTAACACTTTAAAAAGAAACTAAATTAGTAAAGGACAAATTTTTCCCCACGAAAAAAAAAATAGTAGGTAAATATAACAATTTTTTATATATATTTATGCTCAATTAAAAAATTCTTGCCCATCGCCAGCAGCTGCCTAGTTTGAATTTTACATTAAATAACAAAATACTATAATTGGTTTTGTGATACCGGATGGCGCTGTGAGTGTGAGTGAGCTTGGTCGCCACCGCCATGGGCTGACGGCAGTGTATGATGTCACGTTCGGCTATCCCGTTGTTAGCATTCGTTGGCCTCTAATCTCACGTTCCGGATGTTCTGCGTCTGCCGAACCCTCTGTGCTGCCACTTTTTATGGGTTAAATTTGTTCTGTTTTATAAGGGTTAAATAGCTTACATAAGCGGCGAGATCCAAACATTTTAAGATTTTCATCTGTTTGATGTCAAAAGTAACAAAAAAAATCTCACTTCTTCTGGAGAACAGGGTGCCTTAAAATGTGCATATAATATTTATATGTATATCTAAACACAACAAATGACTGGGTGAATAATTTGTGATGTTTATGGTTATGGTTGTGTAGAATATTGAGGGTTTTTTAATGGTCATATAGTTTCATCAGTCTTTAGATTTATGAAATTTTTTTTCAAATTGAATCGGACGTTGGTGAAATTCGTTACAAAGTCAGAACAAAGTCAATCCTTTTTTTTTATAAAGCTGCAATAACTTTCCGTCTTGGTTGTAACTCTTTTTTTCATCCATATTTATCAAATATTTTAATTTCAACATATCATTGGAAAATCTCAATTCATTTCTTTTTCTATTTCTAAGGGTGAACATTGATAAACACAAAAAGAAAAATCCTCATGGGATGGGAAATGTGTATCTTAATGTCATTGGGTTTAATTAAGATTTATTAATGGAAAGTTATTGGCTCCAGCCCGATTTATGACTCTAAATGATGTAAGCAAACGAACACTATAGCGTCACATTAGTTTTATTAATATTATTATTATTTTATTTATATAGCCCCAAAAAGATCTGCAGCGCTTCTTACAGTCCCTACATTCAAACGGTCTGACAAACTGATACATTAGGTAAATAGGGTCTGGCTCAAAAGCTTACAGTCTAGAATGAATGGGGCATAGAGAAACATAAGGTATGGAAAACAAGAGTTGTAAATGTAAAAAAAGATCGCTGTCCTCTACTGGGAAATAGATTTGAGTGTAAATGGATCTCTATATATTAAGACAGCACAGGGGCAGGCGGGAGAGCAGAAGGGATGGAGGGCAGAATTGTAGGAAGATGGAGGAATGTGTTGCATAACGACCCCAAACACACCTCCAAGACGACCACTGCCTTGCTAAAGAAGCTGAGGGTAGATGTGATGGACTGGCCGAGCATGTCTCCAGACCTAAACCCTATTGAGCATCTGCGGGGCATCCTCAAACGGAATGAGAGGGGTGTACTCACTTTGGTGTGATACTGTATATTTGTCCAAGGGATATGATATATAAAATATATAACTTTATATAAGCTTTCTTTTCTTCAGATGGATTAAAGCTTATATCTATATATATATATATTTTATTTTTTTTTTACAAATAACGACACCAGAACATGATTGATTTTCATTAATTTTATTGAACAACAACAAAAAAAAATCTACAAGTAACAACAAAAGAAATTCCGGCAAAGTATAAATGATCTACTGTTACAAAAAAACCCATCGCTCCGTACCTACAGTATAAATATATTCTTCAAAACCTTCAAAACAAAGTGCAGAATTCTGAATTGCTGTTAGCAGGTTACGTTACGCGCGCTCACTCGGACTTCTCGTTATTTATACTGCATCTTTTGAGCTCGTTCGCGATTGGCACGACGACCACCCCGTCAGTTTAGTAGCCATTGCACAGCAGACAAGCGCTGGTGTCGTCTTCAATGCTGAAGGGGTTAATTGTTGCTGTACACAGAATTAAAAAGTCATTTATTTTTTATTTTTTTTTAATAAACAGAAAAATAATAATAAATAGCAGAAACCAAAATCTGCAAGATTAAAGTTTTGGCAGTTTTGCTTGGCAAAAGCAATAAATAAGCAAATCAAAACGCAAAAAAAAAAACCCCAAATAACATTCTAGTGTAAATGTATGGTTTGTAAGCTACAGTCAAAGATAGTAAACTTAAAATGTACAAAATGGATTCAGAGAAAATAATCTATATTCAAGCACCCTTTGGTTAGATAAAAAAAACTAAAAAAACACTGCAGAACCGACTGAATAAGGAAATAAAAAGAATGGTTTTCGGCCTGATAGATTTAATATTTATTCCAACGGCGAATCCAGATGCGTTGGTCACCGACGCAAACGTGGCCAGCGTCAACGGCCGACACTGGAGGTCGGACAGCTCGCCTTTCATGGAAACTAGAATTCCTGCCCTCCATGCGTAAAAGTCTAATTGCTTTATCCCAGCTCACGATACAAAAAGGCAACATAGTTATAGCCAGACGAGTCTGCGTGGACTCACCGGCCAGAAGCAGCCACAGGCTTCCGTTTCCAACTTCTGTCATTGTGTCGTCAGGTGGATCCAGCAGGAGACCCGCGAGGACCGTGTATCCAGCGGGTCCTTGGCTGCTTCACATGCGTGGAGATCTGGGCCAGGCTGTGGCTTGGCTCGTGTCTCACCATAGCTGGTTTGCCCACCTCTAACCATAACTACCATTCTTTAGAAAATACGAAAAGCTTATTTTTGACCAGAGTCTATTACTGTTAAGAACAAATATGGTTTAAAGCAGCTGTGTCTCCATCTCATTTGGCTCCATTAGGCCAAAAAAAAAGAACCAATAAGGAAACAATAGAATAAAAGTGATGATACAATATGCCAGTTTTTACTATGGAAAAGGCCACGGCCATGATTTCTGTACTCTAAAGCGGAGTTTAGAACACTGAAAGCAGATGGGGAGCTCTGAGCAGCCAACTCTGGGAAGTTCGGTGGAAAAACCATCCTTCCAGTCCGGCCCGTGGTAGGTTGGAACATCAGAGATAGAGTTTAGTGACTCGCAATCCTATTTTAAGTTAATTAAGACTTTTTAAGTAACTAAAGCAACTACGGGTAACCCTGGCACCACAAGTGACCTAATCATTGCTTTTGTGAATTTAGTCCTCATTGAAATTAAACTTTTGAAAGCCATGCGATACTTGGTGGATGTCCAGCCACGTACTTTTTGTATATGCCTTAACCCTCATTATAAATATTTAGGGATATCACATTTATTATTAAGGCATACTTAATATTTGGAATAAAACATTAGATTTGCACATTGTTGTGTAATGGAAAGAGTAGCATTTGATGAAGCTCTACAAGAGTCAACCCAAAGAACCCAAAGACAAATCCACTTAGTTGAATTATAGGGGCTTTGGTCTGTAGATCCATTTGAAGGAAACAGGTGGCAACCGTGATGTTAGGAGGCTCTCTCAATGTTTTTTAGCACTGAATGTATCAAGTAGTGTATAATCCCTGTCAGTCCCCAGGTTTAAGAAGTTGGCCCAGGGAATGGTTTTGGGGAAAAGCGCCCAGTTAAGTATCTTGGAAGTTATATAAGTTTTGTTGAAAATGGCAAAAGTTATGCTATCGGTCCAAACATTCCATTGATTTCCAAAGTAATATCATCACTTAGCACCCAAGCTGCTCTTTGCACATGGTTCCCGTTTCTCATAATGTCTTTGTTCTCTCCTTAAATCTGTGTCTCTATTATCAAAAATCAAGATATTTGTACTGTATAAATAAGTTGGAAATATAGAGAAGACTATAGAAACAAATGAATCAAGTAGCTCAATGCAGCTTATACATTTTGGACTATACTATGACGTCGTTTTCCATTTTTGGGGGCTTTTTATTTTTTATTTTTGGATTGGCTTTTTTTCTCTAGGCCGCTTTTGGAGTTGGCTGTTTTTTACCTTCATCCAGCTGGGCACTGGGTGGGGTGTGAGGTACAATATGGGGTCTGTGCCGCCTATATTTTTTATATTAATTGGGGGTTCACATTTAAAGACCACCAGCAGATTCTTTAGCATTATTACATATAGGGGGAGATGGAGAAGTAACCATAACATTAAAACAGTATAGCAAATATATCATAACATTAGATATACTGGTACAGAAGGGATTTGCTCATGTGAGCTTACAATCTATGAGAAAGTTGAGGGGAATGAGATGTAAGGAGAGGGACTTCTTGGGCGAGGATGATTTGATTGTAACAAGGTTGGTGTGGGAAGTTAGGGGCACAGAGATCCTAAAGTTAGGGAGAACGCATGGTTTCTCTCAGAATGCAGGTTGTTGGTATCAAGAGGATAGATTGGATGCTTCTCCGAACAGCTGGGCTCCAGGTGTGAAATTATTACGGTACCGGTAAACTCCTAGATACGCCAGTGGGAAGAGATGATAACGGTTAGAGACGCAAGTCGTGGGAAGAGTGTAGAGGGTGGTGAGGAGAGCAGAAATATTGAGGGACAACATGTTTGTTTTATTTATTTCAGGCTTTTATTATTTTTTTAGGGTAAGGGGCGCTCACAAGTGCCCCCATTTGCTACTTGCTTTTTTTATTCGATATCAACCCAATTCTTCTTGATTCAAACTTGCATTTTTTACCAACTTATACCTTAGTAAATAGACGCAATTCTGCCAACTGTATATACTGGACGACCTTCATACTCACTATTATATATATATATAGAACAAAAAAGAAGCTATTTTAGACATCAGCAAAAATAAATAAGAAAACATTAGTAAGTATAATACAGGTATATGATTTGAACCACGGCAGTCATCAGAAGACTTACTTTTTGTCTTAAGTTCCCATCAGCCCCAAGACCCTTTTTCAATTCCCTCATGTCTCCCTATCCCTCATGGCGCTGTCCCTGCGTCCTTAACTAAGTTCATTATACTTTCACCAAGTCCATTTCACTCTGTCCACCAATCTCTTTAAAATTGAATCCAATAACTAGATCATTAAATCAGATTTTCATTATAACAATAAAACATAAAAAGGGTTATGAATGAAGAGCATTTGTGATGTAAAGCAGTAAATGTGATGCAGTCACCATAGCAACCTGAGGAATGGTCTAACTCACTGCCTCATTCTTACCTATTGGCATCAGAACTGTTCTTTATCTGTATTTGTCAAGATTCTCAGGCAATACACATTTTTGGAATGATATGATTCTTAAAATTACATGACATCATTTAGTCCTTGATTACAAACGGTTACCAAGTGTTCCGGCGTTATGGGTGAACGGGGACAATCATTTATAATATGGATGATAACTTCTCCTAATCTTCATTGAAACTGATTTAATTTTAACGGTTGCGTTATTTTCTGTCCATGTTTTCCAGCGGATGCCCGGTACCTCCACGCCTCTTGTGACTCGATGAGCGCCATTCAGGTTGGCTAAACCACAGCGGTTAAACCACCAGCCGCTCCTGCTGTGAGAGATGCTGCAGCTGTTCACGGTTTTGTTGTCGGCGGCACATGAAGGATAACAGCCATCATTGTCAACGTCAAAAGTACTGAAGGGCATTGCGTTTTGGTTTTCTTCTTTCTTGTGACCCCGTATAGCATCGCCTGGATCAATGTAAGAAAAAATCATTCACAAACACAACTTAATTTGTTGCATATTTAATAAATACTAATTTAACGTATTTCGCTTACTAATAAAACATAATAATACATAATAATTTTAAAAAAATACTCTGCTGTGGCTTCCTGTGTCATCTTGATGTCTCTTATAGTCTAACCCAAGCCCTGACCCAAAAAGTCACAGTCGCCTTAATGAGGATGGCAGTGAATCCTTGTGTTTTATAGGGCTCTCTGGTTGGTACTGGAGAGAAGGAAGAGCTCCGATTAGCAGAAGCACAGAATAAAGTTTGTGTAGCTGGAAGTTGTATAAAGCGCATGCCCAGTGAAATACCATAGCCTAGGTACAGATCGATGGAGAGCAAACAAGGTACGGATCCTATTGAGATCAATTGTAGAGCCGTCCTGGGTGAAGTCAACAATCACTGTGGCAATATTTGGTGAACAGCAAAATCAGCCAATTTTTCGTTTATCTGCTGCTACAGTCAAAGTCTCAGGAAATTGTGTTTTTGCAACCAAAAATACTGGTCATGGAGCTTAGGCACCTAACATACCTGGGCAGCGGTCGGCGGTGCCCCAGCTGTTTGAAGACTGTTTTCTGAGCTGCCTGCAGGAGCCCTGACACGTGTGTCGGGCATTTGTGGGCAGACAAGAGTCTTAAAGGGGTTGCATCCTGTAATTTATGTTTTGAGTTCCTAGCTTCAACTTGACGTCTTATATCTACCCTATAGCGGACCTGAACCTGTCCCCATACCTGCACCCTGACCTGCCCGTCCCCGATCATTGGCCCTATTACTGCCCAAAGCCTTGCCCTGTACTCCCAGCCTGATTCTTCTCTACAGACTTCTAGTTTGCCCACGGTGCTAGATTATCTCTTGGTTTGGCCCTGGCCAGTACCCAGACTCCTGAGAGCCCTGCTTGTCCATATATTCTGGCCCGTTCACTACTCGGCATAAACTGAACTCGCAACTTAATAGTAAGCAGAGTAAGGTATTGCCTATCTGCATAGGATTCCAGTTTTCCAGAATCCTTGGACCAGATATCCCTTTAAATTACCAGTCCAATCTCACGGAAAGAAAAAAAATGGATTTTGGCAACACGGAAATCAAACGCATAATTATATAAAACTCAATAAAAATCTAAAACTTTAAACTGTGCTATACTACATTATACGAGATTATATATACGGCTGTCAATTCCTTGTGAAAATATATATAAATATTCTTACCCGCAGTTCCAAAATATCGGCCAACATGTATTTTAAAAGAAGTCTTTTCATCTTCAAGCCAGAAGTTATCGTATGAAGCATACGCAAACGTATCGTCTTCAGCTTCTAAGGCTATATTCAGCATGAAGCTGGTGTTTTTCTGATTTAAAATGCAGAACGTCTTCCGTAAACCCAGCCAAAATTCCCCTGAGGATGTCAAAACATTTACGTGTGAATGTAAAGAAAATGCAGTCTGGCATAATTCTTTTCCTCATTAAAGAAACAAATTTTATACAAATATCTGTGTACTGTTCAATTCAATTGGATGTGTCACGCAGCCACTTAAGATGAAGCTGCAGCTTGAACACTGCACCCTCTGTGACCCGCTTGCCTGGTGGTCCATCAGAGAGTAGTGCCTCTGTAACCTAAAGGATATTACTAAATACATTAATCACAATTACCTCTATATTATAGGTTGGGTTTTCATAAATGTAACACTTAACCCTTAACATCCATTGATGGGGTCAGGCACGTCATGGAAAACGGTCACTTAACGACCTATGACGTGTCTGACACGTCATGTCATTAAACAAGCTTAGAAAGTGATCAAACGATCACATACATTAGAATGACATTAAAATGTCATTCTAAAAATTGAAAAATGACGCGTACCCTCGCACCCTTATTGAAAGTCCCCGGAACCAACACCAGTAGATTTTTTTCGTAAAATATAATATATTTTTTAGAATATATAATAATATACTTCATCATATATATATAGTGTATATATATATATATATATATTTGGTAGCAGTTTTGCACAATGACATTTATTATTGGAACAACATATTTAAGTTACTCTGATTAACGCCAATAATCTGCGTAAATTTTAATGCAAAATAACGCCTTGAAAATGTTACTTTTTAAGAAAGTTATTCTTGCATGTGGCTTTTAAATCATCTGCGTGGAACAACCGTGAGTCATTGTTCCTAATAAACCGGTGATGAAATGTCTCGCCAAAAAGAGTGTAAAAGAAACTTTCTACTGCGCACGAAGGTGTCTGCCCTGAAGATACAGTCAAATGGGGAGCGATTGCCTAAATCCAGAGATACAACACTGTTACTCTCTATATATAATATCATTGTTATATTACAATCTGTGCACAGAGCGTCAGTATATTTAGCAGAATTTGTGCCCGTTTTTTTGTTAAATGTGTACGAATTGGCATTATTTCAATAGGACAAACCAAGCCAGAACCGGTCATGTGGCAAACTGGGCTAATGCCGACTGGCCAGTGCCATTTACATGTACTGCTGCTTGAAAAACAATAATTCTATTAAGAATAATAATAATAATAATAACAATAATAATAATATTACAGCCATACCCAGGTATTGTCCTAAGAACAGAAATGTAGACTGAGATGTATATATCAGATCAAATTTTATATTTTTCCAATGGAAACTTCTAGAATATTCCAAATTCTTAGTGTAATAACATCAGTATTAAAGTGCCAGGCTTCTTCGCATACTTAAGTAAGGGAAACTGGGCGACCTTGTATGAAATCATCTGGATATATTTATTTTTCTCCTCCAATAGCACAAAAACAATGTAACAACTATATTGCTAAAATTTATTTCCAAAAAATGAACCTTATTTTTGATACAGAATAAAGATTCGTGGATAGTGAAATTTACCGGAAATGTCTCCAAATCCATCTGCGTAATCAAGCCAGGGCCTTTGGAAATTAACGGTGCCGTCGATTCGCCTTTGAATAACCGTCCAGCCTCCGCCTCTGTAATCCATATCACAAAATACCTGATAATGGTTGGCAAAATGAAAAAAAAATTAAAAAAAAATTAAATTTCCCATTTCCTTCTTTTATTCCTCCCTACTGCCCACAAGTTACGCTTAGTGACAGGAGGGGCAGGGCTAGCTGTGCAGGGAGGCGGAGTTAGCACCAGAGAGCCTTAAATGGGCTGGGAGGAGGAAGGGAAGTGGGCGGAGAGTGGATGTGGCCAAACGCCCCTCCCCTTCCCAGAGAGAGTGGAAAGTGTCCCGGAGAGCCGGGGAAGCAGCGCTTCACACGGAGACCCCAGAACAAACCCTGAGACCCCGGAATCTGTATTTATATTGATATTGGAGTCATGTGATGACTTCTTTCTTCATTACCTCAAATGGAAAATGAGTGCCTTTGGGCTGGATTATATACGTTCCACTTGGAGTTTTTGAGACAGGGCCAAAAGTATCCTTAATATCTGTGCAATCGTACCCTAAATAAAACACATAACACCAAAACAAAACGATTGAAAGTGTAATCATGCTTTAAAAGAAAAAAAGGGTGTGAACAGAGAACAAAATGCAACATCCTGTAAAATAAAGGGCGTTTTTCCATCCTAAAACATAAAATACACATTTTTTCTAATGCCTGTTCTGTAAAATGTAGCCAATACAACTATAATGAGCAATTGATAAATAAATTATCGGCGCTCAAACCCAAACCTACAAATGTATACCTTGATCTACCATAATATGAGGCTTTAGTACTAACTACAAACAGAATTTTTTTTTTAGCATAAGTTGGCAGGGCTTTCGTTTAACCCTTAAAGGAAAGCTCACACCAAAGTGTCATTGTAATTTTAGGGGAGAAAAACAACATTTGTGAGCTTTAAGAGGTTGGAGGCAAGTGGGCTAAAAATATTAAAAACCAGGAGCCATATCTGTCGTTTGACTATACTATGAAGATGTATATACAATTACATACGGAAATGTACATTTTAGGGAAAAAACCACATGTTTATCATCTATGACTGTGTCATAAAAGACCTGTTTTGGTGAAATAAGAAAATTAGCTTGATGATTGCATTGCTGGGTTTTAAAGACCATGACGGGCGATAAACGAAGCGTGAGATTGCCTGTCGAGCGATCATATTCTCCGTGCTGCTTTAGCTACCGATACTCCGGTGAATAGTGACGTGATGAGCATCTGGATTAAACAGAAGATCGGAAGGGAGATGTTTATTGTGGAAAAACCGCCGTGCGGGCGAGTGCTGTGCCGGCTTTGAAATATTCCATGATTCTACAGCCTGGTGTACCGGTTAGATTTATGAGGTCTCTGTAGCCAGAATTTAGTATATGTAGAGGTTATGGAAAGAAGAAATATAAATATAAAAAATTTGAATTATTTGAACCTAGAAATGCAAACATCTTTGAAAATTGTATATAAACATACATGATACACGGAACCGTGATCTTACCGTGTGTTTGAACTGGTCTGAGGGGAAAGGGATCCATTCGCTGTTTTGAGACTTCTGCATTCAGAAGAAGAACCTTATCGGTTAGTTCGCTCACCTGTAGGTTTAATAATAGAGGCATAAAGCACATCACCGGTATATAGTCATACAAGCTTGCAAAAAGGATTGTTCATCCGAATTTGTTGTGTAACACGAGCAATATTTTTCTGTGCATGCGCATGTAGGGTCTCGTCGGACTCTCTGGAAGTAATTACCCAGTAATTGAATGGGGGCACTTGGCCATTTTATGCAGTAAAGTGCATGTGATGATCGGAGTGTCCCTTGATAGAATGTTATTATTAAACGCCTCGGAACTTGTACCTTATTGGAGAGGAAATCCAGCGACCTTTGTTGTTCTTCTAACATGTTCTTCAACATTGCCTTGGTGCTTCTTGCGTAAGCAATAAGGGAGTTTTGTAAATTTTCTGAAAGAAAAAATGTCATAAATGCATTCACTTACTGTAGTAGAGGGGGATATTATTATGAAGTTAAACCGATAATAAAGATATCCCCCTGAAACTAATGGAGAAAAATAGAGCCTGTCTGGTCATCCATGGACCGCACAAGCGTGTTCAATTGTACATAATGTATATATATATATATATATAATTAAAAGGTTAATATGCTGGATCTAACATTATAATTTTATTAATCAAGTTAAAGAAAAGTGGTGTAATCTATATAGACCGCGCACAACCTTGGTACAAGTAAAACAAAGAAACTAAAAATAACAAATAACCCAACATGCTGATTACCCTGATGAAGCTGAGTCTAACCTCAGCGAAACGCACGTCAGATTATTTGTTATTTTGTTCCTTTCTTTGTTTTATTGATCTCCCACACCTAGGAAGGACCCACAGAACGGATGTAGTTAGATAGGGAGATAGAGAGGAGCATAGCTTGAACTATTTGTATGTATCCTATATATCATGGAAAAGGAGATACTTTAGGCATCAACTCCGAAACTTATTTAGCAATAGGGGGCTAGTAATTCCCATTAACTACCTATTTAGCTGCTATTATTATTTATTGTTTTATATAGCGTCGTCATATTATGTAACACACTGTACAAAGGGGATAGGGATGATATCCCATACTGGTCCCATACAACTGCTGTACCGAGGCTGTGCGAGGGCTATATGGATTTCGACCCTCAGATTTTTAACTTGATTAATAAAATTGTAATTTTAGGGTTTTAGTTTTGTCTAACATAGTTATAAGGATTTAATCCTCACGTTCTGCTCCTCTCGGATGTCCTAGATTTACACCTGAAATGGCTATTGGTCCCACAGGACAGGGTGACCACAGGATGGTTACAACAGTAAATGATGGAGCAATAAACGTTGTGACCGTAGTATCTAATATCTGGGACCAGCAAGATGCCCAGGCTGTCGATTAATTCAGAAGTGCACACAAGTAGAGTAGCCAAGTGGTAAGGAGTCCGGTGTCCTGACCTTCGGGTAGCTTTTCCCCCTATCTTGCTTTTATGAGAACCTGAGATCATCAGATACTGTTACTACATTCACACAAGTACATGTCATAGGGTAGAGCAATGATAACCCTGCATCTATTATAGTAGTTCCGCTACAACATATACCGCATTGTGAGGACCACAGCGCAGATCAGGACGTCGGTGCCTTGCATTAAAATATACTTACTGCATATATAATGTTTCTTCTCTCTCACGTCTGAAGATGTCTCTTTGCACTGCTGGAAACATTTATCGTAAGAACCGAGAGGACTTCTCGCGCTGCTTTTCTTTCTCATCGGGGAGGTTACATTTTTAAGAGTTTCTTCAACACTGAAGGCGGCCGCACCACTCACCTTAAAAAAAAGTTAGAGATATCTTTAGATTATCTAATAATTAATGCTTGAATTCCTATTACTATCTTGGGGCATTTAAACCATTTATTGTATAGAACAGTAAAATGTAGCATTGGGGGGCAGTGATTGGTTTTCATTGTGAATGGCCCATTGTCTAAAAAAAAAATATTTTTCAGCATTATAGTTAATAAACGTATAGTTTCATTTATCATATGGTAGTGATCAACACTTTCTTAAAGGTTGTACGCCAAACCTATGCGAGTAAAGGAAACCTAAAAGCAAGTAGTAGGCAACACCTTTACTGCGCGACTACTACTGGGCAGGCTTTGAACGTCTTGGTATGATACTGATAAAAAATGATAAATACATGGAAACAAACAAAAATAATAATGGCTTCTACTTGCAAACTGATTTTAAACAACGGCTACACACAGACAATAAAATCATTGGCGCGGACTTCTGGAACATGCATCTGCTCCTAAGTCACCATCTCCCTTTAATCTGTAACTTAGTTCAGTAATAATAGAGATCAGTAACTGTTGATTGTTTCATATAATTAAAAGTCTTAAACCCCTCAATTATTCTGAAACAAAGTTTATATTTTTAGTCATGTTTGTATATATTCCTCACTAGCATGGAATGTAATGGGCGCTCATGCAAGACCTTCTTGGTCCTTCTGAAACAGCAATCTTAATCTTATTGTTCTTTCCGCAAATAAAATTTTGGAGGTGGTCCGTCAGCCACAATAACGAGTAATTCAACTCAGCAACGGCTCTAAGGTGTACAGAGATGAGAATGAGCTCAGCCCACCATGGACACCAAGACCTCCAGCCATACAAGTAGAGGTTGGCGCATAAAACTAACAATGCCACTTATTTAATAAGAAGACATATAATAAGTAATGTAAGTACCTAGGGTCTTTGTCTAGAACTTTACCAGAATAACAGGGCGCTCCTTAAACAATGCGTGAAGGTGCACGGGGGTCTAGTTATGCCCCAGCCCAGCCCAGCCCACTGACTCCCCATGCATTTCAAGGGGGGCACTGTGTAAATTTAGAGGGGCTATCATATCCATCAAAGTACATATGATGGCAGGAGTGTCCTTTTAATAAATGGGTAAAAGACCAATCTTTCATATGTTTACCTATTACCAAAATATATGAAGTATCTGGGTGGGGAGTCCCGAGGGTCATCCGCCTCTATCTAACGGTGTGTCTGCCGACAGACGGCCTAGGGCTTATTGCCAATGCTTATAGTGAATATAAGATGCTCTTTGTATTCCAGTTTGAATCTGTTTAAAGTAAATGTCAGGAAGTAAGCCAACAAATATATATGCATCCTACACAATAAACCTGAGTTCAGCCAAAAGACGGAATACCTTTTTTTCCCAAAAAAGAATCGTTTAATGTATAGACAGTGATTGAACGGTAAATTCATCTTTATGCAAGTTGGAACTATAAAAGCCTGTTTGTAGCCAGATGGACTTGGAAAGGACCCAAAACAAATAATTGTAATAGTATCAATGTATGATCTTTGTTGGTGGGCCATTTATGATCAGGACCTCCAGGGTCTAGATGCGAAGGTGTGATGTGAACGTAGTGATTCAATAACACATATTAGCATATGTGAAAACAGAATCTGAGGAGTGAATTAGCGTGGGGGGGTGGTAATTACTAATTACCTGCTAACGAGCAGTGATGTGAGTTACTTGCTATACACTAAACACTGATGCCTAGAGGATACGTGGCAAATCTCAAAAAACAATCATGCTGGGCAAAGGATGGGATTATACAGGCAAAAAAAGTTTCTTCGAAAGAGCAATATGGAGCTTTGTACCTTAATTATTGATATCATGGAAGAGTAGAGGCTGGCAGCTGCCAGGCGGCAACAGGTAGCCAGGATGGCCAGAAGACATTATTGTCTACAGGATAAACAGGGCAGCTATAATGCAGCTATGTCCGCTTATAACATATAAAACATGGGTGTAAATTACAATAACCCATCTGAACTTTAACCGCTGTTTATGGCAGTTGAAAATGAATGGTTGCCGATTCAAGTCGCCGGATAAACTCTAGGCTTGGATTCTAAACTCTGACGCCTAAGGAATAGGTGTAAAAAATGAGTGTTTGAGATGCACAGAGAATAGCTAGATGTAAGACCCTAATGGATAGGTAATATATATAGACACGTATTATAAAACATTGCTGCTTTTTTAGATGACTATGTCAGGAAAGCTATCGATGGGGTTGGACACCAATCAGTCATGAATTGTTCAATACCACTCAGCCAGCAGCCAGTAGTATCAGGTCAGATGATCAATGAATAATGTCTATAAAAGTGCTTTTATCAAATAAAAATGCATATTAATCCATCGTATACTTCAGCTGGTGGCTCACCAGGAAAGCCCAAGCTGCAGAAGCACATCCGATGGCTGCAATGTTTACATTTAATAATGTTTGGCCAATGTTAACCTAGAGTTCTTAGTATGCGCCATCTACAATGTTTCCATACAAAAATAGTTGTACCCTTAAAGATTCTGGATGGTGTTACATTAACATTCTTTTCCAGAGAACAAGAACCAAAACACTACTTGCCTCACACATTTTGGAACTATAAAAAAGCACAATTATTTCGGGAAGGTTCACTAGAAATGGGTATTTTATAATGTTAACGTACAACACAGAACTAAAGCCAGATGTGTGTTTATCTAATCATCTTATGCAAGGATTCTAGTACTCGGAAAGAGTGAGAGATAATATACTTGTCCTTGAACATCTTTATCAGAAGGCAATGAGGTCTATGATTATGCGGTGTGATACACGATAGCCTCATACCCAGAAGTGGTGACCAGGCTTTTGTCCCTCAAGGATCATTGTTTTTTCCTCAGGGCTCAAGATCGAGAAGGCTTTTTTGACTTAGGGTACAGTCAAGCTTGGACTGGCCATCTAGAACACCGGGCAAATGCCCGGTGGTGTACTGGCTGACATCTTATACCACATACCATCATATATCACCCAATCTGCCTCTCCATGTGGCTGCAGAGGGCAGTCGGAGGCTATAGTCAATATAAAGGGGCTTCCAGGGCAAACCAGGCTACTGCTTTTCTTGTTTTTGTGGATTTAAAGCTCATCATGTATAAGAAACAAAGTAACACAGTAGAAGCAGTGAAGGAATGTGGTTCTTCAGAGGGATCTAGGTGATCACTAAATCATTTGGTTCACTCTTCTTGTTAATTTGGAATTAGCCCCCCGTATGGACCATATTAAACAGCTGAAATATTAATATCTCTGGATCTAGTCTTTGTAGCGCCCTCCTGCATGCATTTGCTTGATAACATTGGTGGCAGATGAAGGTTGTGCTCCCATGGCTTCCCTCAAATTCATGGGGCCAGGGACAAAACTTACCACGCGCTTCAGCCAGTGAAGCAAGCGATCAACTTTATTTTGAAAATTCTCCTGAAGAAGCTGGAATCAACCGGCGAAACGCGTTGAGAGACTTTTGAAAGACTTCCGGACCTTTTATCCTATTTGTATTGAGCTTCCTTGCATAACTGCATGTTGTGCCTCTACATTTTGCAAGTTTTTTAACATTTTAAATGATATACAACTGGAG